>CAMRHE010000676.1:87500-507500 GCA_947044405.1 Leptodactylus fallax | reverse complement strand
TAAAAACCACTGGCAAACAGTTGATTTTAACTGGGAAAGTTGTCATCCTCGCTACTCATTTTGTCTGCAGTGGCCACTACAGATAAACTGTGGTATTACATGCTGGCCTCTCAAATGGCTTCCATGTACCCTACTAGGATGTAGGAAAGTGGTTGTCAAGATTAGAAATTTTTTGGCATTTTACCCATTTGCTCTTTTGTAGCTGATATACCTTGTTTTTGTTGTCGTGTGCCTCATTTTTTAGAGGACAAGTTTTATTTTTTAACGAAATCTATGTATGAGTGAAGATTTAAAGGGGTTTTTTTTTAAGTAAAAAAATGCCCAATTTTTTTTCCCAAAAACAGTGGTGCCAAACCTGTGATTTAAAGTGAATCAACCACAGCTGCAATACCAAACTCAAACTGTAGACTGGTGGGGCAGTGTTTTTGGAAGAAAGCAGCCATGCTTGTTTAAGACTTGTAAAACCTCTTCAATTATTATGGGGGAACCATCTCTCTCTAGGATGGGAACCTCTGGGGGTTGGATTTCCCTTCATGATATTAAAGGGGACTGACCCCATTGCTTCATATAGTGTTAAGTTCCTTTTTTCAACATTTATAGATTAAAATTCCTTTAAGAGCACCGGATACTTTTGGATTATAGAAAGTATATGTAATTCATTGTAATATGTCATCTCTGGTCATTTTATCTTGTAGTTTATTGCCCCCAAAAAGTGTCAGAATCCCAGTGCAGATATAGTAGAGCTGAGTTTGTGATTTGTCCCAGTGTCACAATGTGTTATCTGTAGCTAAATATACTGTATTGTGTGACCATGAGAGTTGTCAGAGGAAGCAGGAAACAATCCAATGACAAACTTCTCTCTGCTACATATCAAGTATCAGAGAACCAGAGCAGAAATTAAATGGAATAGAGAAGGCAGAAATATGTTTTTGTAACAGAAATCTATTGGGGTGTGAATCATTATGATGACATGTGGCACCCCCTAGTGGACATTAGGTGGATTGGTTTAAAAAAATGAAAAAGTATGTTTCCTCCAATTTTATCTGATGCTATCTTATAAGATTTTATTTTATGGTATATATAAGATTATTGTATGGAAGTTTGCCCATTCCTTGAAGCTATATGGGTTTCTGTTAGATAGATACATAGATAGATACATAGATAGATAGATAGATAGATAGATAGATATGAGATAGATAGATAGATAGATAGATAGATAGATAGATATGAGATAGATAGATAGATAGATAGATAGATAGATAGATAGATAGATAGTGATATAGATATATAGATATTGAGTAGATAGACAGAAATGAGATCAGGGGTATAACTATAGGAGGTTTGTCAGGTGGTAGTCACTACCGACCCTGGAGCCTCAGGGTATAACATAAGAGGACACTCAAAGCCCTGTTACATATTTTGCATTGAGGCCCAGGAGCTTTAAGGTATGGCTCTGTATGAGATAGAGAGAGATAATAGATAGATAGATAGATAGATAGATAGATAGATAGATATTGGATAGATATGAGATGGATAGATAGATAGATAGATATGAGATAGATACAGTATATGATAGCTAGCTAGATAGATACGATACATACATACAGTACATGATAGATAGATATGAGATGGATAGTTAGATAGATAGATACGATACATACATACAGTACATGATAGATAGATATTGGATAGATATGAGATGGATAGACAGATAGATATGAGATGGATAGATAGATAGATAGATAGATAGATAGATAGATAGATAGATGTTGAATAGATAGATAATGACTGAGATAAATATAGATATTGGATAGATATGGATAGATATGAAATAGATGGATAGATAGATAGATTGGAGATAGATAGATAGATAGATAGATAGATAGATATTGGATAGATATGAGATAGATAGAAAGTTGAGCTGAATTTCTCAAATAGGCCTCTTAACCCTTTATCCTTCACCCGTTAGCATAACTATGATACCCTTTAATACATCATGCACAAAACAATATAACAACCCTGTAAAACCTCCAGTTTGCACAGATCTATAATGCAGCACTCATAGACTACTATGGGGCTATCCTGTTCTTCCGTTTATCTTAAATTTTAAAAAATGCTGCCACGTTTCATTGGTCAGAGCAATGTTCACCCCTACAGGAGAATATGAGGTGCCCCATAGAGTGCCACTACATAGTAGAGAGCTGTAGCGTCTCCAGACAGGCACGCTGCACCCAACAGAGGCCTTCAGACTGTGCACTAGGGTTACCTGCATTGCTATGTAAAACCAGATGCCACATGACACACTCAGCTCTGCTAAACCCAGGAAGTCCATGAATTAAAGAAGGAGCCTGTGTGTTGAGTCCAGCTTGCAAAGCTCTAGAATATTCTTAGTTCTATCTCCCAGGTCATATTTGAGCGACTGCTCCCGGCAGAAGACTCGCCACTTTGTTGAGCTATTTAGGAATCAAAAAGACTGACTTAATTTAAAACAAGGGCTCTTTGTTGTAGTGGCTGAGTGGCTTGTGAAATTTTTCAGTTCTCAGTGGGTTAACGGCGGTACAGGAGCACAGTCATAATTGGGCCATTTAGAGTATTTTGCATGTGAATAGTGCGCTAGTGAAGCATTACTAAGTCTGTTGTGAGTGACACGGTGATTAGAATTTAGATTAGGCAAAACACATTCTGTACTTTATCAAGTACAGTAATTAGTTCAGTCGGTAAAAGTTGATTACAAGTAAAGATAAAGTTAGAATTTTTTTTTTTTCGGTACTTAATTTTAAATTTTCCTTTTTAAATGATAAATTTGCACTTAATATAAATGATGGGACGTGCACCTGGTTTACCCCATGTGAGGACAATTACGAGAACAATGTATTCAATGCTAGGTGTAATCAGGGGACTTGTATATTGTGGGTAAGTTACAACCTAGTTTATAGAAAATAGTAAATAGATTGCAACTTTATCTTATTAACCTTATTGCCGGCTCATTCCTTTGCAATTTTTTTGTTCGTCCCAAAAGGCTCGGGGTTTCGCTAGAGTTTCCTCCTTCACTTGCGTCACCATGATCTCTCTCCTAACAGACACCCTTAACTTTTTTCTGCCATTTTACATCAATTCCTAAGTTCCTATCCTCTTTATTTTTGGATAGAAAGATAATTTAATTTATGGAAATTATTTTATTTATGGGGAAAACTTCATGGATGGAAAAATGTAACCCTTTGTAGGACTTAAAAAAAAATAATATCCCCTCCCCCAACTAATATTCAAGTCAATTCTGAAGCTTTTATTATATTTATTTTTGTAAATGGAGATCAATTAATTTATGGAAATAATTTTATAGGGAAAATTAAATTTATGGAAAAATTTAACCCTTTGTAGGACTTAAAAAAAAATAATATCCCCTCCCCCAACTATTATTGGAGTCAATTAGTAAGATTTTATTATCTTTATTTTTGTATATAGAGATCAATTAATTTATGGAAATAATTTTATTTATAGGGAAAATTTAAGTTATTAAAAAAAATTTAACCCTTTGTAGGACTTAAAAAAATAATAATATCCCCTCCCCCAACTAATATTCAAGTCAATTCGTAAGCTTTTATCATCTTTATTTTTGGATAAAAAGATTAATTAATTTGTGGAATTAATTTTATCTAGAGGGAAAATGTCATTTATGGAAAAATTTAACCCTTTTGAAGGATTTTTTTTTATTATTTAACATCCCCTACCCCAACTAACATTAAAGTCAATGCATAAGCTTCCAACATCTTTATGTTTAAATATAAAAATTATTTAATGTATGGGAATAATTTATTTTATGAAGTCAACTTAATTTATGGAAAATTTTAACCCTTTTGTAGAATTAAAAAAAAAAATTAAAAAAAAAACACCCCTCCCCAACTAATAATACAATTATTAGTTTTTTTGCTTTTTTATTCTGTTAATTAATTAAATAATATGTTTAATTTTTATGTGAAATCTACTTTTTATTCTATTTATTTATTTATTTTTCTTTTATTTTTTTTTGCATTTTTAATTTTGTATTTTGCTTTTTTTTATTCTTTTATATAAACAATTTGAATCTATTGATTTTTCAATCATTTCTACATTTTTGTACATTTTTTCATCATCGTTTTTCAGAATCCATTGTCTCCTGGATAACTTTTCTAAAATATTTTAGAAGCGTTTTAATTTAGTTCATTCATTTTTTTATAGTATTAAAATTATTTTTATTTACTATTCTCCCAATTCCAGCATAAAATGGAACGAAGGAACGTGACCTTTAAAATGCAAAGGAGAAAAAAAAAAAAGATAGGACAATAAAAAAATACATCACTGTCTGCTGTGCCATGGACTAACATGTTGTTGGCATGTTGCCTTTTTTGTGTTTTCTGTGCCTTTAAAGCAAGCACAGAAAGGATGATGAATAAGGTGATTGTACGACGCCAGCGCTGGGTAATCCAGCCCATACCGTAACCAGGCTCGCCATCATCTATAGACTAGTAATATATATATATATATATATATATATATATATATATATATATATATTGGTTTATGGAGTTTATGTTGTTTTTTATGCTATTGGTGCGATGGAAACAATAGAGGACATGTGGCCTATGAATAAATATGAATACTTTGTTTTCATGTGTCGTTTCTAGCAAAGCCTGCTTGGAGGTGACATGGACATTGGGAATTCAGGAGCTCTCTCACCCACAAAGCCTGGCTCACAGTACTATCATTATTCAAGCAATAACTCCAGGAGGAGGCCTTTTCACAGCAGCTCAATGGGTGAGTATTATCTTTATTTTCTGCCTAGTAATAGTATCCAGTTACACTCTCAGATAAACCTTGTACCCCACAGAGACACACAGGATAACAAGAGCCTTCAGATATTTCTCAGTTACCCAACGGCTCAGCTTGTATTGGCTGCTGCTTGTGTAGCTCAGCACTTATTATACCTGCACTGCATAAACTATTGTGCAATGTTTACACGAGGAGCGTCACGCGGTGACATCACAACGACATTGGGCAGAAATAGTGCAAATAAGCTGAGCAAATAGTGGAGCCTGTAAAATATGATATCATAAAAATAACCAAAAAATAATAAAAAAAACAATAACAAAAACTATAAGTGCACCAAAAATGCAGCAATACAAAGAGATAGGAGCGTCAGGCTGTGACATCACTACTGCATTGGGCAGGAATATTGCAAATAAGATGAGCAAACATAAATTACTTTAAGCCTGTAATATATTATATCATAAAAATAACCAACAAATAATAACAAAACTATAATAAAAACTATAAGTGCACCAAAAATGCAGCAATACAAAGAGATAGGAGCATCATACTGTGACATCACTACTGCATTAGGAAGGAAAATTGCAAATACACTAGGCAAATATGAATGACTTTAAGCCTGTAATATATTATATCATAAAATAACCAAAAAATTATAACAAAACAATGATAAAAACTATAAGTGCACCAAAAATGCAGCAATACAAAGAGATAGGAGCATCATACTGTGACATCACTACTGCATTAGGAAGGAAAATTGCAAATACACTAGGCAAATATGAATGACTTTAAGCCTGTAATATATTATATCATAAAATAACCAAAAAATTATAACAAAACAATGATAAAAACTATAAGTGCACCAAAAATGCAG
The DNA here is from genome assembly GCA_947044405.1 of Leptodactylus fallax. Lineage (NCBI taxonomy): Eukaryota > Metazoa > Chordata > Amphibia > Anura > Leptodactylidae > Leptodactylus > Leptodactylus fallax. The sequence continues at coordinate 501,823 of CAMRHE010000676.1, read as the reverse complement.
CAATACAAAGAGATAGGAGCATCATACTGTGACATCACTACTGCATTAGGAAGGAAAATTGCAAATACACTTGGCAAATATGAATGACTTTAAGCCTGTAATATATTATATCATAAAATAACCAAAAAATAATAACAAAACAATAATAAAAACTATAAGTGCACCAAAATGCAGTAATACAAAGAGATAGGAGCGTCATGAGGTGACATCACTACTGCATTGGGCAGGAATATTGCAAATAAGTTGAGCAAATATCAATGACTTTAAGCCTGTAATATATAATATCATAAAAATAAACAAAAAATAATAACAAAACAATAATAAAAACTATAAGTGCACCAAAAATGCAGCAATACAAAGAGATATGAGCGTCATACTGTGACATCACTACTGCATTAGGAAGGAAAATTGCAAATACACTAGGCAAATATGAATGACTTTAAGCCTGTAATATATTATATTATAAAAATAACCAAAAAATAATAACAAAACAATGATAAAAACTATAAGTTCACCAAAAATGAAGCAATACAAAGAGATAGGAGCATCATACTGTGACATCACTACTGCATTGGGCAGGAATATTTCAAATAAGATGAGCAAACATAAATTACTTTAAGCCTGTAATATATTATATCATAAAAATAACCAAAAAATAATAACAAAACAGTAATAAAAACAGTCAAAAACTATAAGTGCACCAAAAATGCAGCAATACAAAGAGATAGGAGCATCATGAGGTGACATCACTACTGCATTGGGCAGGAATATTGCAAATAAGATGAGCAAACATAAATGACTTTAAGCCTGTAATATATTATATCATAAAAATAACCAGTAATAACAAAACAGTAATAAAAACAGTCAAAAACTATAAGTGCACCAAAAAGTCAGCAATACAAAGAGATAGGAGTGTCATGCTGTGACATCATTTGGGAGGGATATTGCAAATACACTAGGCAAATATCAAAGCGTTTAAGCCTGTAAGATATTATATCATAAAAATAACCAAAAATAATAAAACATTAATAAAAACAGTCAAAAATTATAAGTGCACCAAAAATGCAGCAATACAAAGACACAGGAGCGTCACGCTGTGACATCACAGCCACATTATGCAGGAATATTGCAAATACAAGGATAAAGTTTTGGAGGCCTGCAAATGTTACTATAAAAACAACCAAAAAATAAAAATAAAAAACAATCAAAAAATATATTTGTAACAAAAATGCAGTAATACAAAGGGATATGAGCGTCACACTGTGACATCACAACTACATTATACAGGAATATTGCAAATAATCAAATTTCAGAGTCTTTAGGCCTGTAAAATGTTATATCATAAAACTAGTCAAAAAACAGTAACAAAAGAATCAAAAACTTTATAATTAAACCAAAAATGCAGGATATGATGTCACAACTACATTATGCAGGAATAATACAAATATGGAGAAAAAAAGTGGAGCCTCTGAGCCTGTTATATATTATATAACCCAAAATAATAGCAACAAATTATAAAAACAATCAAAACTTCTTCATTGCACCAAACATGCAGTAATACAAAAGGATATGAGAGTGGATTGGAATATAGGGAAGCCCAAGTGGTGAGATTGGGAATCTATCACACAAAGAAAGCCACCGCAACAATCCCATGGTTTACCACAGTTATTATAGAAAATAACTGTTTTCTTAAAAAAAAAAAAAAAAGTTACTTGGGAGAAACCACATGTAAAATTAGCAATTTTTTCACTTTGACAATTTGCTTTAGCATGGTAAAAGAATGACCACAAAACAGCAATAATAGATAATAAAAGATATAGAAGGCACTTTCTAGATAAGGATAGAGGTGTCAGAATTTTTGCACATTCTCCTATTTTCTACCTAATGATATAGGTTCGTTCTCTGTTATTCTGTTATTTTCTGTTGTCGAAATATAAATTAGTGAAATAATATAAAATAACCTAAAGATATAAATATTAGGTTATTCTCAACTCTCTAAATTTCAAAAAGTAACGTAGCAAATTTTGGAAATTAAAAAAAAAATTACGGTAAGTGCATAATTCACTTTAGCCCAATTCTATGTACATTAAATTTTAAGATTAATAAATTGGAAAAAATGAATCACCAGAAACAACTTTCAATACCTTAATAAATGCAATATGAAGACTATTAAAATTGATTAAAATTTCTAAAAAATTCTATATGATGGATACCAAGTTCCCAGAGTTCCGTATAAATATATATAATAAAGTTAGGTGTCTATTTTTATATAATTAAACCAGTACAAGAATTCTAAATTCTATAAATAACTAAAAGTATACTTTCTTTTAGCTTTTACAATTGAAATTTTTGATTTATGTTTGTGCTTGTTATTTTGGCCCACTGATTTTTGAAAAAAAATATTTTATTTTTGCATTTCGATGCATTAAGTTGATGTATTTCAACCTGGTTAATTTCTCTCCCTGACAGAGGTACAAGCAAAGAAAGTTAGAAAAGTTCCCCCAGGTTTACCCTCTTCGGTGAGTACTGGTTATTTCATTTATTGATGATATTATCCAAGTGACTGTGTTTTGTATGATGACTTTTAGATTTGTCGTTGTCCTTAAAGGGGTTCTCTACTTTCTATAATCCCACCACAACAAGCAGATAATAAAGTGTCTCTTTGCTGGGATCGTCAGCTATCTGCTGTAACATGTGGGGTGGTAATAGGTGTCTTTTCCTGCAGCGCCACCACAGAGGAAATGCGGTATTACACAGTGTCCATTACAAACAGCAGATTGTATAATGCAGGACAGGTCAGGTCCTCCACAGAGAGAGACACTCTTTGTAAGCACCCTGGCCAAGAGAGGAGGGTCTTGAACAGAGGACACCCCTCTATTAACTCAGAATTCACTAATATGGTTTGGGTTTCTAAACTGGACAACCCCTTTAATGCATCGTCTCAATCATACCTACCTCATATACTTTAGTCCAGTATATCCTTTCTTTTAGGGTATAGATAAGAGTTCAGACTTCTTTTGATATTGTCTCTTGACTTGCCTATATTACATGGTAGAAGTTGCACTTTTAGTGGACGTCCCCTTTAAATATAACTTTTTTGTTACCAATATACTATGTTGTGCAATGGGACTATGGAATATGTAAAATACTGCAGTTATATTGAATGTTGACACTGGATTTCTGGGCGTTAGCAGTGCTTGTCTATTGCTGTGTGTGATCTGATCCTCTTGTCACAACATAATACTGAGTATGCTGCTTACTAAAGAACATTTCCTAAAATGAGACAGCTCCCTCTAGTGGTGCCTGCAGGCAAACATATTTCATTGTTTTATTCTATATCTATGCAGGGAGTTACATCTTTCTGGCTTTGTTATATCTGTTTCTAGGAATGTTGTGAGGCAATCAATAGGAGTTTACCAACCAGATCTCCTTGTAAAGTGAATGGCATATATATCCTTGTTATTATTCATCCTGGAATTATTGTATTGATAAATATGAAATTCAGTTACTAATGGAATAATATCCAAATGGAATCACTTTGTATGCACATTATTTATCTTACATCCCAGTTGCATCCTGTATTATATGGTACTCCTGAGCTGCACTCACTATTCTTCTTCTGTATACATACATTTCATTACTTATCCTGTACTGATCCTGAGTTACATCCTGTATTATACTCCAGAGCTGCACTCACTATTCTGCTGGTACAGTCACTGTGTACATACATTACATTACTTATCCTGTACTGATCCTGAGTTACATCCTGTATTATACTCCAGAGCTGCACTCACTATTCTGCTGGTGCAGTCACTGTGTACATACATTACATTACTTATCCTGTACTGATCCTGAGTTACATCCTGTATTATACTCCAGAGCTGCACTCACTATTCTGCTGGTGCAGTCACTGTGTACATACAGTGGGGAAAAAAAAGTATTTAGTCAGCCGCCAATTGTGCACGTTCTCCCACTTAAAAAGATGATGCCGGCCTGTAATTGACATCATAGGTAGACCTCAACTATGAGAGACAAAATGAGAAAACAAATCCAGAAAATCACATTGTCTGATTTTTAAAGAATTTATTTGCAAATGATGGTGGAAAATAAGTATTTGGTCAATAACAAAAGTTCATCTCACTACTTTGTTATATATCCTTTGTTGGCAATGACAGAGGTCAAACGTTTTCTGTAAGTCCTCACAAGGTTGGCACACACTGTTGCTGGTATGTTGGCCCATTCCTCCATGCAGATCTCCTCTAGAGCAGGGATGTTTTGGGGCTGTCGCTGGGCAACACGAACTTTCAACTCCCTCCAAAGGTTTTCTATGGGGTTGAGATCTGGAGGCTGGCTATGCCACTCCAGGACCTTGAAATGCTTCTTATGAAGCCGCTCCTTCGTTGCCCTGGCGGTGTGCTTGGGATCATTGTCATGCTGAAAGACCCAGCCACGTTTCATCTTCAATGCCCTTGCTGATGGAAGGAGGTTTGCACTCAAAATCTCACGATACATGGCCCCATTCATTCTATCATGTACACGGATCAGCCGTCCTGGTCCCTTTGCAGAGAAACAGCCCCAAAGCATGATGTTGCCCCCCCCATGCTTCACAGTAGGTATGGTGTTCTTTGGATACAACTCAGCATTCACTCTCCTCCAAACACGACGAGTTGTGTTTCTACCAAACAGTTCTACTTTGGTTACATCTGACCATATGACATTCTCCCAATACTCTTCTGGAACATCCAAATGCTCTCTAGCAAACTTCAGACGGGCCGGGATATGTACTGGCTTAAGCAGGGGGACACGTCTGGCACTGCAGGATCTGAGTCCCTGGCGGCGTAGTGTGTTACTGACGGTAGCCTTTGTTACGTTAGTCCCAGCTTTCTGCAGGTCAGTCACTAGGTCACCCCGTGTGGTTCTGGGATTTTTGCTCACCGTTCTTGTGATCATTTTGACCCCACGGGGTGAGATCTTGCGTGGAGCCCCTGATGGAGGGAGATTATCAGTGGTCTTGTATGTCTTCCATTTTCTAATTATTGCTCCCATAGGTGATTTCTTCACACCAAGCTGCTTGCCTATTGCAGATTCAGTCTTCCCAGCCTGGTGCAGGGCTTCCATCTTGTTTCTGGTGTCCTTCCACAGCTCTTTGGTCTTCACCATAGTGGAGTTTGGAGTGTGACTGTTTGAGGTTGTGGACAGGTGTCTTTTATACTGATAACAATGTCAAACAGGAGCCATTACTACAGGTAATGAGTGGAGGACAGAGGAGCCTCTTAAAGAAGAAGTTACCGGTCTGTGAGAGCCAGAAATCTTGCTTGTTTGTAGGTGACCAAATACTTATTTTCCACCATAATTTGCAAATAAAGTCTTAAAAAATCAGACAATGTGATTTTCTAGATATGTTTTCTCATTTTGTCTCTCATAGTTGAGGTCTACCTATGATGTCAATTACAGGTCTCTCTCATGTTTTTAAGTGGGAGAACTTGCACAATTGGTGGCTGACTAAATACTTTTTTTTCCCTACTGTACATTACATTACTTATCCTGTACTGATCCTGAGTTACATCCTGTATTATACTCCAGAGCTGCACTCACTATTCTGCTGGTACAGTCACTGTGTACATACATTACATTACTTACCATGTACTGATCCTGAGTTACATCCTGTATTATACTCCAGAGCTGCACTCACTATTCTGCTGGTGCAGTCACTGTGTACATACATTACATTACTTATCCTGTACTGATCCTGAGTTACATCCTGTATTATACTCCAGAGCTGCACTCACTATTCTGCTGGTACAGTCACTGTGTACATACATTACATTACTTATCCTGTACTGATCCAGAGTTATATCCTGTATTATACTCCAGAGCTGCACTCACTATTCTGCTGGTGCAGTCACTGTGTACATACATTACATTATTTATCCTGTACTGATCCTGAGTTACATCCTGTATTATACTCCAGAGCTGCACTCACTATTCTGCTGGTGCAGTCACTGTGTACATACATTACATTACTTATCCTGTACTGATCCTGAGTTACATCCTGTATTATACTCCAGAGCTGCACTCACTATTCTGCTGGTGCAGTCACTGTGTACATACATTACATTACTTATCCTGTACTGATCCTGAGTTACATCCTGTATTATACTCCAGAGCTGCGCTCACTATTCTGCTGGTGCAGTCACTGTGTACATACATTACATTACTTATCCTGTACTGATCCTGAGTTACATCCTGTATTATACTCCAGAGCTGTACTCACTATTTTGCTGGTGCAGTCACTGTGTACATACATTACATTACTTATCCTGTACTGATCCTGAGTTACATCCTGTATTATACTCCAGAGCTGCACTCACTATTCTGCTGGTGCAGTCACTGTGTACATACATTATTACTTATCCTGTACTGATCCTGAGTTACATCCTGTATTATACTCCAGAGCTGCGCTCACTATTCTGCTGGTACAGTCACTGTGTACATACATTACATTACTTATCCTGTACTGATCCTGAGTTACATCCTGTATTATACTCCAGAGCTGCACTCACTATTCTGCTGGTACAGTCACTGTGTACATACATTACATTACTTATCCTGTACTGATTCTGCCTTACGCCTGTATTACGCTTTGCTAAAGAGCTGTACTCACAACTGTGCTGGTTGTTGTTGGAAACCGTCAACAAGCTTGTTCAGACACATCCCCTACCAGCCTGCCTATAGTGCAGGGGGTGTAGATTTTAAACATTACTGTTCAGTGCCTTTTCGGAAAGCTGTTGCATAATATACAATAGTGACGCTGTAAATATTATGCAGTCAGGTTTCCTGTTGCTGTTGTTATATTTCCTGTATATGGTTTATTTGGTAGTTTTATGTGGATGTGGCTTTTTTATTTTTTTATTTAATAGTGGCTTATTGCAGTTCCCCTGGTCTCGGTTCCTCTTCCCAGTTTCAGTGGTGTTACATACACAGATGACTTCCCTTGACATGAAAGTGTGTTGGGGCAATCACCTAATGAGAGTAATAACACCCTCCTAGGGCTCCACTGATCCAGCCACATGCCACATGGAGAGGACCCCGTGGACCAGATATAGAAAAGTCTTGTCGAGACAAGTGGGCAGAAATCTTCCCACCTATACTGTATGTAATGTAAAGTCGTAGAATTAAAGATCTGCAGCATAAAGTAATCATCATGGGGGACAGGGGGATTTCTCAGAAAAGCACTGAGAACCTCACCTCTCGCTGGCCTTAGTATGGACCATTGTAGGTCATGTGCAAGGACTCCTGAAGTTTACCTGGAGTTTATTGGATTTGCTCCCTCCAGAAGGAATATTTTGGACCTTTGGGGATGGGGGATGGCCTCAAAGTATGGAAAGAAAACTATTGTAATGTATTTACCTTCGAAGTTCTTCTCCATTCTTCTCATTGTGATTGTTGGTCCGTACTGGTCAGTTATCGTTGATGTTACGTCCCTAAGGATAGAACATTCCAGCAGTCCATAGCCATTGGACCTAAGGGTAAGCCACTGTAGGCACAATGCTATACTGGTCCCCCAACGATCTCTGTTGACCAGGCTCTTTTGGGGACGTGGCATGTTAACCCTTGATCACTACATTCAATCTCTGGCTCTAGTGGGGATGTGGCTTGTCAACGCACGATCACTACATTCAATTCCTTACTGTAGTGCTGAAGTTTCAATAGCACTGACGTCATTGCTATGGCCAGTGACTGGCCAGTGGTCACAAGACTTGTCTCTCCATCCTAGCCACTGCCAGGTGAACAGGGACTGGGAGAACCAAAGGAGATTGGAGGCCGAAGTGTTTAGCAGTGTAGATGTTTTTGCAGAGGGTCCACCATGTCAAAGACCAAAGGTGTGACGTGGACCTTCAGAAACCCAATGTGAAATCTGGAACAGACCCACCAGCATGTGTCATTTATAATACTGGTATCTTTGGGCACCCTATTTGATAAGCACCTGGGTGCGACTGCTCCCTCAACACCCTTATAGTTATTCCCCCACCTGGGACCATCTTAAAGGGACTCTGTCAATTCCAAAGTGCCTCCTAAACCAATAACAGTGCCATGTAAAGGCCTTTAATCGGAGCAGAAACATATCTGTGCGACCACAAGCCAATGAAGCAATGTAGAGAAAATCATCTTTTTATGGATATGCAAATCAGCTGCAAAGTGCACCAGGGGCGGGACCAGTTTGCCAAATTTGCCTAAAAACAACTGTAAGGCAAAAAGGGGCTTAAAATGTCAATCAAGGCATTGGTCAAGAATTACAGAGGAGTGAATTCTGCCACAACAGGCCCCGCCCCCAGTGCACTTGCCATTCGATTTGCCTGTTCATGAAAAAGATGATTATCTCTGTAATGTTATTTCGGTTAGTAGCCACAAAGGTAACTATTTGCTCCTATTCCATGACACAATTATTGGTTTGGGAGGCATTTTGGACCTGATAAACCCCTTTAAGACCTTTGTTTCTTATTCCGCTATTACACACTGCCTCTTGTTACTATCAGGACAAAGCCTATTGTTCTACAATCCCCATATTTACCCTTTCTGCGCGTGTTTAATCCCCCCCCAAATCTAACCATTGGTGTTAAAATCCCCTGTAACAAAGACAGGCGAGAGGTTCGCTTACAGCCGGAGAATCCCAAGAGCGCAGCACCGTGGGAGCGTGTCAATACAAGGGGAAAGCCTTTCTGCGACTTGCTACACTTACCCTCCTGATCCCCTTTTACTTTGCTATGGTCAAGGCAGACGCCGCTCATTAGCCAATTCTCAGTCCATACCTAATTAACAGCAGAGGTGGAAAAGTTGAGAGCCGCCTTAAAAATAAAAAAAAATAATAAAAAAAAAAAATTCACTTGACCCAACGCCCAATTGATTAATTACAAAACACACTAGAATCGGTGGCGGCAATAATCTTAAGCAGGGAAAATTCTTGTATTGCACTTGGACTGGAGCCCGAAGTTCACAGCCCCATACCTGAGCAGGGGCTTTGGGATAAAATGAGCCTTCATTTCACCAGATCCTTCCCTTCTTTGTCAGCATAATGATGATTTATGGATTTGCATGTTCAAAGAGATTTGCGCAACGGATTTATTCGGAAATTTACATAGATTGCAGAAAGAACATCTTTATTTTGCAGCGAGGTATCTGAGCGAGCAGTGGAGATGTGAGTGCATCAGTAGCTGCGTGCTTGATAAACCAGGTGTCAGCCTGTATAAAACAGCTGTATCTCAATGAATTTTCCCCTCCTGCACTGTTTGCCGGCCTCATTTATTTATTTCTTTCCGGCAAGCACATTAACAATTCCAGCCCCAAGCTGACAGCCTCTACAATTGCACATTTTCATTACAGTTCTGCTGTGTCCGAGTTTTAGAGCCTTGGAATATAAAATCAGGGATCGTGATGTAGCAGAGCTGAAGATGCTAATGTAATCTTTGCGGATGCATTTTGTCTGAGATTCGACAATAGGTCAAATTGTAACAAAAATTTAATAGACTTTACCTTTAATTTTACAATTCAGCTGTGTATGGACTAGCCCTCCATGGCATAATGATACATTATATAGCTGCAATATAATATCTATATAGATGTTTTGCCCATATGATGTACTTTTGAAGGTTAACATATACAAAGTGTTTTTTTTTTTTAATTTTTAACAATTTTTTTATGGATCTGGTTTACCCTCTTAGGCCAGGGCCCAAACCGCGGCATTTTGCAGTCTCTGTATAGTGGATGGGATTCTAGCAAATCCCATCCACACTACAGAAAAATATGTGCAGCGGACATGCTGCGATTTACAAAACCATTGCGGTTTTGGAAATCGCAGCATGCCAATTAAACCTACGGAAATGCCGGTGGTTTCCCTATAGGTATAATGGAAGAAAAAAGTGAAATTTTCTGTGAAAAGCGCTGCAGGAAAAACCACATTGCGTTTTTTTTGCTGCAACCCACGACGGGGCCTTAGCCTAATGGACCAGATCTGTTTAAGCCTTAGGCCTCATTCACACAAATCATGATAAAAACTGATGCAACGTTCTATATTGGGTCCTGTTTTCTTGTATCCCTCATAGGCAAAAATGGATCAAAATTGGACATATCCTATTTTTTAGCGGTCCATTTTTTGACAGGCCGGACTTGTAAATAGCCCTACTGAAAACAATGGGGTAGATTTATTAAGACTGTCTTATCATACACCATACCTTAATAAATGGCCCCATTGGCGCAGGGAAAAAGAAGAGGCTGTGTGGCCTCTTAAATTCTCCCCAGTGGGTTTCAAAAATGGCCCCTCTTAAAAAAATGGCCGTCACATGTGAATAAGGCCTTACATGACTTGTTGGGTTCACTTCTCTCCATTTCAGCCATCATAAAGTTTTAGTTTTTTTTCTGTTAACATGGCTGTACGTGGTTTGTTTTATGCAGGTGTGAATTTTAAAAAAGTGATTTTTGCTATTGTTTTTTGTTTATTTTTCAAGTCATTCCTAGCTTGCACTCAATAACACATTAAATGAATTCTTCAGGTTGTTACGGACGTTCCGATACCTAATAAACAATGACATTTCTTGCCCCACAAAGAGGGGTGACTTCCCGGACTCTTGGAAAAATGGGAAAATCTCCCAGAACCCAACTAAATTCTCCCCAGAGCTCTCTGTCATTTAACATATGGACACTTTGTGTCCATCAAAAAAAGGAGCGTGACCAGCATATTTGATTGTCCATGTCACAAAAAGGAACGTGACAAAAGCAAAAAGTGGGTGTGGCCAGGGAGTGGCCACATTAATGGGGCACACACAATCCATTCTCCCAAAGGTTGGCATGTATGTTGTAGCCTTCTTATTTTTATGTGACGGATTCACAACAAAGTATTTTGTACTAAATAATTTCGGATAGATTTTTAGAAATTTTGTAAGTTTTTTTACATGTTTATGATTCCCATTAAGGGGTTACTATTTTAGATTTTTATGTTAAACCTATATTAGCATGCTATTCTGAATGAGTTCACTTTGATTATGATATGGTCACTGATCGCAGCACTCACAGGGCCAAACAGCCGGGATCGGGGGTGTTTCTTTTATTACTCCTTTATAACAATGGAGTACGTTTACTTACAGTCCATGGAAGGATTTCTGCTGAGTCATGTGCAATATGGTCTGGAGCTCCTCTCGATAGGAAATCTATATCAGCTGCCTGGCCTGCTTTAATGGTACATATGACCTGTTAAAGGGATTATCCAGGACCAGAAAGCATAGCTTCTTTCTTCTTCTGAGGAAGTGACATCATATTCCTGTGAACTGCAGCGTGGTCATGTGACCATCTGATGTGATGTCATTTCCTGAAAAGAAGAAAGGAGCCATGTTTTCTAATGCCCTTTAAGTTTGTATTGAGGTAATATAAAGCCATATATGTGCTTATCAACCTTTGAGAGCTTCACGTATACAATCAACATGTTTTCCAACAATATTCCATGTTCTATGGACTACATAGAGTTCCTGGGCCCCAATGCGAAATCTGCAGCCAGGCCCCCGCACCTACCATGTACCATATATAATCCTGGTGTCTTTATAGGTGGCAGAGCCCTCTATTGGGCATGCAAAACCCCATTCATTGTCCTGTACAAAAAAGTTCTGACATTGGGAATGTCACGGAAAAATCATCTCCACTCGTATTCTTTATGATCAGACGTAAGATTTGTTGTGATCGAGCTTAAAGGATGTGGAAAAAAGAGAGAACAGATGAATGCATTCCTCTGGCCTTCAGGGTCTCAGAATGAAGTCATGGGATTGTAATGTTAGAATGTAGAAAATGTCCTCTCTGGGGAACTCGTGCTCAGAAAAAATATATTCATCACTGGAAAGAGATGCAGAACGTACTATACTGTGTGATATCATGTTATTCGAGAAACACATGGACAGAGAGACAATGGGGGAGACTGGTTAAGCAAAATGTACATCATTCTGTCATAAATTACATCAAAAACTGGAGGGAACTTGGCAAGCATCAGATTTTTTTTGATTTTTTTTTCTCACTTTTTATAACTCGACAAATTTTGGTAAGTGTAGCTATGAAGTGTTAAATAAACAAAATTTGTTAAATACTTAGGACACCTTTTGGCACAAAAATTAGTGTACATGTACTCCAACATGTCTACCAAGTTGTCCCAAATTTATCGTGCCATGTCTGCCACTTTGCTATAATTTACACCATTATTTCAGAGTCCTAAATTCAACACTACGAGCTGATAAATCCTCTCATTATCCCGGTCATCTCCTCCTTTCTGAGGTCATGTAGTTAAAACTCAACAAAAACTCATATACAACATATCTACCAAGTTGCCCCAAATTTACCGTGCCATGTCTGCCATTTTTATATTATTTTTTATAACAACCTCGACAAATTTTGGTAAGTGTAGCTATGAAGTGTTAAATAAACCAAATTTATTAAATAATTAGGACACTTTTTGGTACCAAAATTGGTGTACATGTACTCCAACATATCTACCAAGTTGTTCCGAATTTACCGTGCCATGTCTGCCACTTTGCCATAATTTACACCATTATTTCAGAGTCCTAAATTCAACACTACTAACTGATAAATCTCCTCATTATCCCGATCATCCCCTCCTTTCTGAGGTCATGTAGTTAAAACTCAAAAAGTTACTTAACTAAAAATTCCTTTTTAAGGACCAAGGGTCATTATTTTCCAGCAGAACTTCTGAAATTGCTCGACCTCCACAGGAGAGTCTGGTATGGATTAATAGTAGTCAGGCCATGTCACTATCTGGAAGAGGCAACTGTCGAAAGGCAACTGCCCAAACTTTTTTGTGTGCCGTCTACCTAGCAAGTAAGCCTATTTCTTAATGTGTCATGTTTCACTGATACCTTCAAGGACATATCTGATCAGATGTTCCCTTTACTTTGGCCAAAGACACCCCATAATACTATGTAAAACTCAAACCACCAGCCCCGTTGAACAATACACATTCTAAGTTTCACAATTTATTTTGTTGTTTCGAAGGTAATTTTTGAAGATTGGGCAGAAGATTCAACATGACCAATTTGTCTACAGATATCTTTTAGGTGATGGCCCCAGAGGCAGTAATTGGCGTAAGGACTTTAGAAGAGATCTGATCCAAAATGTAAAAGTCATTAGTAATGTTAAATGTTTATCTAAGGCCTATGACCTGATGGGGAGTTGCCACATAAGTTATAGCTATGGAATTACTCATGAGAAATTTTTGCTGACAACCAGCTATGTGTCAAGGGGAACATAAAAATGTTGTATATGTTTTATCAATGCTCCTCAATGCCTTTCCTGGGTCAGACTGTCTTATCTGAAATTCCTTACGTCTTGAAAAAAATCATCCTTGAAAAATGTTCTTAAGGGGAACTAATGGAACTATGTTATCACTACCCTATCACTACTGTGAAAGTGTCAGGCTCTTTTCACATGTTCTCATTTATGTTGTCTTATCCAGCTTTTTGTTCCATCGTAAGAACAGAAAAACAAAAATGATGGCGAGCCTTATCCATTACATGACCAATGGTGCCCAACATAGTCTGCTGACTTATAATGGAGTCCTTCAGGTTCCAACATAGTGTCTGTAGTTTAACCAGATAACAATTGAGGTGTGTGCACCTCTGATTTTACAGCAAGTATGATGGAATCTATGGAGATATCAGAGCCTGTAGATGTTGCTGTCCTCCAAGGAACCAGATTGCAGGCAAAACTAAGGTTCCATGGCACCCTAGTCATGAAGGATTGGTTGAGAGCAGTGCTTCTCCACTCCAGTCCTCAAGTACCCCCAAATTGTGATTTGATGGAATTTGATTAAGAGAACACAAGAACCTATATAAAAGTGACACTGTTCTAGAATATACCTGTTCTTGAAGGATTCATAGCATCTACAAGTCTTAAATTAACTTTAAAGACTATCCTTAGATGGTACCCTCTAAGCCATTACCAATGGTATACATACCATAGAAACAGACTGTGAATCTATGGGGATCTTAAAGACAGATGGCTTAGCCCAACACTTGCTAATGGGCGGAAGGCGCTTCTTTCCAGATGTTAGGTGGAAGGTGTTCCTCCCCAGATATGAGAATGCAACAAACACCAGCTCATTCTGTCTTGTGTGGACCTTCATGGGGGTTGATTTTGATCTTCACCATGTGATCTTCTCTCTACTATGTACGTCACTGTCCTTATCTACAGAGCCATGGTTCCACCCTTGACCTGGCATGAGGCCGACCCTCCTTATATTTATATCGGTGATGACTTAGGTCATAGTTTTGTATCTTTATCTATAACCAAATTCTTCGTAATCTTACCAATAATTGTCAAAGATAGATTTAGTTTCATAAAATCGAATCTGTGGGTTGTCCTTCTACCCAAACACGATGGAGAAGCCAATGAATTCGAGCAGTCGTCTATCGTGTGGATGCTTCTCCCGAGACTCTCTCTGCACACAATGTAACACTCTCTATTATCTTTACCAATTGCCAAACATAGATTTATTTTCCTTAAACTGAATTTTGGGTTTGTCCTTCTACCCAAATACCAAGAGCAGCGTCGACGAAGCCAACGATTTCGAGCAGTCGTCTGTCGTGTGGAAGCTTCTCCTGAGACTCTCACTGCACACAATGTAATAGTCTTATGCCTAAAGCCACAGTTCACACAGACGGCTGTTTTAGGATCTGTAGAGAAGCAATAATTTGAGAAATCCTAATTAGCTGTTGCAAGGTGAAAAAGTGCTGTCTGTGTATTTTGCTCGTACCTAAAGCAGTGAAGCAAATGTGACATCTTTAATTATAAGCTTGGTTGCATATCACGTTACTCCCCTCAACGTTACCTTTTTGGATCCACCATCACATTATGTGAGTTCTGTTTGCAACACTATACTTTAGCAGCTTGTAGTAACATTGCTTCCCTCCATAACAGCCGCTCCTCTTATGTATTATACATTTTTTTTCCCTCTAATGAAGACATTGCGGTGACTCTTATGAAGACAGTTTAATTGTGCAGCGAGAGGACTTGATTTCCTTATCGGAAGAGTTGTCACTTTGCTTTCAGTCGGATGCTGGGGCTCCGCGTTATTCTGTTCTGTATGTTCTACCTCTCGGGATAATAGCATACTTTACAACTCTGTATGTTAAAGGGATTGTGAAATCCTTGAATAAGTCAGGGTTGGACAACAACAGCAGAGAGTCCATGTGCCGGAACAGTATACGAGACCATAGGGTGAGTTCAGATTTGCGTAGTTTAATCCATTTTGGGCCATCATGGGATCAAAAGAAAGGACTAAACAATAAAACCGACCACTCTAATGAAGGATAACAATGGATCTCAAGTAACCCCTTTGTCTATAATGGTGTCCATTGGGTAGTTGGGATTTTCTCCCCGATATCACTGTTCGATAAAGTTGGGTTTGCAGGACTTTTTGTCCTCGATTTTAGATTCTGTATGCCAGAAACAAACCCAGCTACTCCGTAATGTGTGGCTTCAACTTGACCGATTCCAGTGAAGCGTCTTCCTCCAGGCCTGGGCTCAGTACAGGAGGGCAGGTAGAGGTACAAGATGCAAACAGCCATCTGACCGGTCAACGTAAGGGGTGCACTTCTTAAATCTTTTTGCCATTTATAGTGGTTTTTCCCATTCTGTCCTGTGAATTTTTATAGTGACTTGTATTGCCCTGACCTCACTTGTCACTTCGGGTTGGCTGACTATGTGACTGATATATGGAGCAGATACAGAAGACAATATGGCGCACTCACAATGAAATGTCATGTTCAGTGTCTAGCAGTCATGTTGATGGTGCTTCTACGGGATGTCTTTTTGAGTGTTCAAGGTCATGTTCTTGACTACTGATAATGCCTCCATCTAGGGCTGTAAAATTTATTGAATTATTGTCATTTCAAAGAATTCTGATTTTTATCAGAATAATGAAATCTATGTTTGCCCTGCCCCCGGATGTAAGTTTTCTTCTTCTGCTACAAAATATAGTCAACGGTTTCTTCTCTGTAGTCAGTAGTTGGGTGGTGGGATGAGAAAGCCAAATATATCTGAATCCTTCTCTTAATTTTTTTAATTTCTTTAAGCAAAAACATGGAAATCAAGATTAAAATCGTGAAGATTAAAACTTGAAATAAATTGATATTTAATTTTTAGGCAAAAATCGCTCAGCCCTATCAAAATCTTTCTTGCTCGTCTCCCTCTTCCTTTGCGCCCTTTTTCTGAGAATTGCTACCTTTTGCAATGAACTGGGTCTTCTGCATCTTCATGGTGGCCCTTTATACCTCAGTCTGGTCACAAATGTCTCAATAACTGATAATCTATATAACTGACTAACGCAACACAATGCAAAGCCTACGGGCTACAAGACGATGCCAAATCTGTGCCAACGCTGCATGCCAATGCATGGCATAATACATATTAAGTATTCTTTACAACTGAGAATAGATGCATTGCGGGACAGGAAGCCTCCTCCCATGCCGCCTAATGGGTCCTGCCGAAAATAAATGGGGCAGACCAATTGTCAGAATGTAATAGGGGGCGTGAGAGCAGGTGCGCTGCGCTTACTTGGGACGGGCCCCATTTTTATGTGATTTAACGCCCCTTTTGAGATACACATAGTATTAGCGGGGGAGGAGAGCAGACAGTAATTGCAGGGGCCTGGTTTTCTCATGTTTAGCCCTGTGGTAAACAATAACGGGAAAATCAATGGGCCCGGATAAGTAAGTTTAGATTATAGTTGAGTTGGGCGCAGTTGGTAGTGCCAGTGTCAATCAATACCCAACCCCCTAATCTGTTCACTCCAGTGATTGCATGTGCTGATTTTCCATTAAGACATTGAGCACACTTTCGACAAAAAGTTGAGTGTCAACTTCTTAGAAACGTACAAAAAAAATTCAAGGGTTTAAATATAAATTAAAAACAAAAAATATTCTTCAGTATTTTTGGTATAGTGTAATATAAAAAGTCAATGAAAGTAGGAAAAAGATTCCTGGATGACTATCCTTGGAGGCAATGACTTCATGTAGTTCTGGGGCATCTCGAAGGCTTCAGCAAAGCAGTATGAATGGGAATTATAAAAAGTACAGGGTTTTGTAAATTGGGTAGACAACTAGGAACTCTTACCTTCACTACACAATCTAAAATGTCGATGTTGTGGCAAACTGATGTATCTGTTGGATCCAGCAGGTCTAAATAGTCTCCAAGAGAACCCATTGACTTGAATAGCTCTACGAACTGGATTACTATGGCTTTCCAAAATACCACAATGGACGATGTACCATCTGACCGAAGTTCTTATGTGAACAGAAGCTAAAATCATAGAGAAAATTTCAGTGAAACAAATGAAAACATGGGGTAGACTAACATGGATCAATTGAGAGCCTTGTAGTCTACAAAAAGTAGGTGGAAGAGTAAGCAGCCCTACGTCAGATGCAAAGGGTCTTGGGACAACACTTGAGTTGGACTCTAGGCCATGTAACAAGCTTCTTGGTGAAGTTTTCGAAGCAGTTAAGATTTAGAGGGTTGGAAAATGATGGATAGAATAAGGAGGAATAGACGTCTTGGGTCTGAGTTTGAGAAGTTGAGTTGAGTAGGGAGCAGAAGTGAAGACTGAGTGTAGGGTGGCATTTAGGACAAGAGATAAGGAGGGGTTGAGGGAAGTACAAAAGGAGCTGAGGCATCAAATCAGGCAGGGAAAAGCCAGTTATAAAGAAAAAATGGAAAAGCAAATGGAAAGAAAAGACATAAGGGGGGTCTGGGAGGGGCTTAAGTCAATTTCGGGTCATAAACTGTCTGTCTGCCAGATTGAGGCAGATGTTAATTGGCTTAATGAACTAAACCTATTCTTCAACAGATTTGATCACACACCAGCTCCTCCCACCCCAGTATGTCCTTCAGCTCCCCCCACCACAATGACTTCTCCCCATTCACCCCATGTGGCTATTTCCCAACAGACCAGTAAATCCAGAAATCTGTCTTTATCTGGCCACAGTCTGACCTTCACACGGGCCCAGGTGAGGAAGGAGATGAAAAAGATCAAGGCGAGGAAAGCCGCAGGGCCAGATGACATCAGTGCAAGGCTAATTAAGACTTGCGGGGACCAGCTGTGTGGTATAATTACATATAAGTATAATATGAGCCTGAGGCAGGAAATAGTCCCTGAATTATGGAAATCTTCTTGTGTGGTACCAGTTCCAAAGAAACCCCACCCTATGGACCTCAATGACTACAGACCTGTAGCACTGACATCCCACTTGATGAAGATCTTGGAGAGATTGGTTCTCACACATCTCCGCCCTCTAGTGAGCCCCGCTATGGACCCCCTCCAGTTTGCTTATCGGCCGGGCATTGGGGTAGATGATGCCATCATCCACCTTCTGCACAGGGCTCTGTCTCACCTGGAGAAACCAGGGAACACAGTGAGAATAATGTTCTTTGACTTCTCCAGTGCTTTTAACACCATACAGCCCAGGTTATTGAGGGACAAGCTGGGCCTTGCTGGAGTGGACCACCACCTCTCCAACTGGATCCTAGACTACCTCACAAATCGACCTCAATACGTGAGAGCCAAGACTGTGTGTCAGGTACCGTGATCTGTAATACGGGGGCACCTCAGGGTACGGTTCTCGCCCCTTTCCTCTTCACACTGTACACTGCAGATTTTAGGTGCAACTCATCCAGCTGCTACCTACAGAAGTATTCTGACGACTCTGCAATAGTGGGTCTCATCACAGATGATGAGGATAGGGAGTACAGAGAACTGAACCAGGATTTTGTGGACTGGTGCCACCGGAACCACCTGAAGATTAACGCGGGGAAGACCAAGGAGATGGTGGTGGACTTCCGTAAAGGCAGAAGCCCTCCTAAACCAGTGGACATCCTGGGGACGGGCATCGAGATTGTGGACACCTATAAGTACCTGGGTTTGCTTCTTAATAATAAGCTGGACTGGGCAGATCATATGGAGGCCCTGTACAGGAAGGGCCACAGCAGGCTCTACCTGCTTAGGAAGCTGAGAGCCTTTGGAATCCGGGGGGGCACTTCTTAGGACTTTCTTCAACTCGGTAGTGGCATCAGCCATCTTCTTTGGAGTGGCCTGCTGGGGGAGCAGTATATCAACCAGGGATAGGAATAGACTCGACAAGCTGATTAGAAGGGCCAGCTCTGACCTGGGGAGCCCACTGGACCCAGTGCAGGTGGTGGGTGACAGAAGGATACTGTCCGTGGTGAGCTCCATGCAGAAGAAGAAGTCCCATCCCATGCATGAGACTGTGATCGTGCTGGGCAGTACTGTCAGTGACTGACTGCTCCACCCTAGGTGTGAGAAGGAGCGCTATCGGAAGTCTTTCCTCCCCACCGCGGTTAGGCTGTACAACCAACACCGACCTAAGCGGAGATCACTACACACAGAGAACTGAAATATCTCTCTGCCTGTTAAATCCCCCCCCCCCCCCTCTGCTACTTCCTATCTGTCTGTCTGCTATTAATGTAATGCCTCTCACCTTGGAACATTCCTGTACATGTTGTATTTGTATTTGTATCTGCTTATCTTTGCTGCTGTAACACACTGAATTTCCCCATTGTGGGACTATTAAAGGACTATTATTATTATTATTATTATTATTATTATTATCTAGAGTGAAAATGTAGGCAGAAGACAAGTTGAAAAAAAATATTGTAGATTACAATAAGGATTTGCCATTGTATTCTTTGTGTAATGGACAGTTGGGAACGGTGGTGCCTTTTGAGGGTCAAATGGAGAAGGTACAGTAGAGATCTACTAGATCCATGGAACGTTCCAGAAACATTTGCTGTTTTACATGTACGTTTTCAAGTAACCTGTAGTAAACTGTAGGTACTATACAACAAAATGACTGCATGTTACTGGGCTGTACAGGACAGTTTGGTAAAATGTCACCTCATTCACTGACATCACTTCCTGCTCTACAGCTATTGGCTGAAGCTACACCTTACAGACTTCCTGTCCAGCCACACCCTCCATGCACTCAGTGATCGCAATACTGAGAAATCTCTGCTCCATTTTAGTTGCTTCTACCTGCATTTGGACCTAAAAACAAAGTATTACCTGGGCAGGCAGCACTCAGTATTACCAATATTTTACTAGTCATGAAAATTTACCTTCAACCATAATAAAGATACTGGAGCAGATTAAAGCTCTATTCACACATATAGGTGTAACAGCTATCACAGTTTTATTAAAAATAATTCTTTAAATAGGGGCTATTCATATGGCAGATTTTTTTGATGGTCCATTTTAACATGATCTATTTTGCCTGTTTTCACAGATCCCTCAATAGATTCAGTTCTATGACGGTAAAATTGGGTTGAATTTAGTGATGTAAACTCAAATCGATATCGAGTTTACACCAACTTTTAGTTGACATTGTTTCCAACAAAAACATTTGCCAAAATTTTTGACAAATTTTTGGTACGCGGTGTCACATCGTAAGTCACACAACAAACCTTCTTTTAAGGTAGAATACCTTCATTCATATGGTATATTATGAAGCCAAAGCCTCTAAATCTCCACGCCAAATCTTATCCTTCCAACCGTTCACACATGACAATAACATGGCAAATCAAGTTTTAAGCAAAAAACCTCCTGTATAAAGATCTTGGGTTCTCTACTTTCTCCATTTTGGTGCAGTGCTTGGTCCAATCTATTTGAATTCAGCACGTTGGAATAAATTTTTGTTTTTGAATTTGTGTTTTTGGATTTTTTACATTATTTCTTACTTTTTTTCAATTCGATTTTGTTTTTTATTTGCTTTTTTTTTTTTTTTTTAAACATTGCTTGTAGGACTTCATTGTCTTCCTTTCCAGGGTTTTTAAACATTTGATCTTTTCTATGTGGCCCCATATCTTGACGTTTACCTAACATGGGTGCCAAACATCACCCAGTTTACTCTCTAGATGGGGTACTTGTATGTAAATTACTAAGTTATGTTTTGAGGATTAATATCTTATTGCTCTATTCAGGGGTTTCTTAAAGGGGCAACCGGCCTTAGCTAGTAGCTGGCTGACTGGACACCTCTTAGCATTTCCTGTGCGTGTTGGGCACCAGGATGTAAAGACCAGTTGGGTTCCGGGTAGTGTCTGTACCAGAATGGCTCAAATTAACCAGAGAGAGACAAACCTACTTAATGGGTCACTCCACTCTCCTAACCTGAAAAGGGGGCAAAAAAGGGACCTCCACCTGCCTTTGTATTCATACCCCCTTTTTATGGTTTTAGTAGGGAAGGTTTATGACATGCAGTACATGACTTACACTATGTTCACATCTGCATCTGGGATCCGCCCATTGCGATTTGTCTAAAAAACCCAACAGATTTGTCATAAAAAATGGACACAAATGGTTATGCAGCACATACCATAATCGCAGCCTTACATGGAGGTCAACAATATACCTGATCAGTCATAGCCCACCCGCCCGGCCCGCACAGCCCTCCTGGGACCTTGGTAAAACAGACTGTCTGTGACTATGAATTAGTCATTACGATCACAAGGCAAGAATGTGAAGCAACATCTGACATGACACCCCCACCCCTCCCAGGACCGCTGTCCTCAATTGTGACAGCTTTACACCCAGAAGTATCTGTTTACATGCTATCTGACACATTGCACCCGGCCTTAAGGAATCTCCCTGCAGGGTGCGATACTGCACATAGGATCAACAGGAAAACTTCTGATGAAATTAATTGTTCGAGGTTCCAAGACAATGAGGCTATTGTCTCCGATAAGTGCTAATAAAAGCTGTCAGTACAAATACATACACTGCGAGACGCCGCGCCGGATAAACCTGAGATGATGGTGGCGGGGAATCGCACTGGAGAGACAAGTGTGTCATTTATTACAGGCCTGTATGGACGGGTTCACACAAGGATGGTTGAAAATAAAATGTCAATCCTATGATGACCCATTGACCTGCCTATGCAAAATGAATAGAGATTACACCACCCTGGAGAAAATGGCCGTGAAAATCAATATACACTGTGGGCAGTCACTGGACGATTAGCTGAACACAGGGTGACAATGTGGTGGAGCCCCCAGTGATCAACTGTGATCGAGGAGGATGTAGGTAGGAGGTGTTCATTCCCTCCGCAGTGCCCCCAGAGGAGAAACAAAGATTTACATGCTGCCCATTGAAATCCATAGACTGATGTAATGCACCCTTAAATTTTGCAGATCATCCCCTTTAAATTTTTACAGAAATAAGGAGGGGAGCATGGGTGTTCTATGAAGGACAAACAAAGTACCCCATCCTACATAACAACAACACCCTAAATAAGTTGAAATCACAGACTGACAGAGTATATACTAAGTTTAGCATTAGTGTTGGGCAAACTGCTTTGTAACAAGCTGGGTTCATTGCAATTTTTTTTTAAAATTTGGGTTCTACTGAAATGAATCCAGCAAAATGTCAGCTAAATGACCAAAATTGTTTTAGGACACAGAGCACAAAGAAGATAATAAATTACTGAATTTTCCTGGGCTTCTCCATTACATCCTCCGACAATCCAGTCTTCTTCATGAGCCATCCGCCCTCTTTTTTAGACCCCAGGTCACGACTGAGATCTGTGATTGGGCTTCAGGGGTAACCTAGGGGTCGAAGAAGACAACAGACTCAAGAAGACTACAGTAGACCAGAAATCTGGAGGGTGTTGTGATAGAGTAAATGTTTTTTTGTTTTTGTTTTTTACATACCTTCCCCGGCCTCTTACTATTGTACTCTGGGAATAATAAAAAATTTTGCTCTGCAAAATATATCAAAAAAGTTTGGTCCAAAACAAATCTCCTCGGCAAACCTTGCAAATATTTGTGAAACGAATTTTGCAAGGTTTGGCCATCGCTATCATCTGTTTTAGACTGTATTCACACACAGCATTTTGTAACATTTTTCATGTAATTTTAGATGTCTATTTGTTGGCAGTTTTTGAAAATTATTAATGGAAATTATATAGAAATTATATAGAATAAATAAATAGAGATGAGCGCATTTCTCAAAAGTTCGATTCGAAGTTCCAAAAAAATTCTCTTCTATCCGAATTACTTCGCAGCGAATAAACAGCTATTTCCGGGCTGCAGAGAGCCGGGGAGGGCGGCAAAATGGCGGAAGCCCTTGGATGCCGCGGTCATGTCTCTCTCTCTCTCTCTCTTCAGCACGGACAACTTTTATTCATGTGGAAGGATCTGCTAACAAGCAAAGACACGTCTACCCAATCACATCACTAGAGAACATCATGTGACCGTCTGATGTCACAAATAGAGATGAGCGAATCGATTCTGAAGAAGTGGAACTCGATCCGAATTTCAGGAAATCTTCGATTCACCACGATTCCAGATTTCCTGATGCTTCGCGGTAACGAATATTTAGTAAGGACCTTTGTGACATCAGACGGTCACATAATGTTCTCTAGTGATGTGATTGGGTAGACGTGTCTTTGCTTGTTAGCAGATCCTTCCACATGAATAAAAGTTGTCTGTGCTGGAGAGAGACATGACCGCGGCATCCAAGGGCTTCCTTTGTAAATTTAGACTAGACAAACTAAAAAATTGCACAATTTATCATCCAGCATCAGCCAGTTTGCTAGTGTAAGTGATCCCTGACCGGTCCAGGTCAAGACCGAATGGAGGACATCCTGATACTACCAGCATCGGCCACTTTGATCAATCTGATAAATTTTTAGACTAGTCAAAAAAATTAGACTGTCAAAAAGTCATCCAAAGTCTATGAGGATCTGTGAAAATGGTTGCCACATGGATGCAAAACGGCCATCAAGAACGGACCGATACGTCAACTTTTGATGGCCACGGTCATGTAAATATACAGAAATATAAGAGTGGGGATGTATTGATTCCTTGTCCATACATGTGCCCATACAAGAGCCTTTAGCCCAATTAAAAGTCCCCTGTGTGGCAACTCTGTTGGTGCCCTCCCCCATATAGTGCTGCCATACTGTACGGCGCCTTGACAACCGAACACAGCTGGTTTGTAAGTAGCACATACCGCCATACTGTGCTCAAATAATTCCAACATACAGTGACCAGATAACAGCTCCATACAATTATACAAGGCTCGGCCGCAGACCCCCTTCCTCTCTGTGTGACCTATCACTGACCGTATTACACTATTGCGTATTGACGAGGATGTAACCCTTTAGCTGCCACCACTTTACACAACAACCTCATTAGATGCCTTCACAAACATGACTTGTCTGCTGACAATGAGAAGTGTTTCGGCAGCCTGCTCACAGCTGTGAAGCCTATGGAAAGCCCTTTATGTAGCTACATACATCTCGCACCTACATTCATCCACAATCTGTTGACTTGTTGAGTGTATAAGGTAGGTGCGAAAATGGATTTAAGGCTTAGAAGTCGAAGAATGAATTTTCATCTCATAGAGAAAGATAAAAAGAAGCAAATCCTGGGAGTTTCTCACACAGATTTGGCCGCAGTGACTTAGACAGCCCTACATTGTGGCCGTGCCGTATATAGTGCTGTATCGTTTTATACCGTCATGTTCATGGGGCCTAAGTGATAGAGAGGGAGAGAAAGGGAGACATTGCATTTGTCCTTGAGATGACTGAGGAATCGAGAAGCTGACCTTCCAGTTCTGTGTGTGGGTAGATAGAATGATAAATAGATAGATAGATAGATAGATAGATAGATAGATAGATAGATAGATATGAGATAGATAGATAAATAGATATGAGATAGATAGATAGATAGATAGATAGATAGATAGATAGATATGGGATAGATAGCTAGATAGATAGATATGAGATAGATAGATAAATAGATATGAGATAGATAGATAGATAGATATGAGATAGATAGATAGATAGATAGATATGAGATAGATAGATAGATAGATAGATAGATATGGGATAGATAGATAGATATGAGATATATAGATAGATAGATAGATAGATAGATAGATAGATATGAGATATATAGATAGATAGATAGATAGATAGATAGATATGGGATAGATAGATAGATAGATAGATAGATAGATATGAGATAGATAGATAGATATGAGATAGATAGATAGATAGATAGATAGATATGGGATAGATAGATAGATAGATATGAGATATATAGATAGATAGATAGATATGAGATAGATAGATAGATATGAGATAGATAGATAGATAGATAGATAGATAGATAGATAGATAGATAGATAGATAGATAGATATGGGATAGATAGATAGATAGATAGAAAGATAAATAGATGCTAAATAGATATATGAATAATAGAATAGATCATTAGATATATAATAAGATTGATATAAGAGATAGATAGATAGATAGGTGGATAGACAATCAGAAAGAAAGAAAGAAAAGAAAGATATGAGATGGATAGATAGATAGATAGATAGATAGATAGATAGATACAATAGACATATAGATAGATAGATAGATAGATAGATAGATAGATACAATAGACATATAGATAGATAGATAGATAGATAGATAGATAGATAGATAGATGGATAGATAATATTCAAGAGAAATATAGCGAAATTAAATAGATATTCGAAAATTTGAAAAAAAAAATTGCATTTTAGAGCACTAGAGAGAGTCCCTGTGTCTTTCCTACCTCCTTAGGTCAAACTCAAGTGTTATTTCTTAGGAGAAGGCCTGAAAATGCACATTAGTGAAATGGAAACCATTCCTTTGCTGCACAAAAAAAAAAAAAACATAAAAAAATTCTTTAAAAGTTACTGCCTCCCGCATTGCCCCCTTGATTAATAAGGATATAATATACAATCAGCACACTTGTCATATATTATTAGCATTGTGTGTGAGTTCACACTTTAGCTTTATAAAAAGCTCATTAAATTAAATTAAACTCAGAATTTTTCTTACTTTATTAGCTTTTGATTTTACTTATGTCTTGTAGCTAAATCTCCAAGTTCAGAAATCTACAGTATTGAGGGGGTCACCGAGACTACACAGACACTGCCCATGTAGTCTGGTCCGCCTCCTCACAGCTCTCTGGCCATTAACTAAATCTCCAACTTCTTTCATTGCTGACTTATCCTCAGGATGGGTCATCAATAAGAGATCAGTGAGGATCCAACATCCCGGACCCCTCACTAATCTAAGGGTCCTTGGGCTTGTAACCCCTTCACTGTTACACCCTACCCATATGTTTCATAGCAGCAGAGCAATAAAATTACAACCTCGCCCCATTCTTTTTTATGGGACAAGGCTGTAAATACATTGCACGGTCGCTATGAAACAGTGTGCAATATAAAGAGTGAAGAGGTCACGGTGCTCGGCTCCTTCAAGCAACCGATAAGGAGGAGTTGGAAAATCTCTTTAAAGGGGGAGGGTCAGACTACACAACTACCTGACTACATTTGATATGTTGGTAATGGTGCGAAAAGGTGCAGAGAACAATAACAATATACATTGTGGGCAGGCAGGAGTGTACAGCAATGGTCAATACCTGCCGATCACTGAATAAGAGGGTGTGGTCTGACAACTACTCCTGTCACTTCAGGACTTTGCAGCAGTGGTTGGTTTTCTTAGTAACCGTGAACATATTCCTGATGTTAAACCTCTTAAAAACAGAATTTGCTGGAACCTGAATGAAAAATGTGAGCTAAGGTATTTTCCATTACTCCCATGTCATAGGTCAGCAGTCCAGGAAGCTGAGATATGGGGTGCTGTTTGTTATGGAGTTTACACTAGTACTGTAGTTATTGCCTACATCCTACATCTCCCTATAGCTCAGCGTTTTCGACACAAGTAGAATATTGGGATAACAGCAGGTTTTGGGTGAAGTTTGCGGCTACCATCAGAACCTCTAGCTGCTTCTGAACTACAACTCCCAGCATGTAACGACGGTCACAGTCTGCTGTGTGTCCGTACAGGACGTGCCTTATGATGTGCCCGTATTTGTAGTGAATGGGGATCATTCACAAGTGTTTGAGATGTGGACGGATTGTACTTGCTACATTTATATCCTCACTACTAGAGAAAAAAGCAACAAAAACAGCTAAAATGCACTTAATGTGTAATTTACATAATCACCCATATGAATTTATCCTAAAGACTAGTTTGCCAGCGACGGCTCTAACCTGCCCTGTCTGATGTCAGACGCTAAGCAGCGCTAGGTCTGCAGAGACCAGCTGAGACTACCAGCTGCCGCAAGTCTCCTCACTTCCAGCCCCAGATACAATAATTGTTTCCCTATGTAACCAGTAATTAATAAACTAGATTGCTGTGAATTAAACCTTAGGATTGTTCCGGAATATCTATATGTTCCATCACATGCACTAGTGCAGTCTGTGGAGTGAATCTTATGTGACCGGATCGCTCTTTAACCCAAAGACTTATGGACATTTAAAGGGAAAGGTCACCTTCACAACTATCTTTTTTTTGTATTTCCAAAAAAAATTAAGAAAATTAAAAACAAAAATTAAAAATTTTCTACCGTTTTTATATATAGAGCTGCGATACACCCCTCCAATATGTGTATCCTGCAGTCCTATGCCTTACTTACATTCCTGTACATTTGGTAGGTTAGGTCAGGGCAATGGTAAGTCACTGTGGGACCAGACTACAGACAAGATTTGTTTGTAGTCTGTTACCATGGAGACGTAAAGGTCTCCATAGATTCAAAATGGTAGATTTTTTAATAAAGATGATTTGCAAAGCTGCTTAGTTTTTCATTTTAGACACATGGGGGCTCAAAAACGAATTATCTACCAACAATTCCTGTCCAGGTCAATTTGTTTCAAGTCACAGAATGGCATATCAGTTCCTGCACTACTCCTGGTGTGATGCTTAATGGGTTCCCACTGGTCTCTACTTTGTGGTTCCAATTTGACACATGTGAAATGCCGACTTAGCCACTCACTGGAAGAGGTGGGTCACTGATACAGCCACAGATTGGATAAGTGGGCATTTCCTCTGTGTCAAAAGGAACCAGGAAGTAGAGACCAGCAGGGATCCAGTAACAATGGCGGACATTGAGGGGAGTAATACTAGCTGGTAGACCCAGGGCTAATGTCATCATGTTATCAGTCAGCCATTAAAGATGTCTACGACATCTACCTTATATGTTTTATTTTGCACTTACATTCTGCGATACGTAGAAAGTTACTATGGAAAGGGGGGGCTCACACCACCCTAAAAGACCAAAAAGTTGACCTGCCAGTGGGTGATAAATATAAGTGTGAGTCTACCTTCTATTTTTTCAATTTTTGGAGTGCAGACATAGTAATTTTTCTTACTATTTAAACGATTTATTATACTATTTGTGGTCAATTGGCTGCTGAGCTGAAGTTCTGAACTCACTATTGGAGTCACTGGTGCTGCTGTTCCCTTTTAGATAGACAGATGGATAGATAGATAGATAATAGATAGATAGATAGATAGATAGATAGATAGATAGATAGATAGATAGATTGTTAATGAGATATGAAATAGATATGATAGCTAGATAGTTATGACATAGATATTAAATAGATAGATAGATAGACAGACAGACGGATAGATAGATAGATAGATAGATAGATAGATAGATAGATAGATAGATAGATGAGATGGATGGGTAGATAGATAGATAATAGATAGATAGATAGATAGATAGATAGATAGATAGATAGATAGTTAATGAGATATGAAATAGATATGATAGCTAGATAGTTATGACATAGATAAATATTAAATAGATAGGAGATAGATAGATAGATAGATAGATAGATAGATAGATAATAGATAGATGTAGGTGGATAGAAACTAGATATGAAAAAAAGGAAAAAGAAGGAAGGAAGGAAAGAGGGATATGATATAGATATGAGAGAAAGATATGAGATAGAATTATGAATGATGATAGATAGATATGAGTCAGATAGAGAGATATGAGATAGATAGATATGTGATAGATATGAGATAGATAGATAGATAGATAGATAGATATGAGATAGATAGATATGAGATAGATAGATAGATAGATAGATAGATAGATATGAGATAGATAGATAGATAGATAGATAGATAGATAGGAGATAGATAGATAGATAGATATGAGATAGATAGATATATAGATATGAGATAGATAGATAGATAGATAGATAGATAGATATGAGATAGATAGATATGAGATAGATAGATAGATATGAGATAGATAGATAGATAGATAGATAGATAGATAGATATGAGATAGATAGATAGATAGATAGATAGATAGATAGATAGATAGATAGATTTTTTTCCTATTTCTGAAGACATATTTAGGTTTGCCTTCTATAGTCTTACCGCACCTCTAAGCTATGTGTCTACAATGCCTTGGCTGGATAGTGAACCCTACAGGAGACAAGGTCTGATGTGACTGCGGCGGACTACACAGACATGACATATTACACTATACTCTATGGCCGGGTCTGAGTATTGTGAGCTGAGTCTCAGTGGCAGCTGAGCAAGGCTGCATTTATCATCTTTACTTGAACTCTTGCTCCCTCTGCAGAGCAATCAGAGGTACTACAGTCTTGTTGTGGGAATTTCATACAGTAGATCCCTTACAGGCACTATAGTGTAACATAGTATCAAATAAGAGGCTGATCATATGAATCTGGTAGAGAATGCCTGTGGCTGTCAGAGCATGCTGGGAGTTGTAGTTGTGGAACAGCTATAGAGCCTTAGTTTGTAGCCCACTTCCTAATGATATGACATAAAAACACTGTGATCATTTTAATATTTTTGGCCCTTTTGAGACCCACATACAGTGATCCCTTTTCTTCGTCATTATGGGTATCATCCTCCACTTATTACCAGATATATTTCTGAATAAATCATTAGATGTAGCAGGGCTGAACTTGTCATTTAAATCTGCAGTCCCATGTAAAATCACAGAGTGGGGTTGTTTGCAAAGATCAACATGGAGTTTTTCACCTCCACGAGAAACCTATGCTACATCAGACAAACCCAGCTCTACTACATATGTACCATAATTTATGTATAGGGAAATGTTATGTGCTGCTGTCTTCTTTTTGAATAGATTTTAGCCTGTTTTGGAGTACGTAGCTCTCTTATACACAGGTGTCATCATATCCATCCCCAGTCTGGGCTGGTGGTCTTGGAGCACTGGGGCAACGTCTTTATGAAGCTCCAGTGTACAGGGGCATAATTATAGGGGATGAGAGCCCCTCTGCACATAAAGGAGACCGCAAACAGGATTATGGGCCCAAGACTTTCAAGTTAAAGGGGACCTTTTGCCATCTCCATCAACTCCAACTCTTTGCATCCTTCAATAGGCCCCGATCCACTGATTCTGACGCAGTTGGAATTTTTTCTCTAGCTGCCACCATTCCCGAGCAATCATTGCTCTTAGTTTCAGCACCCAATATGCTCTCTATCATGTGGGCGGAACCCTGACTTTTTGCTCTAGCCTAGGACCGCCCACCTGAAAGTAGAGAGCCTAACTAGTATATTGGGTGAGGAAACTATAGCAGTGATTGCTCAGGAACGATGGCAGCTAGAGAAAAAATTCCAACCGTGCCAGAACGTGCAGAGCGGAGCCTATCAAAGAATGCAAAAAGTTGAATTTGGTGGAGGTGCGCTGTAAAAAACTAAAACTTTAAAGTAAATACTTGCCCGGGGATCTTCATCCCTGCTCTGTGGAGTGGCTGCCATCACTTCTTCGAGGGCTGGTGTTATAAAAGAAAATGGAGGCCTGAGCAAAAAGTAGAGTCCCACCACACACACACTCTTCAGCCTCCCCACCAACATGTCATTTTAGTCTGTTTCTCTCTTTATTGTATTATCCCTGGTGGTCTAGAGTAGTGAAATTATTCAAGGGGTTTTCCATGCTTAATAACTGTTGATCTATCCTTACCTCACCGATCAGCTGTTTGAAGAAGCTGCAGAGTTTACTTACCAAGCACAGCGCCGTACATTGTATATGGCTGTGCTTGGCATTGCGGCTCAGCCTCTTCACTTGAATGGAACTGAGCTACAAACAGGCCATGTGGTCGAAAAATGTGATGGGAACACCTCTGCTCCTTCAAGCAGCTGATCTGTTTGGGTTTTGGACCCTCACTCCTCTTAAACTGATGACCTATCCTAGGGATAGGTCAACAATTAATAAGTCCTGGAAAACCCCTTTAATTATATTATCCCTGGTGGTCTAGGGAAGTGAAAGGACAACATGTAAATTCCCTGGTGGTCTATGGAAATCAAGGTATTGACTGTAAATTCCCTGGTGGTCGAGGAAGTCAAGTGAGCTCATTTTACATTCCCTGGTGGTCTAGGGCAGTGAAGGGGTCATTGTAAATTGAGATTAACCTTGACCTTGACGTATGTTCTTGGAAGCACCACTAGAAAACTAGGTCTCTGGGCAATTGACCAGTCTTCCACACCCCAAGCTGGCCCTGGACTATATTTTTTGGTGGTGAATGTGAGTGACCCATATAGAACTCCACAACATCATGCAGATAGGGTTAGGTCACCTGCCGGCCAGGATTTGTGTTGCAACTGAGTGACATAGCAATTGGTTTTCTAGAAAGTCTGAAGGGCTACCAAAGTAAGTCCAAGTCTTCCCTTGAGCTAAAAAAAAAAAAATTCCAAAAACAACAGGTGGCGGCTTTATTAGCTGTAACTTTATGTGCACAGAAGTTTCACAGCTTATTTAGGTTTAGCAACTATACTATGAAGTCAGGTGTCCACATGTGATTGATATAAGGAATTGTGTATTTCACTGCAGACAGTGTTATGAGCCAGTTCCTTCCTTTGATGGTTGATGAGTCGAGTAAAGAGTTAAAAGGTGGGTGGGGATAAATTTAGATGATGATAGCCAATCAGATGATGAGAGCGATGACAGCAGTAGGAGAGGAGGGTGATATTCTGGGAGCAGGAAGTGACTTGTCTAATCACATGATTCCAAAAACAAATCAAATCAATTATAAAATAAATTGAGGAAATTTTTGAACTTTTTAAAGTTGACTTAACCCTTAATTATTACCGGGTAAAAAGTGCCCAGATTTTATCTTACATAAACTATTTGCCTTCAGTTAATTAATTAATTAATTAATTAATGAGCAATTAAGAGAGAATTTTAATAATATTAGGAATCTGGGAATTTTTTGAATACTTTTTTAATTGTTTGATATTTTTCATTTATTTCCTTTTTTTTTTATTTTCAGCATTAATTTTTATATATAGCCCACCCCCGACAAATTCTGTACCAAGATTCTGACCATCCTCCATATAAACATATGTAGTCATAAAAATAGACACAAAAATATATCAAAAACATTGTCAATGGTTTAACAAAAAATACAGAATAATAATAATAATAATAATAAAATTCTCTCCAAATCTTGGCTATTTCGATCGCCCACAGCTGTCTCCACGCTGCTGTTTTTTTTTTTTTCTTGTTTTTTTTTTTTCATTGCAATGACCTTGGTTTCGAAGTGTTACGATCCAGACAGGTACATGAATATCCTGGATTTCACAACAATAGATCCCCGATCGGCCATTTCCGACTTGTTGCAAGGAAAAACAATTCACTATTAGGTAAATAAAGGCCTCGATTACTGGGAAATGGATGTTTCCCCCACCCATGAAACGGGCACTAATTTACCCCATTCACGCAGAAGTTTTTGTCACATGGGTTAACGTAAACCAATCCTTCTTATGTTTGCCTTCCCCAGTGCACTCCAGCACAATAAAGCCTGTGTTGGGAGATTGTACGGTGCACTCAGTGACACCTCGTTCCCTCGCTAACAGTTCATTTATGATTTCGATGAGATTTTCCTTCATTTCTACAGGAAACGCACATTTCACTTTTTGACCCAGGAGCATCTGTTAAGATTTTTTTTTTTTTATATATATATATACTGCTTTGGCATTCTGAGAGTGTTAATGTCTTTCATATCTGTTTAATGCTATTTAGAGATATTTATGACCACCTCTTGGTTACACGGGCTAAAGTGTGTTGCAATTTTTTTTTTTTTTTTATAGAATTTTTATTTTTTTTCCCCAAACAGACAGGAAAGCCTTCGTATGAGGAAACAGATTGCTCCAAACACGTGTTTCCTGGGACAGTAAAAGTCAGAATTAAATATTATTGTATAAAGTTGCAGGATCTTTACTATTTTTTCACACCTTTTTTTTTTTTTTTTTTTTAGAATTTTTTGAAAAAAAAAAAAACATTCGTAATTTTTTTTTTTTTAATAGGAACCATACACGGGTAACAGTTCTGCTTTCCTACTTTTGTAACATCCTATAAAATATAATTTATGACCATAAATCCCATCCTTTGCAGCGCTGCGGATAGGTGGAGGATGGTTCTGTGCTAAGTAGGGTAGCCTCGGATTGCTAGTTTTTGAATTGAGCGTCGGGGCTCCATGCACAACTATACATTGTTACAGCTCAATATGCTTTCGATTAAACAATTTACAAAACAGGATATATTTTAGGTGATTCAATTAGCCGAAAGTCAAAGCAGATGCACTGCAAAATAACTAAATAAAGCAGTAAATTAGTTGGGGGATATGGAATTGTTTTTGGCATTAAAATACTATCGCTGATGACACCATCGCATTTTATTTTATTTTTTTATTTTTTTTTTTTTTTTTTTTTGTAATTTCTGGTTTATAGCCACATGGTCTGCCCCAGTTTGAAAGTATTTGGCGAAAGAAGCCAGCAACTGAGAAAACCAAATGAGAGCAGACTACGTGCACTGCAGGACAGTGCGTATTCTTGGCTGCTGCACATGAAATGTAATGGGCATGCTGGAGTCTGCTTGGCAGCTCAACTGGATAAAATCTGGGGAGATACAATCGAATTTTGGACCTGACTACGCGTAGCTTCCTCTTTTTATTTTACCTATTTTACATATTTTTATGTTTATTTGTCATTACCGAGCGATAAGCTATACGGATTATAGAGAGGAGGCTACATCAATATTTTATAGCTAAAAATTTTTGAAAAAAATTTTTGGAAGCATAAAAATTTTTTTACATTTTTTTTACAAAATTGAAGATAAAAACATGATTGAGTTCATTTCATTTTTCAGTCCGGTATCCTCTGGGTCAATGGTCTACACTTTAGTGAATAGGAAAGAGCTAATGGGAATAGGTAGATCGATAAGGGCGGCTACAAAAAGATTAGAGGGATTTTTGTCAAGGGTAATAAAATTATATTTATCATTGATCGATGAGTCGATGTAGAAATGGAAATGGGCTACTCTATTAATTTTATATACTTGCAATTCAAAATTTATTTTTTTTTTTACCCCGTTATTACCCATTTTGGGTCTATGCAAAAAAAAATAAAAATGGGTACAATTTTGAGAAATAGTATATATGATATCAGATTTATTATAGATAACTTAGGATGTACTTTTATATAGTCTTCCTATAGCAATGGAGGCCAAGGCTAATAACAGTTTCCGCATTGGGGTAAATGAGGCCTTTTCTTTTTGTACTATAGAAAGTTTTTGGGTGATCATCAAAAGTGTTTTTTTTATTATGTTTTATGATATTTTTTTCTAGTATTAGGGTTTGAAACGCGAGTCCTGTTGGCCTTTGTATATTGAATACTGCAGGACAAAAAAGGAATCTTCTTTACTGAGACAGTTGTGTGTTTTTGGTCTTTCCTTGCAAATATTTTTTTAATTTTGAATCAAATATATTTTATGACGAAAGGAGCAACAGGTTCTAAAATACTCCTGAAGTAAAAAAAAAAGTAAGTGGTAGGTTTGGGGAGGAGATAAGAGGAAAAAAAAAACAAATTCAATTTTTCTTACATTTTAAATGTTCTGTTTGTGTAAAATTTTGAGAATCACCATAAGGGCTTCTTTGCATTTTTAATTTAGTAACTAACATATGAATACATTTGCATATTAATTAGTTGCAGATTAAATCATGCATACATAATTGCCTCCTTACTGTGTTTAATGTTTGTCAAAATCTCCAGCCTGGTTTGATGGATGTCGTATGAAAGATTACAATTTGATGTACCCTTGGAACTATTTACACCAATAATGTGCTATCTTTTAGGAAAAACCTCCAAAAAATAGGAAATATAAAACACTCCCCCCCCATGAAAAAAATGTTACATAGGTGCGTTCCTTGTGGCATTTGTGTATTTCATTCTCCAAATCATTTGCTATTCATAATCATTAATGCATCTCCTAATTATGCAGCATATGTTTGTTAACCCTCGCATTGCCGATTGTCACACCGCAGTTTTTAAGACAAATGAACAGCTCCTCACTTAGTGGCGTTGGTGTTCTTGATTTATGCCTAGAACTGCACATTTAAAAAAAAAAAAAAAAGAATATAGATTTTTTGGAAATTTTTTTTTTTCAAAAAATTTCTCGACTTAAAGGGATAATGAGGCCTGTAAAAAAAAATTATTTCCATGACCTGCCACTGGGTAAATTAAAGCATAGAACAACCTGATACATGAGCTAAAGCAATAATATAATATAAAAATAAATAAATGAATAAGTCAAAAATTTACAAAAAATTCAATATGACAAAAAGATTCATCATGCGATTTCCATCCAGCCATTGTGTTTTCCTCATCATGATAGATCTCTATTGCCTCAATATGATATAAATTATTAACAGTTTTTCAACAGCACTAACGTTGTTGTTCTATCTGATCATTCCACACAGCATCTGTAGCTAGTCGAAACATTATCACCACAGCTGATGTGGCGTGCTACCACAACCAAAAAAAATAAAAATTTTGGCTTAATTTCCAAGCTTTATTACGTCTGGCGACTTTCGCTTACTAGGCCAACTTAATATGTGTTGTCTTGATAAGTGCAGGTTTGTCGGAAGAGGATTTAAAGATCATGTAACACAATATTTTATTGGTCCAGTAAAACGCATAACTACTTGACATTAGTCCAATTTTTTGGATTAGTAGATGTAGCAGCTGTTTTTTTTTTTTTTTTTGTGAATTCATACTCCATACCATGTCATAAACAGTCCATCGGTCTTTTTGTTTTCCATTTTAAATCTATATATAATATTAAGTTTATATATATTTATCCAAAAATTTTCAAAAACATACCTATGGCCTAGCAATGTAGATGTAAAGCCTATTATGAATTGTACAATGTGTAGGCAAATCAATAAATATGGACGAGTCAATTCAGCTTTTTTCTTTTTTGAAAAAAAAAAAAAAATTACTAAACTAAAAATTAAAAATAGGCGAACCTGGAATCCAAAAATATCTGGAACCAACGTATTTACATTTTCATTTTATTACCTCGGTCCTGTGAAGAAATGCTTAAGGTGGTAAATCAGGCCAAAAAACGAAACCAGGACTGACCACTAATGGCCTTGAGGAGCAGAGCGATAACCACTAATAAAATACCATGTCAGTGGATCTTTTTGTTATCTATTTTTGCAAACCTGGCCTTAAAGTACTTCCTCTACACATTACATCACCGCTCCATGGTTACATGCCGGATTGGAGGGAAACATCTGCCGGTGGTGGTGTAAGCCTAATCAGCAACTGGTCATCGCCAGTTCTTCGAAAATAGAGAGAAACCACAATCGTTGACATGGGAATTTCCCTCCCTCCATTTTTTTATTTTTTTTTATTTTTGCATGAACGTTATTTAATAGGAAGAAAGGAATTTGTTACAAACCATAAACTTAGGCTTCATAATGATTGATGTTAACATAATTTATTAACTTGATTATTTTAACTGTCTCCTGGGCCCACCTACTTTTTTACAATTTCTTAAATTTTTGTAATTTTTTTTTTTATTTTTATAATTTTTTTTTTTCATTTTTCAAATTATTTTTAGAATTTTGTTTCTTGTTATGTCTGACATGTTTAGTAAGGTGGGGGATGATTCCTTTTGGTGTCTGTTTTAATTGCCTCTACATAATGCATGTTAAAAGTATTGAGATCTAAATCCCTTTCTTATACGAGGGACAATTTACAAAATTATAGAAACTCCTATGTGTAATTACTACCGATAGAAGACAATAGTCTCTTTATTTCCGTCAAGTGTTTTAGCGTCGCACAAGTGCGTTCATACAGTATTCATTATACCGAGAAGTATGGACTGAAATCCATATAGGAGTCATCTGTCCAAATCTGCTTTCACGTTGGCACAACCATCAAATACAGGCCCTCGGGCAACAAAATTGTGTATAATTGCAAAGAGAGACCTTTAGAATTTTCAGTATTCAGGCCATGGCCTTTTATTTTAATAAAAAAAAATTGTGGCCAGCTAAAAATTGTAATTTTCAAAAATTTTCAAAATTTTTTTTAAACATTTACTCAAAAATAGACATTGAGACAAAATAGCAAAACCATTTTCAGCATCAGATATGGAGTCAAGGACACGACTTAGAGGGCTTGGGTAATGGGATGGCATATTAACATATACACACCACTGAGTTATAGGCTGGATTTGGCTATTCAAGGGCTATATGTACTATAAATCTATAGGTTTATACTTGTGTAACGTCTTAGGTATCCAAAAAGATTAAATAAGCAATGTATATAAGTATAAGAAATTTTTTAGATTTTTGGAAGGTTTACTGTTTTTTTTTATCATTTGCTTTCTGTCTTGTGTTGTAATTTTTTTGCTTTTTTTAGCATGCGTTACTAACCTTCGTCCTATAGATGTCACTGTTGCAATTGCTGTTTATACTGCGCAGTTAGACAATGGCTATATTGTCTTATTATAAAATGTGTTTGACTTTTTAGGTTTTTTTATTTTATATCTTTTTTACCTTTTATGTTTCTTTTTTACCTATTTTTTTTACTTTGTCTTCTTTTATCTTTTGTATTTTTTTTACCTTTTTAAGTTTTTTTTTACCTAAATTATTATAATTTATTTACTAAATATTATTTACTAAATTATTATTTTCAGACGTCCTTGCTCAAAATACCGCCTAAGGTCTCATCCGCGCCTGATGGATGTTTTTTAAGAGTCCGTCACATGACCGTTTTTAGAACAATGGAAGTCAATGTGGACACTTCCATTTTTTTTGTTTTTTTTTAATGGACATTGGACTTGTCCTATTTTTGCCTGTTTTTCTGGTCCATTTTTAACATCCGTCTTTACGGTTAATGTATCCGTTTCATGGACGTTAAAATTAAATGATATGCTGCGATTTCCAAAAATGTTGGCGTTTTCGAAAACGCAGTTTTTCCGCAGCATGTTTTTCTGCAATGTTTGGACAGGATTAGACAGAATCTCATTCACTTTGCAGGTACTGAAACTCTGCATTTTTTTTCCCCGCAGCGTCAAAAACGCTACATTTCCCGCAACGCGGCGCTTTAGCCTTAAGGAGTTTTCGGGTAGATTTTGCATGCAGATTTTGATGCGGATTTGTCGCTGATTTTAACCTTTACAATGGAAATTTGTGATATTTTTTATAATCTGAACCCAATAATCACAAATCCTTGGAATTTTTGGATACCAGCACTTAAGTTCCGATGTAGCAGAGAGGAATTCCTCATTCCGCAGGGTAATAGATGGTCCCGCAGTCTGATACAAAACCAGTGCCAAATGACAATGTCGGCTCTGCTACATCTGTGCATTAGCAGTCTCCCTGGAAATGGCATGGGCAATGTGTTCCGGCTTTGTACGGTGCTTGGGAAGGAGTTAATGTGAGAGGGTGATATCTGGAATATCCTGCTGCAGGTGGTATTTATGGCCGTATAGAACAGGGGGCTGCATTCACCTACGTAAAACCCAGAACCCTCGCAGCTCTGCTACTTTACTGTGCAAATGTCTGCCTTGTAAGGTAAATGTTATTCCACATATGTCTGCCCCGTTCATTAAAAGGCAGAAAATTATTGGAGAATTGTGAAAGTTTTAGTCCCCCCCCTCTCCGTAGGTCGGGGTAAGTGTACAAGACACTATTAATGAGTCCAGTATACTGCCCGCCATTCATGGCGTGTTTAGGGATTTATGCCAGCAATATTCTAAAGTTAAAAAAAAGTTGCCTGTACCATATGTAACTTCTAAGCTGCCAATAAAGTCTGTGTCTTCAGGCGACTTTCCTCGCAGGCCCAGCATATAATCTTGTTTTAATTGAATTAACATCCCCATTACATAGGCCCGGGCCTGAAGTAGAGGCCGCTCCCCTCCCCCTGGTAAACAAATACAGCATGGCCCCCTCTTTGTGCCGTATTTACGCCTCGGTCTGGTGTTACTGGTGCCCATTAGTAGACTCAATGTCATATTGTTGTCAGGTGCTGGAACACGTACACGTGGGGACCGCAGGGCTATATATAGCGCCATACCAGGGGTGAGGTTTTATGTGCCAGGCAAGGGGTTAGATCATTTGTCTGCGCCGGGTTTTATTTGTCTGCTCTTTGTATATTATATATATTATACTGACGTGTGTATATGAGGAGTATGGGCTATACAGTATGTATACAGTATATGTACAGTATGTGCTACACGTATATACAGTTTATGTACAGTATGTGCTACACGTATATACAGTATATGTACAGTATGTGCTACACGTATATACAGTATATGTACAGTATGTGCTACACGTATATACAGTTTATGTACAGTATGTGCTACACGTATATACAGTATATGTACAGTATGTGCTACACGTAGATACAGTATATGTACAGTATGTGCTACACGTATATACAGTATATGTACAGAATGTGCTACACGTATATACAGTATATGTACAGTATGTGCTATATGTATATACAGTTTATGTACAGAATGTGCTACACGTATATACAGTATATGTACAGTATGTGCTACACGTATATACAGTATATGTACAGTATGTGCTACACGTATATACAGTATATGTACAGTATGTGCTACACGTATATACAGTTTATGTACAGTATGTGCTACACGTATATACAGTATATGTACAGTATGTGCTACACGTATACACAGTATATGTACAGTATGTGCTACACGTATACACAGTATATGTACAGTATGTGCTACACGTATACACAGTATATGTACAGTATGTGCTACACGTATACACAGTATATGTACAGTATGTGCTACACGTATATACAGTATATGTACAGTATGTGCTACACGTATACACAGTATATGTACAGTATGTGCTACACGTATATACAGTATATGTACAGTATGTGCTACACGTATACACAGTATATGTACAGTATGTGCTACACGTATACACAGTATATGTACAGTATGTGCTACACGTATATACAGTATATGTACAGTATGTGCTACACGTATATACAGTATATGTACAGTATGTGCTACACGTATACACAGTATATGTACAGTATGTGCTACACGTATACACAGTATATGTACAGTATGTGCTACACGTATACACAGTATATGTACAGTATGTGCTACACGTATATACAGTATATGTACAGTATGTGCTACACGTATATACAGTATATGTACAGTATGTGCTACACGTATATACAGTTTATGTACAGTATGTGCTACACGTATATACAGTATATGTACAGTATGTGCTACACGTATACACAGTATATGTACAGTATGTGCTACACGTATATACAGTATATGTACAGTATGTGCTACACGTATACACAGTATATGTACAGTATGTGCTACACGTATACACAGTATATGTACAGTATGTGCTACACGTATATACAGTATATGTACAGTATGTGCTACACGTATATACAGTATATGTACAGTATGTGCTACACGTATATACAGTATATGTACAGTATGTGCTACACGTATATACAGTTTATGTACAGTATGTGCTACACGTATATACAGTATATGTACAGTATGTGCTACACGTATACACAGTATATGTACAGTATGTGCTACACGTATACACAGTATATGTACAGTATGTGCTACACGTATACACAGTATATGTACAGTATGTGCTACACGTATATACAGTATATGTACAGTATGTGCTACACGTATACACAGTATATGTACAGTATGTGCTACACGTATACACAGTATATGTACAGTATGTGCTACACGTATATACAGTATATGTACAGTATGTGCTACACGTATATACAGTATATGTACAGTATGTGCTACACGTATACATGTATCTCTTTATCTCATATCTATCTCTAATCTGTCTATCCTACTATCTACATAGCTATGTAATTACCTCTCCTTCTGGCTACATCTATGACTTAGCTTAGTATAAATTATATTTCAATGTTGCCTTTCTCTTCCTATCTATCCACTTGGAATCTATTAGTTTTTCTGTTTTATATTCAAGTACTTCACTCTATTACCTTATTCCTATTTATTTATCTACTCCAAGTCTATTCATCGATTAGATTCATATTCAAGTATCTAATATGTTTCAATAGTTCTTTATTATCAATAATTATCTATGGACTGTATCTTCTATCTATCTATCTATCTATCTATCTATCTCATATCTATCTATCTATCTCATATCTATCTATCATCTATCTATTTATCTATCTATCTATCTATCTATCTCATATCTATCTATCATCTATCTATCTATCTATCTATCTATCTATCATATATCTATCTATCTATCTCCTATCTATCTATCTATCTATCTATCTCATATCTATCTATCTATCTATCTATCTCCTATCTATCTATCTATCTATCTATCTATCATCTATCTATCATTTATCTATCTATCATCTATCTATCTATCTATCTATCTATCTATCATCTATCTATCATCTATCTATCTATCATCTATCTATCTATCTATCTATCTATCATCTATCTATCTATCTATCTATCTATCTATCTATCTATCTATCTATCTATCTTTATATCACTCTCCCTCTCTTATTCTTCTTTTATATACATATAAGAGGAATTCTACACATTCTCCTCCTCCCTTACTCTTTACCTGTCATTTATATCTAATGTATTATACCCCACAGTGCAGCTATCTATGTATGTATCTGTACACAGGGGCCTATACAATGATAAGGGTCAGTCACCTAGTTGAATGGCAGGTTGTGTCTATTAAGTCGAGGTCTCCACATGTTTAGTCCATATTTAACCCCCCTCCTTCCTCCCCCAGCTTCCGATTTTACGTTGTTGTACACACATTGACCTGTTGTTGCCCAGCCTGGTGGTATAGGACATGCAGGGTGGTTGAAAGGTTACGACCGTGATCCTGTCACACTGACATCTAACTGTTTTAATGACAAAAAAATCCGCAAAGCATGAAATTGGAATGAAATGTGTGATTATAATTCAAGTACTGTTTACCCAAAGCCCCGGGGACTTTCTGAATAAATACAGAGCAAGTGAGTTAGATAAACCTCTGCTTATTCCTTATGCTGTTCTAGAAAAAAAAAAATCCTAAGACTATGGGAGGGGTGAGCGGAACTTTCTATGCAGAAACTTTTAGTCGGTGGCAACAAGCGCCATTTTTTTCTTCCATCTCTTCGGCCTTTTGCGACCATACGCCGCTGTAAGAAAATAGGTATTGTGAATTATTAAAGTTGATTCTAGGAGAATAGCTCTACGCTCGAATGGCATTTATTTCGGCATATGCAAATGATTTAGTTTCATTTGGGATGAGTTCCCAGGAGTCCTTCTTTCCTATGATGCTCTGAATTTGGCAAGCGCCGGCTAGCCTGTGTTTTTTTATTTTTTTTGCAAATTTTTTTTTTTTTTTTTATTTTTTTTTTTTTTT
Organism: Leptodactylus fallax; assembly: GCA_947044405.1. Classification (NCBI taxonomy): domain Eukaryota; kingdom Metazoa; phylum Chordata; class Amphibia; order Anura; family Leptodactylidae; genus Leptodactylus; species Leptodactylus fallax. The sequence continues at coordinate 459,119 of CAMRHE010000676.1, read as the reverse complement.
TTGGGGGGGGGGGGTGTTATTTGGTACAGTGTCAAGAATATAAAAGCCTACAGTACACCCCCCTCCTTATGAATTTGGAGAGATTTATTAGTGAACATGGGGGAAAAAAGTATCAAGATTTGCGTCCACGTAACGTTGTCTGATCATCGTGATCGACTGGGGATTTTTGTTCTTTTCAAGTGCGATCAATTTTGGCTTTTCTCTTCAAGATGAATAGCAGGGATGGTTCAATAAGAGCTGCACTGTCCTTGCCAAAATTTTTTGATAAAGTGCGATAGGGGAAAAATATTCCTATTTATTAGTTCATTCAAAAAAATAAACCATGCCTATAAATTAAAAATAAAAAATTGATGTTAACATATAAAGTACAATACAGGAAGGTGGCAAATGACATCAGGACTGATGACTATCACTATAGAAATATTTAACGATCCCATTCCATTAGAAAGAGCAAACTTTTTTTTATTTTAAATTTTTTTTATTGTACTCTTTAGGATTGGAAACTTTTTTATTTTTTCAATGATGCTTTTTAGAATTTTTTGGGCTGCATAAATAAGGTTTCCTGATGTCATAGTCATGAGAAAAAAATGTAAACACATGATAATAATTTTTTTTTGCAAAAATATAAATTAAATAAAAAAAATTAAAAAGATCGCAGATAGGAGGAGCTTATTCAATATATTTAATTTGGCTGTTTTTTAATTTTTTTTTTTTTTATTGGTCTTTCTGCTTTAGTTGGACACAGAATGAGAATCACATACTGGTTCTTTTCCTTTTAGCTAGGTCAGAACGGTTTTTATTTATTTATTATTATTTTCAAACCCCCCCCCCCCCCCCCACCACATATCCCCCCCCCCCTTCCTTTTCTGAACTGGGTTCCCAAGCAGCTGCGTACAATGCTGGGAGCCTGCCAGGAGCAGAGACAGATGGTATAGTTATTAGATGTGCATCATACGAATCCCTTCCTGCCACTCGCTTTTTAATCAAATTAAAACAAAAAAAGAAAGAGAGGGAGAGAGAGAGAGGGGGGAGTCAATTAACTGCATTTGTATTCCGCACAATTATGGACCCTCTCCTACTTTTACCCCAAGGCAGTTAAGTGGAAATTTTAAGGGGGAAGAAATAAAGGAGGTGGGGGGGGGGATCTGAAAATCCAGCATTTCCACACAAAAAAAATGCCAGGAATCTGAACACGAACTGGATCTAGATGGGTCCACGGAGCTGCGACAGCCAACCTATTTTTGAACCGTTAATTTTTTGAATTTTTCTTTTTTTAAATCCACTCACAAATTTATTATTTCAATTTTTTTTTTTTGAATTCCTTTTTAGATGGATCCGGAATTTTTGAATTTTTGAATTTTTTTTAATTTTTTTTTTAAAGGAATCGATATAAAGAAAAAACATGGAAAAGTTGAATCTGTCTCTTGTAGGCACTAGGAATTACAGCTAAGTCAGTGCTGGGATGCTTTCCAGAATCACTGTGGAAAGTTAGCTGTCGTCTGACAGGAGAGAGTACTAGCCACCTCCTCCCCCCCGCCCAAACGTCAGGAATGGTCTCTCCCTGCTTTGCATATTCACCATGCTTGGCCTGGCCATATGGGAAAATGCAAGTGAAGGAATTGTTGTGAAAAAAGGGACAGCGAGTTTGAAATAAAAAGTTGTTAAGAGTGGTACTGAGGAGAAAAAAAGAACCCGACACTATGTATTGCGCATACCCAATCCCGGGACTGGGCGGAAACTCTTTGATGTACTACTATAATGGGAAAGCGGTAAGAGAAGTCTGTAATTAAAGGTGTAATTTTGACAAGTTTTATTGTCGTAGGAATGTGGATCACATGAACGGTCGGAACGGCGAGCGGTGCTGCGACTGCTGCTGGGAGCGAGGGACGATAAAAGCATGACTAGCTGCAGAATGCACCCTGTACGACTGCTGTGTTGTGTCTCTCCCCTACCGTCTTCATGTGTCCGTGCAAAAGTCTAACCTACATTGTGTCTAATCTCCGTGTCTGTGCCTTACTAGACCCCCCCTAGTATGTCGCCTATAGACGTCGACATAGATCGATGTAGCAGAGCTGAATTTGTCGTGTAACTCTCTGGGGCTGCATCGTTTCATAACTCTCTGAGGTCGAATCATGGCGAACGTCTTGTGTCGTATCTGCTGCTTTAGAACACACTCAGCTCTGCTACATCTGCCATAAAATTCCATCCTTAGCAAAGAATAGACGTCTAATGTACATTTGTGCTTGTCTGTACGGTCAGAATTCATCAACTTGTGGCTCGTCTATCACTCACGCTGCTATATCATTTTTTTTGTGGTCATTTTTGTGTACAAAAATATAATTTGTAGCAAAAATTTAACCCAAAAATTTTTTTGAACCATGTGAAGAGTCTGAAATATAATTTTATTGATGTTGTGACGATGTGATTTTTTTTTTTATATTGTAATATATTTTTATGACTGGCCTGGGTGGAATTGAAAGTTTTTGGATTTTATTTTTTTTTATTTTACTTTTTTTTTTTAATATAGTTTTCCGTCAATGTTGAGTAGTGAACTGTACAATTGGCACAGTGTTTTTCCTCCTGTTTCGTGAGGTTTTCCAGATCAGTTTTCTGTAGAGAGGTAACCTGGGGAAAAATTTGTCAGGGAGACTGGTTAAACAAACGACAGGCTGGAGGGGAAAGCAATGGGCTAGACACAGGGTGGAAAAACAAAAAAAGAAAAAAATCTGTGAGCATATTTAAATTTATTGCAAGATATATAGATATGGAATGTCAATTTTTGAAATTTTTGAATTTGGTAAATTTGTATGTTTTTGTTTTTATGCTTTTTTTTTTCCCGTTGGGTAGTGTTCTCGGTGCACATATGTGCGATTACAGAAGTATGTGTGGCATTTGGCTCCCTAGTTCAGCTGCAGGTTTTCTATTACCATCTGGAAGTTGATTTTCCTCTTGCCCCTGTGCCATGGGAAAGAAAAGGGATTTTCGTTTCTAAAGGGGAAGAAAAAAAAAAATCAACACAAAAACAACATGTGTTAAAGCAATGTCACGGTGAAAACATGCAGCTACAATTTCGCATTTGTATAGTTTTACCCTCTCACTTCATCAGGTCCTGTACTGTGCCCAGGTCAGGGGCAATAGGCCAACAGGAAAGGGCTCCTGTCCTGCTAGGCCCATTAAACTCTGTGGATCGTGGACCGATATTGATATTAGGAGGAATGTTTTTAATTTTGGGGGGGAATTTTCTGGATAGATAAATAGAGTGAAAAATGACAAACAGTGAGGGCAAATAAGAGTTGGCAACTGCATAGGAAAAATAAATAGATCAATAAAAAAATTTCAAAAATTTCCCAAAAATTGTCATGTAAAGCCTTGACACAAAAATAGACAGTAAATATCTCAATTTTTTTGTCGATCGCTGTGACCAATATTAAAAAATATAGATTTGGAATTTTTGTAATTTAATGGTAGGGATCCGGTACGGAAACCTGACCGCAGACGTGTAAACTGCGAGGGTGTTTTCGTCGTCGATGCTAATTCTATACCGTTCTATAAAAACCGTCCGTGCGACAAACAGATTTTTGTTTATAATGGAGCGGGTATTGTTCTGGCAGGGATTTTGTATTGTACGCTTTTTGATATTGTGCCAGGCATCTTGCCGAGAATGTGTATGCCATGCGTGTGCCCGCTCGAAATGTATTTTGCAGCCTCTGTTCTCCTAATTTTTTTTTTTTCTCCCGTGACTTATCGCTTACCTTGTGGCTACCCTATATAGGACCGGCTGCACCTATAGAGGGGTATAAGGACACTCTAGAAAATTTTTAGGCCCCATTTGTATATATATATATTTGTACGTGTGTTTGACCCTTGAAGCTTTTCCCTGAAAAATAACCTGATCATCCCAAAAAATTTTCAATTTTTTGAAACAAGACCAAAAAATTTCAAAAGTTCTTTTGTGAGATTTAGGACCTGCAAATATCATTTTTGGCCCTGAAGTTTCTTCCCACCGTTTCTCCCCGTGTTGAGGAATTTCGAGGCATCCCTGATAAATCATTCCACTGTTCATAGAGGTTATAGCACATTCCTTGGGAAAAAGATAAGCAGCGGTGGTTAAAAAGTTCATCTCTGTCCAGATACTATGCAGATGTAGCAGAGCTGAGATTGTCCTCTCACTGTTCATCAAGGATACCTCTGTGACCTATGAGTAGGCTTAACTATGGCCCTATATACAACCACTGCATATCAGGATGAATTGTGCCAAGTGACAAACTCCGCTCTACTACATCTGGCTCCCACATGCTCCTTTTGTGTTGCAGCAGTGTGATGATGTGACTTTAGCCCATTGGCATCCTCTGGGACAATCTCCTTATGACGTGGGGTGCTGTTTGGGAACCTAAACTACTGTACAGCCTTTATTATAGGGAAGCGTTGTGGGATCAGATTGCACAGGGGCCCAGGGTCTGCACCTGGGTAAAGGTTGGGCCCCTGGCTCCTGGGTATTTGGGGCCTTTTCTGCACCTAAGTGCACACGATCATTTATCACAAATATGTACCTGACTTGTGTCATTTACACAAACCTGCAATTACACTAATGGCCCCGATTCTTGTCCTTCTAGTCGGAAATCTCACACCATATCAGCACATGTAATAACAAGCAGGGGCAGTGGGGGGCAGTCTGGGGGGGGTATGAAAGAATTGTACATGGATATATCTGAAAATATTAAGAATTACAAACAGTCAGATAATGTTCAGAGCCAATGAGGTCTCTAATCTGTGTGTATATTATATAGTATGTGTATGTATATATACTGTATATGTGCGTGTCATTGTATGTATATGCATGTGTTTTTACTGTATACATACTTAAATATGTTCTGTGAATATGCATAGTATATGTGTGTGTACTGTATATGTATATACACATATGCATGTGTATATATAGTATATGCATTTGTGTATGTATATGTGTATATATACATATGTGTGTATATCTGTGTACACTGTATATATACATATTTGTGTATATGTATGTTTATACTGTATATGTATATATATATATGTATGTTTGTGAATGTATGTATGTGTATACTGTATATGTAGATAGATAGATTTAGATATGTGTATGCATTTGTGAATGTATCTGTGTATATGTACGTGTATACTCTATCTGTATACATACCTATTTGTGAATGTATGTGTGTATATATACATATATATTTGTGTGTGTATATGTTTACTGTATTTGTGTATGTGAATATATATATATATATATATATATATATATATATATAAATTGTATGTGTTTGTGTATACTGTGTATGTATATATATGTGTGTATTTACATACACATATAGATATATGACATAGACATACATGAACATTTCTAAGCATATATTCAAAAGCACATATGTTAAGTCTATCTAATGTAATCTATCTCATATCTATCTTTCTCCTATCTATCTATCTCTCTCTCATAGCTATCTATCTATCTCATATCTATCTATCTATCTCATATCTATCTATCTCATATCTATCTATCTATCTATCTATCTATCTATCTATCTATCTCCTATCTATCTATCTCTCTCTCCTATCTATCTATCTCTCTCTCATAGCTATCTATCTATCTATCTATCTATCTATCTATCTATCTCATATCTATCTATCTATCTATCTATCTCATATCTATCTATCTATATCATATCTATCTATCTATCTATCTATCTCATATCTATCTATATGTCTATGTGTGTAATTGTTCATTTTCCATCATGTTTAGAACCTAAAAGACATTCAGTGTGTCATGTGCATGTATGTGAGTGTCTGTATATGTGTTTAATATATGTACAGGTGTATAGTTATGTGGCCATGAGATAGATAGATAGATATGAGATAGATAGATAGATGGATAGATAGATAGATATGAGATATATAGATAGATAGATAGATAGATAGATAGATAGATAGATAGATAGATAATTTTACATACTATTGTATCTTTCATTCATGGTATGACATCACATGTATACCTGGATACAGACAGTACAATGATCAGTAGATTTAGGTACAGTCTTCTATAACCCCCTCTGGGTCTCTCAGTGATCTGGTCTCATCTATGATGCCCATTGTCCTTTTTGGCCTCCCTTGTGCCCCGGGTCACATATGACATGTATTACAACCCCCATCATCTATCACATAAATGGGGGACCCGCTGACTTTGCTGTTGTCTCGGAGATGTTTTGTGGAATCTCTTCAATGTTTTTGCTTATTTTTTTCTTTTTGTTTTTGCGGCGGGGGCATCACAGACGTGTAATGGCTCTAAATACCTTTCCCACTGTCAGGAAATTGAGCTGAAGAAAAGTTTGTTTCCTGTTTCAGCCGAAATGTGTTTCTCATTTGCTGTGTTGATGGTGTAGAGCGGGGTTTCTGCTTTTTGTGTAGTTTTGGTTTATTGTGTGTGGGCATTTGCAGCAGGGTTGGCAGTGAGTAGCGCCATAGGCACCCTATTTAGGATTCACCAGGCCTTACATTGGCCATTTCTACCGGCAGTCTTATAGGCAGGTACTGTACCTTTAAAAGGTGGCTTTACTGAAAAAAAGATAGGTCAGGTGTAGCAGAGTTGTGTTTGTCAGATATAGAATTTTTAAGTTTGTAGATGTCAATGATGAATTTTTAAGACATAACAGAGATGAGTCAGAACCAGGATACCAAACGCCGTCATATGCAGCAGAGTTGAGTTTGTCTGGTGTGTTAGAGCTGTGTTTGTCAGGGTTCTCAGCGGTGTAGGGTAGATGTATACAGTGTGTGCAGAGTATGACAGATGCTGCGGTGCCAAGATGTCAGGTGGAGCAGATAGAGTTACTGAGAATGTCAGATGCAGCAGAGCTGAGTTTGTCAGATGCAGTAGAGCTGAGTTTGTCAGATGCGGGATACCAACGTCTATTAGATGGAACTATTTTGCAGCAATTTCTCATGTCTATAAAATCTGTCATCTGTAAGATTACCTAGTTTGTCAGATGTAGCAGAGTTGTATTTGTTAAATGCACAAGCAGAATTCCTGAGTCTGTCCTGAGCTTTGTCAGATATCTGTTTGTCATACAATATGTAGGATTTGCCCAGTTTGTAGCAGAGATGTGTTTGTTAGCATCAGGTCAGAGGCAGCAGAGATGAGTTTATTATTAGGTATAGCTCATGATATACAGCAGTGCTTGAAAGTTTGTGAACCCTTCAGAATTTTCTATATTTCTATATCTAAATTTAACCAAAAACGACCTCCGTCTAAAAATAGGTAAAAAGAATCTAAAGAAACAAATGAGTGAAAAATATTATTCCTTACAGGAGAAAATGATCCAATATCGCCTATCTGTAAAAGTATGTGAACCTGAAGAATGAGCACATAATGTGAAGAGGAAAGTAGTGTGGGGTGCATTCAGTCAATGGGGCGAGGATGGGGTGTGAGCGGTGACCTGTTTTATGTAAAGAACAGGGATGTATCAAAGTTTGATCTTCCCAACACATGGTGGTGGATTTGTATCAAAGTATGAGCAAAGGAGATTTCTGAGGACCTCAGAAGAAGAGTTGCTGAGATTTGGAAAAGATTACAAAACCATCTCTAAAGAGTTTGGAGTCCACCATTCAGATTGTGTACAAAGGGAGGATGTTCAAGACCACAAGAAGAGCAAGGTGTGTAATAGTGTGCAAGGTCACAAAGAACCTTAAGGTAAGTTGCTTAACCTAAGAAACCCAAGACCTTTCTCACCTAAGCCTATGTTAATGTTCTTGAGTTCACCATCAGGACACTGAACAACAATGGTGTACATGGCAGGATTAGAAGGAGAAAGCCGCTCCTCCCCAAAAGGAACACTGCCGCCCATAAAGATCACCTGGAACTATCCGAACAAAATTCTGGGGACGGATGAGACCAAAATAGAGCTTTTTGGTGTCAATAAGAAGTGATGTGTTTGGAAAAAGGGAATCTGGAAATTTGGAATGGCCAAGTCCTTAATCCAATGGAGATGTTGTAGAAGGACCTGAAGTGATCAGTTCATGGGAGGAGATCCATCTACATAATAGAGTTGAAGCGAGCAGTTCATGGGAGGAAACCCAAAAATTTAACAGAGTTGAAGCTGTTTTACAAAGTGGAATGAGCTAAACCTCCTCCAAGGCGACGTGCGGGACAATTACCAGAAATTTAGATGCCGTTATTGCTGCACAAGGGGTCACACCATATTTTAAAAGCAAAGGTTCACATACTTTTACCCCTCACAGATATGTGATATTGGGTCATTTTTTTCTACAAATAAATGACCAGGTGGAATATTTTTGACTCCTTTATCTACTTTTAGGACTTGTGTGAAAATCTGATGTAGTCTTAGGTCATATTTATGCAGAAAAATTCTGAAGGGTTCACAAACTGTATTTGACAGATTGAGCTCAACTCCATCATGCTACATACTGCAGACACCCGGGCCTCCTCCTTATACATAGTGTATTAAGTTATCATTGGTAATTCTCCTCATGGGCTATTATCAGGGTGCCCAGTGATATTAGGGTCACATATGTCTGACGCTCACACAGCGGGTCACTCATACCATACAACAAATATCACTGACCATATATACTTCTAGCACATGAGATTAGTATTATTGGTTATTATCAGATGTTACATCAATAAATCTAAGGCTGTGTTGCTGGATGGTTAATAGATTATATCAGAAATATAATGGATAGATAGATAGATAGATAGATAGATAGATAGATAGATAGATATGGGATAGATAGATAGATAGATAGATAGATATGAGATAGATAGATAGATAGATAGATATGAGATAGATAGATAGATAGATAGATATGAGATAGATAGATAGATAGATAGATAGATATGAGATAGATAGATAGATAGATAGATATGAGATAGATAATAGATAGATATGAGATAGATGGATATAAAAAAAATACTGTGATTGATACAAAAAAAGTTGACTGATAGATACATATTTTGCATATTAGAGCAATAGATAAGTATTAGATAGATAGATAGATAGATAATGGTATACATACAAGATAGACAGAGAGAGATAAAATAAATTATGGTATTATAGTTGGGGTATTGCTGGTATAGATTTTGCATTGGGATCCATTAGCTTCAGAGATAGATAGACATTAGATAGATAGATAGATAGATAGATAATAGATAGATATGAGATAGATAGATAGATAGATAGACATTAGATAGATAGATAATAGATAGATATGAGATAGATAGATAGATAGATAGATAGATAGATAGGAGATAGATAGATAGATAGATAGATATGAGATAGATAGATAGATAGATAGATAGATAGATATGAGATAGATAGATAGATAGGAGATAGATAGATAGGAGATAGATAGATATCAGATAGATAGGAGATAGATAGATAGATAGATAGATAGATAGATAGGAGATAGATAGATAGATAGATAGATAGATATGAGATAGATAGATAGATAGATAGATAGATATGAGATAGATAGATAGATAGATAGGAGATAGATAGATAGGAGATAGATAGATATGAGATAGATAGATAGATAGATAGATAGATAGATAGATAGATAACAGATAGATAGATATATTTTTCCATACTAATCCCTTTGCTGATATGAAGCATGGCCTCCCTGGCTGTATCACACATTAGTGGTCGGTATTAGAGCTCTGTATACGGTGTATATTATTGTCCTGTACACTCCGTACATATAATATACAGAAGATATTCCTGCCGGATCCTTCCGTCTTTGGGAATAGGGAATGGCTGTGTATGTTATAAATCCTTCCTTCCTTAATCTGTAGATAATCTCTTATCTGTGGCATTTCTGGGAATCTTGTATATTTCATGCCAACACAGGTGCCAGTGCCTTGTGGTATGAGTGTGGTGACCCCTGCCACCAGTCACCCCCGTGTATAGGTGCAGTAGATTGGTGTAGCAGAGCGGTGTGAGTGACTGAGCCGTGAAGGAAATGGGTTTGGTGGTCTTAGTAAAACCGCAGAAAGTCTGGATGTAGCGGCTCCTCTCTAGGGGCTCAGACTGTGAAGAATAAATTACACCCGTCCTGAGACCCCTCATTGTTTAAGTAATTGCTGGGGGAAGTTGGGTTGCAGCTGTTGAGAAGACCTGCCGGTGTAGTGTAGTCCTGATAAGCCTTTATCAAACCAGCTGTATGTATGACAAGCCGGATACAGATGTAGCAGCGCTGAGTTTGTCACTTGACGCTTTGGAGCTTCTAAGATACACCTTGATAAATCTGTAATTGAAAATAATGCAATAGGTCTCGCGTAAAACTACAGATAAGGTTCAACACTAATACCATTAACGCACTGAGCTCTGCTACATCTAACAAATTAGGCTCTGCAATCTCTGGGGGGAAGTTGGGTTGCAGCTGTTTAGCTGGCCTGCAGGTATACATGGTAATGTGGGCCTGATAAGGCTTTATCAAACCAGCTGCATGGCAGCCTGTAGGTGTAGCAGAGCTGAATGTGTTATATATTACAATACAGATAAGGTTCAGCACTACTACCTCCAACAAACCAGATGCACAGCAGTCTGTATATGGATGTAGCAGAGCTGTATTTGTCATTTAACTTTTTGTTTTTTGCTTTGTCTCCCACCTCATATCACACTACACATAAGATTCAGCACTACCTATAACAAACTTAGCTCTAATATATATACCACATTAAACTCTGCAATCCCCAGGGAAAGTCGACTTTGCTGCTGTTCAGTGTGTACATGGTAATGTAGGCCCAATAGGGTTGGCAGGCTGATGTAGCAGAGCTGACTTTGCCATTTAACTCTTTGAGCCTGCAGCTGGTATGCAATTTAATAATTCTGTAAGTGAGGATAATATAGTGCCGCGTTATCTAAAATTATAGATAATAGTTCAGTAATGCTAAATCTAGCAAAATTAGCTCTGCTACATCTGTAATCCCTGGGAAGGGGGGAGGGGGTTGGTTGCAGATGTTCAGAAGACCTGATGGTGTTCATGGTAATACAGGGCTGATAAGCTTTTATCAAGCCAGCTGTATCGCAGGTGGATGTGGATGTAGCAGAGCTGAACTTGTCTTTTAACTCTTTGGTGCTGCATATTTTATGCAAATTAAATATAACCCAGCTTTACCTACAGGTTAGGCTCAGCTCTACTATGTGTAGCACACTTAGCTCTGCTACATCTGACCATTCACATTAGAATATGATAGATTAATCTGAATTCCTATATAAAATCATCAGATTGACCGTCATGATTCCACCTCGCATTGCGCTACATGACAAACTCAGCATGCTATGTAGGTAACATATGTGATAATGAAGTAAATAAGATTCACCTAACAATCTTAGCTCTGCTACATCTATCAGTTGTACTCGTGTCTCCAGTGATATGATGGGTTTACCTATGAGGTTTCTGTCTACTACACCTAATAATCTTAGCACTGCTACATCTGTCAGTCGTATTTGTGCATCATTGGGTTAACCTACAAGGTTCAGTCAACTATGTCTAACCTTCTTAGCTCTGCTATATCTATGAAACGTACTAGTGCATCCAATGATATGATGGGTTTACCTACAATCCTAAGTAAAATCAAAGACGACCTGTCATGATCTTGAGTTGAGCTAGGTGACAAACTCCGCTCTACTACATCTAACAATCTTAACCCTACTACATCTATCAAATGTACTTGTGCGTCCGATGATATTATGTGTTTACCTTCAATCCTAAGCAAAATCAAAGACGACCAGTTGTGATCTTGAGTTGTGCTAGGTGACAAACTCAGCACCACTGTGTCTAACAATCTGAGCCCTGCTACATCTATCAAGCGTACTTGTGCCTCTGATGATACGGTGGATTTACCTATAATCCTAAGTAAATTCATAGACTACCTGTCATGATGTTGAGTTGTGTTAGGTGACAAACTCAGTACTGCTATGTCTAACTCTGCCATATCTGTCAAACCTACTTGTGCTTCTGATAATGTGATGGATTTATCAGTAATTCTATGTAAAATCAAAGACTACCTGTCAGGATGTTGAGTTCCGTTAGGTGACAAACTCACTACTACTATATCTAACAATCTTAACTCTGCTATATCTGTCAAACCTACTTGTGCTTCTGATAATGTGATGGATTTATCAGTAATCCTATGTAAAATCAAAGACTACCTGTCAGGATGTTGAGTTGTGCCTGGTGACCAACTCAGCCCTGCTACATCTATAATGTATTATTGAGCAGGTAAGAATAAAGCACCGCCCCCGGTGCTGCCCCCTATACTGATGTTCCCATAGTCAGTGATTTGCTCCCCCGGGGTCTCCTTTAAGCCTTGTTTGATATACATTGGCTGTGATCTATCGCACCTGGGATATTTTTACTGTCTTATCTCCCCCCCTTTGACTTTCATCATCTTGCGGTAGAGTCTCAGGATTTCATACAAAACATTTCCAGGTTTCAACTCTGTGGATAATGAAAAGCTCCATAAAACCTGATCCAAATGAAATGTAACGTCTGAGCGCGGCATTAAATGGCCCCCGATCCAATAAGAGCGCAGAGCCGGCAGGCCGGGATCCTTTGAAGTCTTCGAGACACACTGGGGCTCTGTGTCTTGGACATCAGGGTCAGTTGGTTGGGAAACCACCACAGCTCTGCTGTGCCGCACATCAAACAGACATCTTCCGCTCAGCCCGGGAACTTTGGGCTTCTTTTATTTTTATTTTTTATTTTTTTTGGCTGTTTTTAACATGTTTAAGACACATGTCAATAAGACCGAGCGTCGGATTGAGACGTCAGCGCCGTGCAAGGGTGTATTGTATGGGAGTTCAAAGGAACGCTGTGCGATACCGTACGCCGTCCGTACACTCGAGCTGTGCCACGTTACAATAGACATGGAAAAATCAGATACTTTTTAGTCAGGTGTTAGAAATTTTTTTTTTATTTATAATTATTATTATTTTATTATATTATTACTGTTATTATTTTATTATTATTTTTAGAATTATTATAAACTAATATTTACTATTATTTTTGAACATTTTTCTCCACTTTGTGATCCGTTCCCATAATACCTCCACTGTCCAAACATGGAAACCAAAAAACGACCATTATATCGGAATCAAAATCTGATCAACTATATAATACAACTATAGGTATATAATAGACTGATATATAACAGTACAGTAGGTATATAATAGACCGATAACTATATAACAGTACAGTAGGTATATACGTAATAGATCGATATATAACAGTACAGTAGGTATATAATAGACCGATATATAACAGTACAGTAGGTATATAATAAACTGATATAGAACAGTACAGTAGGTATATAATAGACTGATATATAACAGTACAGTAGGTATATAATAGACCGATAACTATATAACAGTACAGTAGGTATATAATAGATCGTTATATAACAGTACAGTAGGTATATAATAAACTGATAACTATATAACAGTAGAGTAGGTATATAATTGACCGATATATAACAGTACTGTAGGTATATAATAAACTGATAACTATATAACAGTACAGTAGGTATATAATAGACCGATATATAACAGTACCATAGGTATATAATAGACCGATATATAACAGTACAGTAGGTATATAATAAACTGATAACTATATAACAGTACAGTAGGTATATAACTGACCGATATATAACAGTACTGTAGGTATATAATAAACTGATAACTATATAACAGTACAGTAGGTATATAATAGACCGATAACTATATAACAGTACAGTAGGTATATAATAGATTGTTATATAACAGTACAGTAGGTATATAATAGACCGATATATAACAGTACAGTAGGTATATAATAGACTGATATATAACAGTACAGTAGGTATATAATAGACCGATATATAACAGTACAGTAGGTATATAATAAACTGATAACTATATAACAGTACAGTAGGTATATAATAGACCGATATATAACAGTACAGTAGGTATATAATAGACCGATATATAACAGTACAGTAGGTATATAATAGACCGATATATAACAGTACAGTAAGTATATAATAGACCGATATATAACAGTACAGTAGGTATATAATAGACCGATATATAACAGTACAGTAGGTATATAATAAACTGATAACTATATAACAGTACAGTAGGTATATAATAGACCGATATATAACAGTACAGTAGGTATATAATAGACCGATATATAACAGTACAGTAGGTATATAATAAACTGATAACTATATAACAGTACAGTAGGTATATAATAGACCGATAACTATATAACAGTACAGTAGGTATATAATAGATTGTTATATAACAGTACAGTAGGTATATAATAGACCGATATATAACAGTACAGTAGGTATATAATAGACCGATATATAACAGTACAGTAGGTATATAATAGACCGATATATAACAGTACTGTAGGTATATAATAAACTGATAACTATATAACAGTACAGTAGGTATATAATAAACTGATAACTATATAACAGTACAGTAGGTATATAATAGACCGATAACTATATAACAGTACAGTAGGTATATAATAGATTGTTATATAACAGTACAGTAGGTATATAATAGACCGATATATAACAGTACAGTAGGTATATAATAGACCGATATATAACAGTACAGTAGGTATATAATAGACCGATATATAACAGTACTGTAGGTATATAATAAACTGATAACTATATAACAGTACAGTAGGTATATAATAAACTGATAACTATATAACAGTACAGTAGGTATATAATAGACCGATAACTATATAACAGTACAGTAGGTATATAATAGATTGATATACAACAGTACAGTAGGTATATAATAGACTGATATATAACAGTACAGTAGGTATATAATAGACTGATATATAACAGTACAGTAGGTATATAATAGACTGATATAACAGTACAGTAGGTGTATAATAGACTGCTAGCTATATAACAGTACAGTAGGTATATAATAGACTGATAGCTATATATCAGTACAGTAGGTATATAATAGACTGATATATAACAGTACAGTAGGTATATAATAGACTGATATACAACAGTAGGGTAGGTATATAATAGACCGATATATTACAGTACAGTAGGTATATAGTAGACTGATATATAACAGTACAGTAGGTATATAATAAACTGATAACTATATAACAGTACAGTAGGTATATAATAGACCGATATATAACAGTACAGTAGGTATATAATAGACCGATATATAACAGTACAGTAGGTATATAATAGACCGATATATAACAGTACTGTAGGTATATAATAAACTGATAACTATATAACAGTACAGTAGGTATATAATAGACCGATAACTATATAACAGTACAGTAGGTATATAATAGATTGTTATATAACAGTACAGTAGGTATATAATAGACCGATATATAACAGTACAGTAGGTATATAATAAACTGATAACTATATAACAGTACAGTAGGTATATAATAGACCGATAACTATATAACAGTACAGTAGGTATATAATAGATTGATATACAACAGTACAGTAGGTATATAATAGACTGATATATAACAGTACAGTAGGTATATAATAGCCTGATATATAACAGTACAGTAGGTATATAATAGACTGATACAACAGTACAGTAGGTGTATAATAGACTGCTAGCTATATAACAGTACAGTAGGTATATAATAGACTGATAGCTATATATCAGTACAGTAGGTATATAATAGACTGATATATAACAGTACAGTAGGTATATAATAGACTGATATATAACAGTACAGTAAGTATATAATAGACTGATAACTACATAACAGTACAGTAGGTATATAATAGACTGATAACTACATAAAAGTACAGTAGGTGTATAATAGACTGATATATAACAGTACAGTAGGTATATAATAGACTGATAACTATATAACAATACAGTAGGTGTATAATAGACTGATATACAACAGTAGGGTAGGTATATAATAGACCGATATATTACAGTACAGTAGGTATATAGTAGACTGATATATAACAGTACAGTAGGTATATAATAGACTGCTAACTATATAACAGTACAGTAGGTGTATAATAGACTGATATACAACAATACAGTAGGTATATAATAGACTGATATATAACAGTACAGTAGGTATATAATAGATCGATATATAACAGTTCAGTAGGTATATAATAGACCGATATATAACAGTTCAGTAGGTATATAATTGATATATAACAGTACAGTAGGTATATAATAGACTGATATATAACAGTACAGTAGGTATATAATAGACTGATAACTATATAACAGTACAGTAGGTATATAATAAACCAATATATAACAGTACAGTAGGTATATAATAGACCGATATATAACAGTACAGTAGGTATATAATAGACCAATATATAACAGTACAGTAAGTATATAATAGACCGATAGCTATATAACAGTACAGTAGGTATATAATAGACCGATAGCTATATAACAGTACAATAGGTATATAATAGACCGATAGCTATATAACAGTACAGTAGGTATATAATAGACTGCTAACTATATAACAGTACAGTAGGTATATAATAGACCAATATATAACAGTACAGTAGGTATATAATAGATGATAGCTATATAACAGTACAGTAGGTATATAATAGACTGATAACTATATAACAGTATAGGAGGTGTATAATAGACCAATATGTAACAGTACAGTAGGTATATAATAGACCGATATATAACAGTACAGTAGGTATATAATAGACTGATAACTATATAACAGTACAGTAGGTATATAATAGACCAATATATAACATTACAGTAAGTATATAATAGACCGATAGCTATATAACAGTACAGTAGGTATATAATAGACCAATATATAACAGTACATTAGGTATATAATAGACGATAGCTATATAACAGTACAGTAGGTATATAATAGACTGATAACTATATAACAGTATAGGAGGTGTATAATAGACCAATATGTAACAGTACAGTAGGTATATAATAGACCGATATATAACAGTTCAGTAGGTATATAATAGACCGATATATAACAGTTCAGTAGGTATATAATTGATATATAACAGTACAGTAGGTATATAATAGACCAATATATAACAGTACAGTAAGTATATAATAGACCGATAGCTATATAACAGTACAGTAGGTATATAATAGACCGATAGCTATATAACAGTACAGTAGGTATATAATAGACCGATAGCTATATAACAGTACAGTAGGTATATAATAGACTGATAACTATATAACAGTACAGTAGGTATATAATAGACTGATATATAACAGTACAGTAGGTATATAATAGACTGATAACTATATAACAGTATAGGAGGTGTATAATAGACCAATATGTAACAGTACAGTAGGTATATAATAGACCGATAGCTTTATAACAGTACAGTAGGTATATAATAGACTGATAACTATATAACAGTACAGTAGGTATATAATAGACCAATATATAACAGTACAGTAGGTATATAATAGACCGATATATAACAGTACAGTAGGTATATAATAGACCGATAGCTAAATAACAGTACAGTAGGTATATAATAGACTGATAACTATATAACAGTACAGTAGGTATATAATAGACCGATAGCTAAATAACAGTACAGTAGGTATATAATAGACTGATAACTATATAACAGTACAGTAGGTATATAATAGACCAATATATAACAGTACAGTAGGTATATAATAGACCGATAGCTAAATAACAGTACAGTAGGTATATAATAGACTGATAACTATATAACAGTACAGTAGGTATATAATAGACCAATATATAACAGTACAGTAGGCATATAATAGACTGATAGTTATATAACAGTACAGTAAGTATATAATATCTTTATTTGAGCAGGGTTATAATAAAATGGCAACTATATAACATTGCTGAAGTTATATAATAGAAACATAACCTTATCACAGTGAGCGAGATTTATAACAGCGCTACAGCTTTATACCAGTTATATAGTTTTATGATATAGCTATATAACTATTATAAAGCTTTCATTCTCTTGCTATATAATGCTACAGCGGTGTTATTAAACTATCATCTATGATAAAGCTATAGCACTGTTGCATAGTTACTATAGTCTCAGTTATAAAACTTTAATAGTCTGATTTATAACTTTAAAATATTACATTATATTAGTCGGATAGCTTTATAACATTATAATATAATAGTTTAATAGCTTTATAGTATTATTATATAATAGTCTGATCGCTTTATAACATTATAATAGTCTGATAACTTTATAGAATTATTATATTATAGTCTGATAGCTTTATAACATTATAATAGTCTGATTGCTTTATAACTGTATTATATAATAGTCTGATAAATTTATAACATTATTATATAATATTCTGATAGTTTTATAACATAATAGTCTGATAGTTTTATGACATGACTATATAATAGTCTGATAGCATTATAACATAATAGTCTGATAGCTTTATAGTATTATATAATAGTCTGATAGCTTTATAACATTATAATAGTCTGATAGCTTTATAACATTACTATATAATAGTCTGATAGCTTTATAACATTACTATATAATAGTCTGATAGCTTTATAACATTACTATATAATAGTCTGATAGCTTTATAACATTATAATAGTCTGATAGCTTTATAACATTATAGTAGTCTGATAGGTTTATAACCTTACTATATAATAGTCTGATAGCTTTATAGTATTATTATATAATAGTCTGATAGCTTTATAACATTATATAATATTCTGATAGCTTTATAACAGTCCGGTATAACAGTCTGTATATAATAATCCTGAGATATACTATTACTACACTCTGTCGTCTCTTGTAGTAGTATAGGTAGGTGCTGCGTGCGCTGCCCCATGGATCATTGATGTCAGTATCTCAGAATACAGAACTACATCGCACATTACAGGTTTCACCTGCACGTGCATTTAATAAGGATACACTGATGTGAGATTCTGTAACTGTTCAGTTATGTTTGGCAGCAGCCATGATAAGAGATATGGCGGTTTTTGTTTCAGATCACGCGGTCATCTCATTTTATTTTTTTTTTTCACATTATAATGTGCTACCCTATCTTCTGGTGGGCAGCGGCCCATACAGGGAGCAGGATGGTGGGGTCAGACAAGATTGGAGAGGTCACCAGTCTCTGGGATTAGGAGGCCATTTAGTGGAGTTCCCCTTGTTGTTGCCAAGGAAACCACTATTACCTAGTACTTGGGGCCTGGTCAGACTATATGCAGTAGGGTACCCTGCCCAAATATCTATATCCAGTTAGAGCACTGGGGTTTATTCTAATTCTGGGATGAGCAGGGGTGGGGTTTAGGCTAATTCTGGATTGAGAAGGGATGCAGTTTATTATAATTTTGGTTTGAACAGAGGTGTGGTTTAGGCTAATTCTGGGTTGAGCAGGGGTGAGGTTTATCATAATTTCAGATTGAGCAGGGGTTTATGCTAATTCTGGACTAGGCAGGGGCAGGGATTATGCAAATTCTGTGTTTAGCAAGGTGTGGATTTAAACATCATCTACTATGTTAGTAATACCAGTGGACTCCAGAAGGATAATCTCAATACAGGCAATACAGGATGACATATCTTTTTCTACTATCTTTGGAGATTTAAAGTTTTTTTTGGCAAATTTTAGTTTTTATCATAATTTCCGACCATATAGTAACAAGATAATACCGCTATATACAATCCACATAATACCACTTGATAGTACTAAAATAATAAAAGTTTCCAAATAATGCTGTCTTAAAGAGCCCACATAATACTTCCCTATAGCTCTCAGATAATAGCGCCATATAGTGCCCCACATATTACTACAATTCAGTTCCCAGACCTATAAAGAGACATCTTTATACCGATTCCTACCACCCATTAAGATAAAAGGTTGGGTTTGGTCTTCCCACCTGTCTAGGGACCCCATATCAGATACATGGCCTGCCCCTATACTGAGCGTACCCATGATATGGGGTAGGAGATTCAGTCGTTGTGTTTTTGCTGCCTGGGTTCATTTCACACTATTACGGATTTTTCCGACATTGCTGTAGGTGTGCAGGACCTTAAACAAGTGGAAATAAAAATCGTATCAGAAAATAAGGCAAAACAATGAAACAGAATGATATTACTAAGTAGTAAATAAATATGAGGCCAAATTTTTCTCCTACATGAAGGGGTTAAATAGCGCTGTGCTGTCGCTGTGCCGCCCACCGATAAGCTCTGTTGCTAATGCCGCATACTCTGAATTCTCAGTGTAATGAATATGGACTCAGGATTCATCCTCTTTATGTCCCTCTATTGTCTATAAGTTGTTAATCACGTAGGAGCCGCAGACGCCGCCGCTTCTCAGGTTCCTCTCAGGTTATGTTTTCACACCGTCACACAAAACCCTGGTTCACAACACAATCCTCTTAGATAGAATATTATTCTGACCATGGTATCCATTTCTCAGGTCAATGATATGCGGAGAATTCCTTCATGTGCCTTTAGTGTGGACTACTATCTGCTTGGGGGGATTTTAAGGGTTTTTTGGGGAACTTCTGAACAGTTTTTGTTGTGATTTCAGCTCACATAATACTGCCATATACATTTCACATATTGCCACCATGTACTGCCAAAACAATATGCAGTATCCAAATGATGCCTCCTTAAACAGTCCACATAATACTGCCATCTAGTTCTCATATAATACAGTGCTTTGCATAATACTGTCATACAGATTTCCCATAATACTGCATTATAGTTCTAACATAATATTGCCATATATATCTCACATAATACTTCCATAAAGTCTTCTCATAATACCGTCATGAAGCTCTTACATAATACTGTCATATATGTCTCGCTGCTATATAGTTCTCACATAATGCTGTTATATAGTTGTCAGATAATTTAGTACCATTTAGTACTCACACGATATTTCAATGCAGTTCTTTCATAATACTGCCATATAGTTCTCATATAATACTTCCATATAGTTCCAACTTAACATTGTCACGTAGTTCTCACATAATGTTGCCATATAGTTCTCACATATTTCCAAACAGCTCTCACATATTGCCACCATATAGTTTCCACATAATGCTACCATATAGTTCTCACATAATGCTTCCAAAGAGTTCTCACATGATACTGCCATATAGTTCTCAAATAACACCGTCACATAGTTCTCACATAATGTTGCCATATAGTTCTCACATAATGCTACTATATAATTTGTGCATAAAGTAATACTGCCGTATGCTGCTCTCATTATATTGCCATATAGTTACCACCATATACCATCATATACTGCTACATAATACAGGATAGTTTGAGCTTGCTCCTTGAGTACCACTTTTTAGGACCTCCCCCCCCCCTTCCCCCATCACTATATGGCATCCTTAGGTAATTGCCCAATTTTTCCACCCAGCAAATCCAGCTCTGGCGTGGCATCTCCTGTGGCACTTCCCAGTATATGGTACAAGGTTCAGCCCACAAAGCCAGATCATGTGATTGTTCTGGGGCCCCCAACGCAGCAGGGCCCGATCATGCTGATTGATTCAGACAGGAAGTTATTTAGGGATGGGGGGCAGTTCTGGTTTTACTGTGGGCCATTTTCTCTATGTACCGGTTCAGCCTTACTCCTATAATGTTATGTCTGGATTATATATGGCTGACTACTTTTTGGTGTTGACTACATGGGGCTTGTTCATACGGCTACATTTTTGGTGTAATACCTCCCAACATTTGCATCCTCTTTGCTGGGCACTGCAGATAGACCACTGTAGATATACAGCTGTACTGTATGGCGGTAAAGCATTACTTACGGTAGTTTATTGTTATGTCTTCAACATATCAAGGCTCCTGGAACAGGTTTTATCTGCTGGGAACTATTGCTGGAGTTCCCACAGGAGCTGAGACACTACGTAGATCCAGAGTGGTCAGTGGGTCATCTTAATCAGCAACCCCCACGGGCTGCGCCGACTATTACTCACATATCCTCTTCGTGTTCCCAGTCTTTCCTCCCCTCCTCCTCTTTTCCTGCCTGTATAGGCACATATGAAACTGCTTTACAATACATCTGAAGCGGCAGGACCTATTGGTCAACCTATTCCTCTGCACTATAGCCTACAGACAATGGCCTATTCCCGCACAGGGGACCTTTCACCTCCACCAACCCAAGTTCATTACATCCTTTAATAGATCCACTCCACTGATACCGGCACAGTTGGAATTTTTTCTCTAGTCCCCACCGTTCCTGAGCAATCTTTGCAGTTACATTTGGTGCCTAATATGCTAACTAGACTCCCTTATGTCAAGTGGATGGAGTCAGGCAGGAGCAGACGTGAGGGTGTAACCCAGCACTCTTAAACTGTTTGACTCTGATTGGAACTCTGGCGCTGTTTGCATCTGATTGGAGCTCTGAGTCACACCCTCTTGCCTGCTCCTTCCTGACACCACCCACTTGACATTAGAGAGTCTAGTTAGCATATCAGGCATCAACATTAACTGCACTGATTACTCAGGAATGGTGAGGGCTAGAGAAAAAATTCCAACTGCGCCGGAATCAGTGGAGCAGTGACTATTGTATGAGGTCCTCTTTCACCACTTAAGGACCAGGCCAATTTCTCTGGTTCAGGACTGGACTTTTTTTGTTTTTTTGGGACATGTGGTTTTGAGAGCTATAACATTTTTTTCCATTCTGGATATTCAAATAATTTTTGCATCTTTTTTATGCTATACCGGACTTTATTTTTATGTTATTTCTATTAGTTCAAGTTACAGGAGGAATACAGCCTCCTAGCCTGAACTGCAGAGCTGATCTGGGTCCTACAGTTCCCGGCCTTTGGCAGATCATGTGACCACCAGGTCAGAGGGGAGCCGCATCATGACAGCGATCAGGATGACAGGGATGATAATAAACTATCCCTGCTTTCTCTAGAAGAGACCAGCTGTAGTTACAGTCCGCTCCCCCGTTCTGCACATACGTACGGGTTTCTCTGTTGTAATAGGGCAGAAGGGTTCCACGGTTTAATTTTTAGAGAGCTGTCCTGTCCTGAAACAAGTCAGTGTTGAATGGAGAGGCAGTCCCTAGAACTTCCTATGATCTCTTCTGTGTAGCCTGCAATATGGACAGCAATGGTGGTCACCAAGGCATAAAGAACTATTGTTTCTAGGCAACACAAACTGATACATTGTGGAGAAATTCCAAAAATCTCGTTGCCATGAGCGTCCTACATCCTGATGGGTTTTTGGGTTGCACTTGGTCTTTGCTCCGTAGATGAGATGTGGATTTTATGTCCTATCAATATTTTATCATTATGACTATACATTGCTGAATTCTCGCCTGTGATGGTTGGATATTGTCTCCTGACTTAGTGGTGACATCTGTGGTTTTCCCACCACTTGCCCGAAGCCTTGTTGGCACCATGTGATGTACTATAGTAGAGGAAGCCATAAACCCTTACACTATCGACCATTGCAGTCAGTCTTGTGTAGTGTTAAGGGGTATGGGCACCTTCGAAAGCGGTCTCCAGTTTAGAAAATCACTTCCATATAACTTATTAGGTAATTCTGAGTAAAAAAAAAAGGGAGTCCTCATCTCTTAGGCAGACTGGAGAGCAGTTATAAAGAGTGTCTCTCGCTCTGGAGGACCCATCCTGTCCTGCATTACACAGACAACCCATTCACATAATGGATACTGTGTAATGCCTCATTTGTCCTGTAGTGGCACTGTAGAGAAACTAAACACTAAAGACCTGATTTACCTACAGATTCAACTGGTCATAATATTTTGGCCCCCCCCAATCCGTGTTTAGGAGCCATTTAGGGGGTATACATGTATCCACTGGGTCTTCTCTACTAGGACCTCCAATATTTCAAATATCCCAAATTGTCTGGCTTTGAAGTGATGACTCTTGCTCAGGTATTACCCAAGTAATAGTATAGATACATAGTTGGCACCATACATACCATAAATGTCTTACACATACAGTTCATGTCGAGTGCCAGCAGATGTTAGGGGAAGTAGGATTGGACATGTTGGATTTGAACATGCCCAATCCTTTTGCTCTTAAGGAATATAAGGCACTTCCGGAAGTAATGTATATCCCTCTCGCTACTGCATGTCCAGCTGAACAGAGAGTACGTGTATATGGGAGAGTCTGTAGGAATAGCTGTCAGCCTTATGAGCTAGTAGCTATCTAAAGCGTATGGCAGCTATACACAGTATATCCAGTTGACTTTAATGCACCCACTGATTACGACAGGAGCTACCGTCGTATGAGGGCCACCGTAGAAGGATTAGACCGACCCAGAAATGTTAGGTTTGTTGGAGGTGTCTGGTAGCGGCATATTCCATCCTAAACATGCATGCTCAACTTTAGCATGCATGTATATAGGGGCAGGGACAGGAATACTAGCGGCCAAGTTGACGTTCACCTAACATTTAATGTATATGGCCACCTTTAGAGACATGATCCAGTTTTACACCTCTGGAGCAAAATGGGTGTCAGAAGTGGGCTAATACAACCATGTTGAGCTGAATGTGCACATTTATGCGGGTAGGTGAGTGGACCCCAGGTATGGTGTCTATGTAATGATAGGGTCTGATGATTTGGGATCTGACAATATGGCAGCAAGTTTCCCATTGTCATGTAAGTGTATGGAGAGCAGTACGCCATGTTGGGCCGATCCATTATACACCCCCCTCCCCTCTCCGTCAATGAGGCCAGTTCCATTCTATAGTTATTTGGCGCATGGTTATGTTTATTAATATTACCCACACTTCTCCTCCTGTGCTATAAATTACATCGGCGCACACGTCGTTTTTGGGGATTACTAAATTGCCATCATATTAGAACCTCGATTTTGATGCCTGCTCATTATGCATTTTTGCTAAAGGATAGGATTTCCGGGCACATTTTAAGAGGTTTCTAATGTTCGTCATTAACTCTTATGAGGAATGTAACATGCTTATATCTTTCCTTATGGTTTTAAATTAGCAAATTGCCAGTGAGTAAGTGTCTCTTCCCGCTCGGATACGGCTGGAGCGCACACACCGCTCTGTTTGTAAATGGAGTTTAAAATACGTGTATATATTCATGCTGCCACATGTGGGTGTCGTGAAATATTTTATTGTAGTCGTCGCCAAAATCGCATTCACTCTTTCATTGCTTTAACCGTTTGGAACAGACTCCATCTAAGACGCTTGGAAAATTCCTCACAATATCAGTTTCCCAGTGCGATGTCCAGAGGCTTATCATGAATGGCGCTGTTTATTGCATAGGCTTGTTATCTAGATGTAGCAGAGGCCAGTTTAACTCTTTGGTGCTCTTTACTGATGTAGTAGGTTGACCTGTGCCAATCCTCAAGTGTAACAATGGGTTTTGATAAATGACACACTCAGCTCTGCTACATCTGTATATATTAATGGTGCTTTTGCTGCATTATTATCCAGTTTGGGTGGTTGGATTGTGATGTATGTTATAAGGACTGATTTCAGTTTCTGGTTTGGGGCTGTGGGCCCATTGTTAGGTTGTGGATGCCCAGAAGATAAGTACATTTGGACATCATCAATTGGTTATTTGGGTATCTAATGCAGTAGTTACAAAATGCATATGATTGGCTCCAAAGACGCCTCCAAACAAGGTCGTCTTCTGCTGGGTCCAACCCTTGTCCCATTAGAAGATCTTATGCTACAGTCCAGGTTGAGATCTACAAGGTATCACAGTGGATGTGATCTGGTCGCTGCATTTGCAGCATTAAAAGGAATACGTCACCAGAAAATGACAACCACGTATTTATGTTAAATACATTTTAAAAGTATTTTTGATTTTTTTTTTTTTAATTTCCATGTCACTATCTATACTTAAAAATAAGTACTAGATACTTCAATATGAACTCTGACCACTAAGCATAATAAAGGTATGTTCATACGTAGGAACCTGACGCAGATTTGGGGGCGGATTCCACCCTCGAATTCGCGGCAGATTCTGCCCCGAATCTGCTTCCCATTGTTTTCAGTGGGAGGCAGAGATCGGAGCAGGATGCTGAAAAAAATCATCATCCTGTTCAATCTTGCGTCATTATCCGCTGCTCGAGACTCCCTGCTGACTAGGCCCATTCAACTGGGCCTAATCAACAGTGGAAAGCCGCGACGGAATGCCGATATCCTGCATCAATATTCCATCGCGGGAATACGGCGGCCAAATTCGGCAGTGGAAAATGAAGAGGAATTTCTCTTCATTTTCGGCCGTTTCAACATACCCTAATAGACCAACATTTGCCAAGTCTGTAGAAGTTTTATTTGCAGCAGTCACCTCATTTCCATCACAGACAATAGAAGATAACACCTCTACAGATAACACCATCATTACATCCACTACTGGCAATAGATGACGTCACAGCTTATCTCCTCCCCCTCCCTGCACAGAGCATGTCTAGAAAACTCTCCCATAGACCTCAGTGAGTCGGCTCCAGCCTATTGCTCCCTATGGTCATGAGACTGCTGTAAAGCATATCACTAAATGCTGTTAAAAGAGCAGAGGAGAAGCTCAGGCAAGATGGCCGCCCCCATAATCATGTACAGGAAATAGAATAACAAAATCTACAGTCAGAAAATAAAATCAGATTAGACAAAAAGTGATAGATTGTTAGATATCTGGTTTTAATGAATAAATAAAAAATTGGATACATCTACCAT
Source organism: Leptodactylus fallax (assembly GCA_947044405.1). Classification (NCBI taxonomy): domain Eukaryota; kingdom Metazoa; phylum Chordata; class Amphibia; order Anura; family Leptodactylidae; genus Leptodactylus; species Leptodactylus fallax. The sequence continues at coordinate 432,387 of CAMRHE010000676.1, read as the reverse complement.
CATGAATTACAACATAAGATGGTGCCTGCAACTTTTTGTATTTGCAAATATGGCATTTCCAGTATTCATCAAGTGAACAATATCAAGGGAGATTCCGAGTGGCAAAAAATCTCCAAGGAGGAACGAAGTTCACTTTTAGTTTCGCCAGAATTTTGTTATGTTTGTGTAAAAACTTTCAGATTTGTTTTATTTATTTAGCAACAAACTATCTGTGATAGATTTGGCATAAAATAAATGCCGTGCTCAAAGTGGCCTGAGCAAGCTGAGCAAGTTTGCTCTAAATTCCCAAAATGTTACCATATAGTGCTCACCTAATGCTCCCAAATACTGCCCTTATATGCCATACTATGCATAGATATTAACCTCTGTCTGACCTGATAGAAGTTGCAGGAGACAATTCCTAACCATCAGTGGCTCCCCCTGCAGCAGCTCTCCCTGCAATAGCTCCCCCTGCAGCAGCTCTCCCTGCAATAGCTCTCCCTGCAGCAGCTCTCCCTGCATCAACTCTCCCTGCAGCGGCTCTCCCTGCAGCGGCTCTCCCTGCAGCGGCTCCCCCTGCAGCAGCTCTCCCTGCAATAGCTCCCCCTGCAGCAGCTCTCCCTGCAATAGCTCTCCCTGCAGCAGCTCTCCCTGCATCAACTCTCCCTGCAGCGGCTCTCCCTGCAGCGGCTCTCCCTGCAGAAGCTCTCCCTGCAGCGGCTCTCCCTGCAGCAGCTCTCCCTGCAGCGGCTCTCCCTGCAGCAGCTCTTCCTGCATCAGCTCTCCCTGCCTGAGCTGTGTTCGGGCTAAAAATTGTAAGATACTTTTCTACAAGACCTAACAAAGCTTGGGCAAAACAGAAATAATACCTAGCAGTGGATAGGCCAATAGGGAGGTCATGCAGTACAAGTCCCAGGGCAAATTCCCCTACAAGAGACCTTCATTTACTAGAAAATCTGGATGCTGTGTTGCGTGTCACTATTGCACAATTTCCCATATTGCTTCAGATCTGTAAGTTCGACTCAAACCTAAAATATGCCGAATATTTGTATCCTTTCTTTTATATATGACCCTATTTGTGGAAAGTCAATCAGTATGGAAAACGCCCTAATAAGGTAGAAGCCACAAGAACATTCCGCACCCCCTGTAAATCTGTGTGATAGAACATCTATTATTAATCTGTCTGAGTAGTCATTATAGATATAAATCCCAAAAGGTCAATTTACTAATTGATTCATTATCTCCCGGTATTTGTAGCTGAGCCCAACTAGAGCTTATAGCATCCTGATAGCGAAATAATCTGCCCATGGATAAAAGGACAAGTTGTAGTTTTATCATTATTATTTTTATGTATTCATGAATAAAAGATACAGATAGATAGATAGATAGATAGATATGAGATAGATAGATAGATAGATAGATAGATAGATAGATATGAGATAGATAGATAGATAAGAGATAGATAGATATGTGATAGATAGATAGATAGATAGATATGAGATAGATAGATAGATAGATAGATAGATAGATATGAGATAGATATTGGATAGATAGATATGACATAGATAGATAGATAGATAGATAGATAGATATGAGATAGATAGATATGAGATAGATAGATAGATAGATAGATAGATATGAGATAGATAGATATGAGATAGATAGATAGATAGATAGATATGAGATAGATAGATAGATAGATATGAGATAGGAGATAGATAGATATGTGATAGATATGAGATAGATATTGGATAGATAGATATGAGATAGATAGATATGAGATAGATATTGGATAGATAGATAGATAGATAGATAGATAGATAGATAGATAGATAGATATGAGATAGATATTGGATAGATAGATAGATAGATAGATAGATAGATAGATAGATAGATAGCAGATGCAGAAGTAGCATTGAATTAAAATGTATGTTGTTGTCCAATGATTTCAATTAATGTACCTGACCCTCTAGTATTATCTTGTTTTTAAAATATATATGGGACCCCTCATCTATTACCCAGATGGAGATCGGCTACAACAAGCGTCTTTCTCTCTCTCTCTCTGGAGGACCCAGCATTACACAGACATTACACAAATCCTATTGATTTTGATGAGCAGCATGTAATGCTTTAATTGTCCTGCGGTGGTGCTGCAGGAGAAGAGAACACTTGCTGAAGATCACATCTGATCGCTGGGGGTCTCCTCAGCAGTCTGCCCTGTGATCAAATTATTTTTGAGTAAACTTTTTAATAAATAGTGATTGTCAAAAGAGAACAGTATAAAATATCTGCAAATTTTTGAGCAAACCCCAGCGACAAATCTGTACAAAGATATTAAAAACATTACAAAATATAAACTGAACTTTATATACTGCGCTCATTTCTTTACTATCTCTGTATTTACCAGCACATAGGCCACTACTTCCTATGGGCCAATGGGTCAGAGTGTTCTAGGAATTTTTTTTTTTTATGTCTTTTTACTGCTTTTTATGTTAATAAAATTGGCTCTTGTGTGAATTTGATCTTTTTCTTTGTGCTTTGTATACTCATGATGCTGCAGATTTAATAACACATAGGCCACTCCTTCCTATAGGCCCAAGGATCACAGGGTCCTAGGGTTTTTGTTTTTTATGTTTTTTATTGTATTTTTTGTAATGTGGCTCTTGTGTAAATTTGATCTTTTTGTTTGTGCTTTGCGTTGTTATGATGCTGCAGATTTATTAGCACATAGGCCTCTCCTTCCCATGGGCCCAGGGGGTCACAGGGTTCTAGGATTTTTTTTTTTTTTTATGTTTTTTTTACTGTATTTTTTGTATTATGGATCTTGTGTAAATTTGATCTTTTTGTTTGTGCTTTGTATTGTGATGATGCTGCAGATTTATTAGCACGTAGGCCACTCCTTCCCATGGGCCCAGGGGGTCACAGGGTTCTAGGATTTTTTTTTTTTTATGTTTTTTACTGTATTTTTTTATATTATGGCTCTTGTGCAAATTTGATCTTTTTGTCTGTGCTTTGTGTTGTCATGATGCTGCATCTAGGCCACTCCTTCTTATGGGCCCAAGGGGTCACATCATTTTGGGACTTTTTTTTTTTTTACTGTATTTTTTGTATTGTGGCTCTTGTGTAAATTTGCTGTTTTTTTTGTGCTTTGTGTTTTCATGATGCTGCAGATTTATGAGCACCTAGGCCACTGCTTCCTATGGGCCTGTAGGTCACGGGGCTCTGGGATTTTTGTTCTTTTATGGGGTTTTTTTCTGATTTCTTTTTATTGTGGCTCTTGTGTAAATGTGATCTTTTTGTTTGTGCTTTGTGTTGTGATGATCCTGCAGATTTATCTGGTGCACTGTCATTTCAGAAATGATCCATGCCCTAAACACTGAGCGGAGGAAATAATAGGAGGCCTGTTGGGGAAAGCGGTTATTTTGAGTATTCCCCAAGGGTCACGATCCTCGAGATAAGAGCGCAGTCTCTCCATCAGCCAGCTCTCGGGTGGTTTTTACGAATGATGCAATGCCAGGGCACCGTTGCTGCTCAGCCCATAGAACACATGGACTGAAGAGGCACAAGATGGCTCCGCCGGGCTATTTTTGCTTTATTTTCCTGACTCTTTCGCACGTGCTTTTTATTAGAGGCATTTAAAGTCCTTGCTTGTTTTTTTTTTTTTCTTCAGAGACTTGGCAGGGGATAAAAGGCATTTTTGGATTTCCATACTTTATGCCACCTCTGCAGGAAGCTGGGTGCCGTTCTAAAACATGATTTAAATCATCAAAAAAAGAAAAAATCCGGCAGATTGAAAGAAAAAAAAATCGCCTTTACTAAATAGTTGTGGCCTGTGGGCAATTTACATTGTTTATTCCTATGGTGAGAAGGAAAATATAATATAATGTGCGCTTGTAACAAAGTGACTGAGCTAGAACGCAAATCTTCTGTGTTATTTTTATAAAATTCGTATTTTTTACACATTTTTTTTTTAAATATCTCAGCTTTGTTACTGACCTTTAAAGAGGACTTATTAAATTGATCCGTCTGTTTTGGTAAATTCTTACATTTTCCATAATTTTGGAGCATTTTTTCTTAAAATTCGTCACCATCCCTCTGGTGTTCTTCCTGGAAATGTAAGAGCAAATTGACAACTGGGTACTAGGGGTGTGCCCCTAAACAAAACATGACACTAACGAATCAGTGTGGCAGTGACAGACTGTGTAAGGACACACCCCTTTGACAAGGAGAGCTGACCGGTTCTCTTTTCTTTTGCAGCATAATGCAGGTTGTGTCTTAAAGGGGTTCCTTAGGATAGGTCATCAAATGAAGATCCATGGGGGTCTGACACTTAGGGCCACCGTGGACCACCTGTTTGAAGCAGCAGCAGGATAGGTCATCAATAAATAAGTCCTGGAAAACCCCTTTAAATAGTGATGAGCCATGCTTAGGATAGCTCATCAATATCTGTTTTTGGGAATCTGATCCCCAGGACCCCCACAGATCAGGTGCTTGGATGTTATATGCCAATGACATCATGTTCACTTGTCACATGACCCGTGTACATTTCAGTCCCACTGAAATGAATGCGACTGAGTTGTAATACCAAGAACCACCACTGTACAATGTAGGACGCTGTGTTTGGTATTGAGTGAAGAGGCAGCAATGCCCAATTTCAATTTCACAGCAAACTGATTAAAAACATGCAGTGTTTGGCCCTAGCCTAAATGGGGTTACAAAAATCACAATATTGATGGCCATCAAATTCCAATTTCTGGGGGTCTGACTTCGTCAATCAGCACCTTCGCTGATGGGGCTGCAGTGCTCAGCTGAGTGCTGCAGCCTCTTTATTGTTTACAGCAGCTCCGTTATACAGCAGATCCTTCATACAGCTGCTCCTTCATACAGCAGCTACTTCGTACAGCGGCTCCTTCGTACAGCGGCTCCTTCGTACAGCGGCTCCTTCATACAGCAACTCCTTCATACAGCTGATCCTTCATACAGCAGCTCCTTCATACAGCTGTATCTTCATACAGCGGCTCCTTCGTACAGCAGCTCCTTCATACAGCTGATCCTTCATACAGCAGCTCCTTCATACAGCTGTATCTTCATACAGCAGCTCCTTCATACAGCTGATCCTTCATACAGCAGCTCCTTCATACAGCTGTATCTTCATACAGCAGCTCCTTCATACAGCTGTATCTTCATACAGCGGCTGCTTCATACAGCGGCTTCTTCATACAGCAGCTCCTTCATACAGCTGCATCTTCATACAGCAGCTCCTTCATACAGTAGCTCCTTCATACAGTAGCTCCTTCAGACAGCAGCTCCTTCATACAGCAGCTCCTTCACACAGCTGTTCCTTCATACAGCTGATCCTTCATACAGCGGCTCCTTCATACAGCGGCTCCTTCACACAGCGGCTCCTTCACACAGAGGCTCCTTCATACAGCAGCTCCTTCATACAGCTGATCCTTCATACAGCAGCTCCTTCATACAGCTGTATCTTCATAGAGCAGCTCCTTCATACAGCTGATCCTTCATACAGCAGCTCCTTCATACAGCTGTATCTTCATACAGCAGCTCCTTCATACAGCTGTATCTTCATACAGCGGCTGCTTCATACAGCGGCTTCTTCATACAGCAGCTCCTTCATACAGCTGCATCTTCATACAGCAGCTCCTTCATACAGTAGCTCCTTCATACAGTAGCTCCTTCAGACAGCAGCTCCTTCATACAGCAGCTCCTTCACACAGCTGTTCCTTCACACAGCTGATCCTTCATACAGCGGCTCCTTCATACAGCAGCTCCTTCACACAGCGGCTCCTTCACACAGAGGCTCCTTCATACAGCAACTCCTTCATACAGCTGTTCCTTCATATAGCGGCTCCTTCATACAGCGGCTCCTTCATACAGCGGCTCCTTCATACAGCGGCTCCTTCATATAGCTGCTCCTTCATACAGCTGTTCCTTCATACAGCTGCTCCTTCATACAGCAGCTCCTTCATACAGCTGCTCCTTTATACAGCTGTTCTTTCATACAGCTGCTCCTTCATACAGCGGCTCCTTCACACAGCAGCTTCTTCACACAGCTGCTCCTTCACACAGCAGCTCCTTCACACAGCGGTTCCTTCACACAGCGGCTCCTTCACACAGCGGCTCCTTCACACAGCGGCTCCTTCACACAGCGGCTCCTTCATACAGCAGCTCCTTCATACAGCTGCTCCTTCATACAGCTGCTCCTTCAAACAGCGGATCAGCAGAGATGTTGATATTACCCAGTATGCAATAAAATTAATCCCATGCTGATTTAAGAGGATATTATTGGATAGTCTGGTGTGGCAGTAATGAGGAAGGGCAGGGTGGTGTCAGTCTATAGCTGGAGTGACATTGACAGTGGGCCATGCATCAATTGCATCTATTTTTCTGCCAAATTTCCAATTGTTCAGAAATTTCTATAATCCAGATTATTGACATTTGTGACTGTCTTGTCCCAAATTCCAGCCCTCACAGTTGTCAGTGCTCACTTTTTCATCTCTCCTTATGCAACTGACAGGAAATATTTCCAGATTAATGCTGGATTTCTGACTTTGAGAAATTCCTTGAGTTGCGTCCAAGCTCCAATTTGCCAAGTTTAAAAGAAAATATTTTCTGACAACTTTTTTCTCTCTAGCGCAATAATGTTTGGAGAGAGGACACAGAGATCTCACTGTCTTCCATGTATTGTGTTAGTGGCCAGAGATTAGGGGTATTATCAGCGCTGGTGGGGGAGGGGACGCTCTTAAAGATACAGGCAGGGTTATTGATATTTAAATGACCGTCCTCAAATTTAATTCTTCCCCTCGAAGCCTTTGATGGAAACAGCGCCCAGAAGAATGACTGAGGCCTTGACTTTGAGGAGCCTCGTTCTGCCGGTAGTTGTTCCTCTCAGTCACGTTATATTTGCTACTTTTCCCATAAGGGCTGATTAGGATGTAATAATTGGGGATGATGGCGGCGAGGAAGACGACAATTCTATTTAATTAAAGAAAATTTATTTGACTTTAACTGGTGCCGTCCCCAGTGACTAAGAGTAAATTTAGCTGTTAGATTTTATTAATGGCCGCTGACATCTACGCTGGCAAGTGAGCAAATATCGCCGTTCATCAGTATTTATTTCTAATATTCGGTGAGCCAGACTATCAGCTTAGTATGGTTAGAGTCATTATTCTATAACTAATTCATTAAACGAGTATTTATTAATTTCATTATTAATTTTTTTTTTTTTTATGATTTGTCTTTTAATTTTTTTTTTTTTTTTCACTGTTATGTTTATTTTTTGTTTTATTTTGTAACATTTATATCTACTATTTGTGTTTATTTTAGTATTTTTTATCCTTTTTATTATTTTTTTCATTATTCATCTTTATTTATTTATTTTTTATTTATATTTATTTATTATTTATGTTTCTTATTTCAGTAGTTGTTTATGACTTTATTTTAATATTCATTATTTTATTCATTTTTTCATTATTCATCTCTATTTATTTATTTATTGTTTATTTTATTTATTCTTTATTTTGTTTATTTCAGTATTTGTTTTTTGTTCATTATTTATTTTTATTTGTTTATTAATTCATATATTTTTTTTTCAATTTTTATAGCTGTTTGTTTTATTTCAGTATTTATTTTTTTATTTATTTTGTTCATTTATTTTTATTTGTTTTTTAATTTAGAATTTTTTTAAAAAAAAATTCAATTATTTTTATAGCTGGTTGTTTTGTTTATTTCAGTATTTATTTTCCTACGCAGCAGTCTGTAAATTGAATTTTTTTTTTTTAACAAAGCTAATTTTTTTTAGATTTTTTAAAATGTTTTTGTTAATATTGTAAAAAGCTCCAAAAAGTAAGAAAAATTTATACACACACACGACCCACCATAACTGTGTCTCCACTAAAACAGCGGTGTCACATGGAGCCCAGCAAACCCCATTGACTATAATGATGTCCAGTTTCGACGGGTAACTTTGTTTTGTAAACTGAAACCGGTAGAGGAAAAAGTCCTCCGTGCAGGACCTTTTCCTGTGCCGTTTTTCGGCGGAATCTGGGACGGAGTCTTCGGTGCAGATGTGAACATAGTCTTAGATTTTTGTCATCCATCAGCCATCTACCTGATATACACACGTTGTGAATGGTCTGAAAACAGAACAGCCATACTGGATATTTTTGGCCAAAATTTCTGGTGTTTGCATGATGAACGGCCACGTTTCGCAGACTCAATGCGCTTCTTTTAACAACTAAGCTGCCCCCCTTATCGGGTGTTGATGTTGGTGGTGGGATCATTCCTACACGTGATCCCATCATCAATTGGGCGGCGAAATCTAATGTGTACGGCCGGCTTAAGACTGGGTCCGTGCATGGCATTATTTCCAATTCATTGGTATGTTCATCTGAATGCACCCTGTCAAAAACACCTGAAATCGGGCTGGATAACCCACTGTCATTGGTCGTATAACATACGGATTGTTACACATGGATTGTTTCTATGAACGATCATTGATCGTCGTCTTATTTGTGTGGGCATCTGAAGGGTTCATGCACATTTTTGGCCCCGTGCATAGTGCACCCATAGTCTTTCCCGATTTCTCCTCCGTATGGTTCTACTGTACACTTCACATTTCATACAGATTCTGTATCAATCTCACGCACAGCGATGTCACTTGTCACATCCAACAAAAAATTTAAAAACCAGTCACAGAATTCCATTCTCCATGGTGAGGAAGTGAAGTCCCCCTCCCTCTCCCCGCAGACACCTGTGGTCTAATTCCCCCTGACCTCTAATGCACCTAAATGACTCCAGTGACTGGAACCAAATGGACGGTGTTTATTTTTGGGCTCTCGGAGCCTGGCCTCCATTATACACCCTGTGAACTGGGAATTTTAAGTATTTTCACGTTTATATTAGGAGGAGGAGCCTCAACATCCTAAATAGTGGGACATGGAAGTGACCGGATGATGAGATCTCCGACCATCGGAATGAGATCCCATGGGGAGAGTCACTCAGGTCACTGCTGATATTTTCAGTGCATGGCCCTTTAAGGATAGGGAAAAATAATGGGTCAGACTGGGGCTGCACAACAAATGCCCATAGGGACTACATGGCCTATATCACTATGTGCTAGAGCTGTGGCCCCCAGAACTTGTTGTGGCCCTTGGGATCCTTAGACCTTTATCTCATGTAATGGGAATTGGTTAGACAAGTACTAGTACCAGTAAAGGTCTTGGGCCCCGGCCAGGGCTAAAACGTGACCTAAAGCTCCTGGGCCCTAGTGCAACATCTGTAACAGGCCCTCACCTACCATGTGCCATTTACTATACTGGTGTCTTATATGGGGCCCCCTAAATCCCTGGTGTATTTGATGATACTATGATGTATCTGGTGATATATTTGTTGATGTCATCTTGCATAGGTCCAGATGTATCTGGTGATATATTTGTTGATGTCATCTTGCATAGGTCCTGATCTATTTGATGATGTCATCTTGCATAGGTCCTGATGTATTTGATGATGTCATCCTACATAGGTCTTGTGGTATTTGATGATGTCATGTTGCATATTCCCTAATGCATTTATTGACATCATGCTGCCTATTTCTTGATGTATTTGATGATGTCATGCTCCATAGGGCCTGATGTATATGATGATTTCATGCTGTATTGTTCCTGATGTATTTGATGATGTCATGCTGTATATTTCTTGATGTTTTTGATGAGATCATGTTGCATAGGACCTGATGTCTGTGATGTCATTCTGTATATTTAATTTATTGGATGATGTCATGCTGTATAGTTTGTGATTTATTTGATGATGTCATGCTGGTGATGTCATACGATCTGTATACATGTTGTATTGGTGATGCTGTACTTTTGTTTAGCATTAGGTTTCAAGGACCCCAAGAGTGGATCCGATTTAAAGTCCTACGTTACCTCTTCCCCCCAATCCCCCCCTCACCCAAAACACACAGACAAACCCCCTCAACTGTGTTAACCATAAACCTGAACCAGATACATCAGCATGAAACAAATCTGTCCATTATACCTTGATATAGGAGCAGGAGATCCATGTTCAGGCTGTTCAGGAGTCTGGGAAAGCTGGGTGACAACCACTTTGGAAACTCTAATGACTACTGGTTATCATCCAGCTTTTCTAGGAAGGGATATAACTGGGGAATGACAACAGAGCTTATATTTACAGGGGTACGGGGGGGCTGAATGTGTAATTATTGTTGTCCCTGGCATATAATGGGTTATAAAGCTCTGCTCGGTGGGTACATTTCTATCTGTCTGCTCCCAGATTACTGTAGGTGCCCGTGTCCTAATTTCTCCTCTGCTTACACCATACATCATTCTTAAGACCCTGACAAGGATTTTAGAGCAGAGCTCCAGGGATAGAGGAAGAAGCTGATTCTTTCCTGAGATACAAATCCTACAGATGTAGCAGAGTAGAGTTTGTCATTCGGCACAGCTCATAGTGATAGCATAGGTCTGCAGGTAAACCTACTGCTTCATACCTCGAAGAGTCCATACAGTGAAAAAATGATGCAGCCATAATGAATTACAGATGTAGTAGAGCTGGGTTTGTCATTTAGCACACGTATGATGTGCTAATACAGTTCTTACATACAGTACCTACTCCATTCAGACCAGTATCACAGTACAGTACTTAAAGCTATAGCAAAGCTGGGTTTGTCACCATCTTAATGAAATAGTATGTCATTTGTTTTACATCACTACTATACTACGATACTAAGCAATGACAAATACGTTACCGCTACATCTATTCACGCCATATTATTGTAAAGTGTACATGGCACTGTAGACAAACCCAATGAAGAGGTAAATAACGAATCCAGCTCTACTACATCTATTTCCTTCATATGCTTGTAAGGGTTAAAAAAATGAAATACAAGAACTCCAGTATTTTAAAGGGGTATTGCCAAAGTGATGATCGACCTCTGGGGCCCCGACCGGTCCTGAGAACCGTTCCACGGCCCACTTGGCTGTGTAGGTTACTGCAGTTGGTCCCATTGACCTGAAGGGGGCCACGCTCTTGTACCCTGTATAGCAGGTGGCTAAATTCTCAGGATGAGTGGGGGTCCCCGTGGTCGAAACGATTTGTCTTCACTTATAAGATGACCCTTTAACGCAAACAATTACCATAATATAGAAAGAACGCAATCCTATAGAGTTACAGATATAGCAAAGCTGAGTTTGTCATTCACTCCAAGTAAACCTATAGCCTCAAAAGAGGTTAAATCCAGCTCTGCTACATCTGTTCCCTTTATAACCTTGCGAAATACAGGAGCCCCTCTCTGGGCAGTCCCTTTTCTTCCTCACAATGCCGGTTTTGTCCCACAATGCACTGTGCTCACAGAGAGCGCCTGTTCTGCGGCCGTCTCCCCGCTTGTTTAATGTTCGCCAAACAAACACGGTATTGATCACGTCATGTTTGATGGAGCCAGCGCTGCGAGACGGAAAGCAGAATATATAGAAAAATAAACTCAACTTTTTTTTTACTTTTTTTTTTTTTTTTTTTTTACTTTTTTTGAAGCCTCCAGATGACATCACGGTGTTGATGTTGGGAGTATTTTTCAACTCTTCCATCTGCGCAGTATTTCCATATAGTCATATGGATGTTACCGCCCCATCCTGGCGGCCATATTCATCCCTTGTAGCCTATTGTAAAGGTTGTGTCACCCAGCTTTCCTAGAGTCCTGTTCGGTAAATCTGTCATTTTATTTAGCTTTTTCCTTAATTGCATTAGTAGTGAGTTTAGATAAGTCACATCCAGGATATAGTGCCAAGTGACAAACCCAGCTCTGCTACATCTCCGCCTCATTCACTCATGTCCATGCTTTGTGGATTTTCTAAACATCAGTAAATTCAATGTAAAAAGTCCAGGATCAGAGCATTTTGAAGAAAGGGCTCATGTTAAAGGGTGCGCGTTCTACCTTGCACACTATGCTGAGAGTTGTAGTTCTACACTTGAAAGTAGGACAGGTTAAAGGTTTTGTTTAGAACATGGCTGCTCTATTCCAGAAACAGCGCTACACCTCCCCATAGGTTGTGTCTGATATTGCAGGGGCTGATCTGCAGTGCCATACATGACCTGAGGTCAAGAGTGGTGCCACTCTTAGAAAAAGCAGCCATATTTTTGCATTAGTGTACCTCCCCTTTAAAAAGTTACATTTCCCCATGATACAGACTGCATTAGTAGTTATTAATTGTAAGCCCGGCGCTGTGGAAATTATATGTCATTGTATATGAGATTCTGTGCTGTTTAGAAGGAGGGGCTCTCTTTTTGAAGGTAAAAAAAGTTCTTAAAGGGAGTGTGTCATCAGATCCCAGCATATCAGCCCAGCCCGCAGATAGATAGTTTAGGGTCAGCTGAATCAAACAATGTTTTCCCTTTGCAAATCTGTGCCTCCATTGCTGAGATATCAACATTTTATCAATATGCAAATGAGCTCTTTGAAGCATTGAGGGAGCCGCCATTGCCCTTGTTGTCCATTTTCACATTGACAAAAACAGCGATATCTTGGCAATGGAGGCACGGATTCGCAAGGGGAAAACACCGTTTGATTCAGCTGACCCTAAACTATCTATGTGCGGGGGGTTGATGAGCTGAGTTCTGGTGTCACACTCCCTTTAAAATGTAATTTTTTTAGTGCAAACCTATGTAGAGAAAGCCGTAATAGACCAACATCATTGTATTCTTTGCAATTTGGTGGGCACATAAAATGGCATATTCACATACGACGTCACAGAACCCCACAGTTATATGTTACGATATACTACGTGTGTTATTTGCGCCTGCTTAGTCGTTGTGGACTTTTGGCCTTTAAAGGGGAATTTTATTTCTACTTGCTTCATAGATTTTGTTGAATTACACTAAAGCCAAGACCAGAGTTGGCGGATTCGGAGTGTGCGTCTTCCACCTGTGTCCTGGACAGGCACATTTATTAGCCCCTATTGACCTTTCCCCTGGCGTTACTCTCCAGGGGGTCGACATGTGGCTGAGATGGTGCCCCCCTTCTTCGCCGCCTCTTACAGGTGGTTATTGTAGCCCCGTACACTTGTTTTTCATGGTGCACCATACACTTAGAAGCTCAGTGGGACCTGCAATTTCATCCCTCCCTTACTAGGGAGGGCGGGGGGAATGGGGTGTGCTTTTTGCATTTGCTGGTCTGCTCTGACTGTCATATGGTCTCAATTATTATGTGATGGCAAGGCCAGGCCCTGGGCCTTTGCATGTTTGTCCTATGAGAAAGATCTGGAAAAGGCCGACATCTGTTTTTGATTCTTGCAATTGCAGGTTGATAGAATAAAGGCAGGCTCTGAGGTGGGTGGGTTTTCCTTCCGGCCCTATCCATGCTGGTCTGGTAATGCACTTCACGTGAGGGGCTGCTCTTTTCATCATCCCCTTCCTCCCCCAGCCCTCCTTTAACCATTGCCAGCAACATGTGGCTTATATTAGGGACCTGCCTTAAAACTACTGTGGTCTATCGCTGCAAACCCTGAATAGGTCAGTCCAGGAAACAGGCCCTGACCCTAACACATATCAAAGGGAATATGTACAAATTGACCCCCCCCCCCCAAAAAAAAAAAAAAAAAAGAGGAAAGAGAAAATCACTAAAATGTGCATGCCTTTTTGGATGGAAATACCATAGAAGGGCTAATAGATGTGATATCAGATGTAGCAGAGCTGAGTTTGTTATTTGGTCAATTTTCGTATTAGCTGGAGGCTTTGCGGACCTGAGGCTAGCGAATCCCATCTGCACATTGCAGAAAAATATGCGCAGCGGATGCGCGAGGGATTTCCAGAACCATCTCGATTTTGGAAATAGCAGCATGTCAATTGTACCTATGAAATGCCGGCGGTTTCCCTATAGGTATAATTGAAGCAGTTTTTCCTGCAGCGCTTTTTCGCTTTAGTGGCCCCCACACAGTATAATGCCCACTTAGTGCCCCCATCTAGTATCATGCCCCCTTGTGCATGCCACACAGTATAAAATCCTCCAGTGGCCCACACACAGTATATTGTCCCCTTTGTGGCCCTCCACACAGTTTAATATCCCCTTTGTGGCACTAAACAGTATAATGCCCATCTTGTGACCCCCTACACAGTATATTGTCCCCCAGTGACCCCCAAACAGTATAATGTCCCCTTATGGCCTCCATACAATATAATGTTCCCTTGTAGCCACCACACAGTATAATGTCCCCTTATGGCCTCCATACAATATAATGTTCCCTTGTAGCCACCACACAGTATAATGTCCCCTTATGGCCTTCATACAATATAATGTTCCCTTGTAGCCCCCACACAGTATAATGTCCCCTTATGGCCTCCATACAATATAATGTCCCCTTGTAGCCCCCACACAGTATAATGTCCCCTTATGGTCTCTACACAATATAGTGTCCCCTTGTGGAATGGAACATTCGTTTGGCCGACAGCTATTTCTTCTAACTCTCCCATAGCTGATCCGAGTGTGCATGTGTTCAGTAGGTAGAGGGGAATAAGCCATTGCCAGACACATATGATGGCAGCTTATCTCCCCTGAGAACAAAAGATATAGCATGTTAAATCCAACATTCCCCATCCTTATTCCTTTTTTGGGGGAAGAATGAGATAACCCCATACACATTAGATGGTCCGCCAGTCTGGCTGAAAATAGTGGGTTCTGACATTTCTTTAAAGGTGGGACACAGGATTAGAAAAACATAGCTGCTATTTTCCAAAAACAGCTCCACACCTGTCTACAGGTTGTGTGTGGTATTGCAGTTTCTGAATGGCACCATATAGTGTATACTCTCCTCTAGTAGCAGATACTTCCAGAAGGATGAAATATCGCCATAACATAGCATTCGATTGTACATACTACTCCATCTTCAGAATTATGTGCAGATACGGTAAAGCCACATACACATTATGCAGTTGTACAGTGTCATATTATTGTCATCTACATGAAATAATTAATGTTTGCTGCCACCTTGAGGCCAAATTATCACTAAAAAAAAGCTAGTAATAGGTTTCTATGTAATGAACAATTATAGTTATTATTTTTAAAGTGGACCTTTCACCGCCTCCACCTTCATCTCCCACTTTATGCATTCCTTTATAGGCGCCACTCCACTGATTCCAGCGCAGTTGGAATTTTTTCTCTAACCCCCACCATTCCTGAGCAATCATTTCCATTACTTTGAGCATCCAATATGCCAATTAAGCTCTTTACTATCCGGTGGGCGGTCCCTGACTCTCTGCTCCAGCCTAGGACCGCCCACCTGATAGTCTAGACTCTAAATAGCATATTGGATGCTGAAACTAACAGCATGGATTGCTCAGGAACGGTGGAGGCTAGAGAAAAAAATTCCAACTGCGCCGGAATCAGTTGAGATACGCCTATTCAGTGATACAAAGAGTTGGAATCAGTGGAGGTGGTGAATGGTCCCCTTTAAGGCTGTTATAAGTGATTTGCTCCTTAGCCCAGTTCTAAGAGTTAATTGCAGCTGCAGCGAGTGTGCCTGTTGTAGATCTGTCACCCCGCTATGCAGCATGGTGTTAAAATCAAACCAGGCACCAAACAATTAAAAATAAAGCGCTAATTGTTTACATCCTAAAAAAGAGGACACAATGTTAATAAGGTTAATGCCGCATTGTTAGCAGCGCAGGCTAGGTCCTAGTCTGCTTACAAAACAAGGTGCCGCAGGGGGCGCCCAGATAGCTTTATCTCATTACTTTTACACTGCTGGAGAGGAGAATGTACGTGTGCCTGGGGATCCGCCGCAGCATCGTGCAGTTTACAGATTCATGTATTCACCAGCAGTGGAAACATCAGTGTTAGTCATCAGTATGGGAGCAGAGGAGGTTCTGCAGGGTGGTGGCGCCCACAGGCGCCTCCCATGGTGCCCTGCCATGAAGTAAAGAACGGTTTGTGCATGGGGGTGCTTGTATTTATTACCCCCCGGGTATTTAGTCTATGTGTAAACCTTGTATTTTGAAGGGGTGGTCCATGTTTTACAATCCTTTTTTGTTTCATGGGCTCGGTACAGGATGTAACTGTGATTGAGATCTTCAGCGATCAACTGTAACAGGAAACAGTTTCTCTGCAGCACCACCACAGGCGAAATGAAGCATTACATTGTCAAAATCAGGCTGGGTCCTCCAGAGTTGGATGTACCCTCTGAATCGGCTTTTCTGTTCATATCTGTATTGTCCAAATCAGAAAATCCCTTTAAGCAATTTATATGTATGATGGTTGGGGCTAAATGGAATGAGACTGAAGCCTCAAGGTTGACTCATTGAACATCTTTGCCCTCTTGGTCTCCGGTCTGTACAAAATTTTGTATTTCTAAATAGTTTGTCCAAATTTGACAAGACCCTTACAAGGTATCCTACTGTTGAAACCTCCTGCGATCGATTATTTCAGTAAATTGGCAGTAAGTGTTCATTTTCCCTGCAGCACTCCCACAGGTGAAATGAAGTATTACATTGTGTGCTTTGAAATCAAGGGGCTCTCCCAAACAGGTTGGGACCTCCAGAGTAGGAGTTACCCTTTGAAATAGGGTATTTGAAACTGAGTTTCTAAATCAGAAAACCACTTTAAAAAATCTATATGTATGTTGGTTGAAGATAGAAAGCATGGGCCTTCAAGGTTGGCTCATTGAATCTCTATGCCCAGCGGTCATTGACCTGCTATTGAAACCTCCAGCCATCAACTGCCTGTAAGTGTTCAATTTCCCTGCAGCAGCCCCGCAGGTGAAATGAAGTATTACACTATGTGCTTTGAAATCAATGGGCTGTCCTTGCAAATTAAAATAGGGTGTGCAGTTTCCTTATTCAACTGCACTCCCTATATAGTTCAAATCATTCAAATTCATTGAACCTTTAATTATCATTTAAAGGGGTTGTGCTATTGGTCTCTTTCCTTTACCATAAGCTGATTGTGTGAGATTGTGTCAGTATTCCATCCCAGTGGTCACTGGCTGACAGGCTGGGTTCATATTACTTTCATATATCCTAATAGTGTATAAGGAAAGGTGTCTATAAAGTGGACTACCCCTTTAAGGAAGACACATTATAGCTCCAGAGGCCCCCTAGACCATCTCCTGTTAAGGTTGCACTAAACTATGTGGATATGTAGCTCTGGCCAGAGGCTTTATTCAGATGGGGATTGTACATATAGTGTCGTTCTCGGCACTGGATCCCATTGTGGGGAAGGGATGGCGGAACGTTTTTGTATGGATGCAATATGTCTGCTGTGCATCTCCATCCTCCTCGCCGGGATGTCATGGCTCCTGTATTTGTCCTGACGGTATGTGCTCTGTTATGTTTGCTCATATCTGGTAAATGAATACAGTTAATCGCATTTGGATGGGAGATTGTCTTACTTGGCAGGATGTCGGTGGGAACTTTATCCACCTGTTTATTACACCCTCAGTAAGCGGCCGGTGCCAAGACTGCCTGGTAGTATCTGCAGTTTTTAGAAACAATCTGTATTTTAATCTCTGTTTATGTCCTTTCCTTGCTCACTGCCCAGTTTTTGGAATACGTCAAAGAAAGGTTGATTATATTGTTAAAAAGAACTGGACATACACATTACAAGCCCATAACCTCTAGCGCCCCCTACTTCTGAGTAGAGTATTGTATCAAACTGGATTTGTTACAGATTTTCCAAAAATGTCCGGCTTTCCAAACATTTAGGAATCTCTATTATATTTTTGGAGCTGTTTAGAACCCAAAGTATAATAAGTGGGAGGTGCGGAAACATAAAAAATACTGGTGCTCACCATCCCTCACCTCTCCTGGGCGCCCTCATAGTCCTCTACGGTTTTCTTCAGGTGTCTCCCAGCCTCTTGGTTGATGTCACAGGCTCTGTGGGGCATAACAACGTCATAACATTTGCTTTAACACCCCATGTTACCACTGAGAGACAATCATAGGCCTCAGAGGTCCTCGTTGCCCATGATGTCACCCAGGAGGCCAGAAGAGGCTGGAAGATGACAGAGGAGGACCATGAGTGGCCTCTATTATTATACTCTGGGGTCTGAAGAGACCCCAGAATATAATGATAGCACTTCTGGATAGGACCTGAAACAGGTGGACAAACTTCGCCCATCTCTACTGAGTCCCCATATTTCCCCTACACGTAGGAGCATGACTGACCAAAACACCATACACATCGTACAATATGGCATTGGGAACATATAGGGAACGAAACGCCATTCGCCTTGGTGCAACTCTCTGTCAATCAAGGATAGAACTAAAAGTGCCTGCAGACTACTAAAGTTTATGACTGTCGAAGCACTAGCAATGACCTGTGACAACATGTAGAGAATACAGTCGTTACATGTGAATTATCTACCTATACTTCAACTGTTTTTCAATGTTTAAAGGGGATATTTCATCACTTCCACCAACTCCAACTCTTTGCATCCTTCAATAGATGACCCTCCACCGATTCTGGAACAGTTGGAATTTTTTCTCTAGCCCCTCCATTTCCGAACAATCAGTTCTGTTAATTTCAGAACCATTATGCTCTCTGCTCTCAGGTGGGCGGTGCCTGTCTCTCTGCTCCAGTCCAGGACCGCCCACCTCACAGTAGAGAGCATCATTGTGCTGAAATTAACAGAAAGGATTGCTTGGGAACAGTAGGTGCTAG
Source organism: Leptodactylus fallax (assembly GCA_947044405.1). Lineage (NCBI taxonomy): Eukaryota > Metazoa > Chordata > Amphibia > Anura > Leptodactylidae > Leptodactylus > Leptodactylus fallax. Next base: position 413,726 of record CAMRHE010000676.1, on the reverse strand, counting down.
AGAGAAAATTCCAACTGCGCTGGAATCAGTGCAACAATGCCAATTGAAGGATGCAAAGAGTTGGAGCTGGTAGAGATGATGAAAAGTTGTCTTTAAGCTCATGCTGTGACTTCCTGCTGAGAGAAGGGAGAAGGAGCTGCATCTTTTTTTTTTTCTACAAATAGAGATGTGGATTTGTTCCGTACTAACATTAAGTTGACTGTTGTAGCCAAGTGTGTGTAGAAAACCTCCATTAGCTGTTACTTAGTTAGATGGAAGTTTGTAGAAAGTGCTTTTGAGGTACTTAACCTGTCAATCAATGGTATCACAGAATCTCCCAGAGAGTTGTATCCTCTATACACATGTCTCACCTGGACCAGATATGTGATGAGTACATGTTGTGAGAGATGTTCAGTCAGGTGTAATATAATCAATTCCAAGCATATTTAACCGAGGCCAACTTTCTCGGAATTTTGGCAGTCACTTGTTTTCTTAACACAGCAAATCAAATGTAACTCACTGACAAAGATAACTAACCTGCCAACTTCATGTACACAATTATCATCTGACAGAAAGATTCCAGGTGTTTCCATGGATACGCTTTTCTTTAGTCTAAAACCATGGAGGACCATCGAGTCCACCGGTGAGATGGGATTTGAGGCAGAATGACTCCATGACTGAGCAGTTGTTATTTTGTATTTTTTTTTTACTACTTTAAGGTTTTTTTGTGCTGTTTTTATTTTATTATATATTTTTTTTAGTATTTTTTGTAGCCTAATTGAATCATGTTAAAGTCATTGCTGCGGGGTGGCCATTATAGAGTCGTCTATAAAAATTTTCTTCTCAAGAAATTACAGGCTTTTTTGGATTACATTAATCTATTGTGCCATCTGTACATCTGCAGAATTTCACTTTTTTTAAGTGTACATTTTTAACTCCAAGCATACCGTACATGATGGAAAACATCCTTTTTTGCTACCCTTTCTCATGGTACTGCCTGAGAATAGATTTTTTTTTTCCAAAAACAGCGCCACACTTAACTGTTGGCTGTGTCTGGTATTGCAGCTCATTGACAGTCACGTGAATCTTGCTAAACTGTAATACTAGATGTAACCTAAGGACATTAGAGACACTGTTTCTAGAAAAAGCTGACACAATGGTTACCCCAGTTAGCCAGTACGTGAAGGCTAATTGTAGAATTCGGGCTAGGGCTATTTGGTAACAGGTTCAAAGGCCAACAATAACAGGGGGAAGATGAAAGAGCAACTTCAGGATCAGACTACACACAGATTTGTTTGCAGTCTGTTGCCATAGAGACGAATAGACAAGTAGATCTACTTAGGAGACGCAGGGGAAATCTAGGGGTACATAGCGACTACTGAGTAGTTAAGGGGGTCATGGGAGTTATAAGTGCCCCACTGGCCCCTAAGAGGGAAAGAGCATGCACATCAAACGATGTATCTGGTCCTAATGTCACACTAGTGGGATCCAGACGACCATAAATTTGCTCCGACTTCAGTCTCATGGGTCTGTCCTGCAGTATGATGAATGCCCATCTAGATGACACAAGCAGGCCATCATTTAGAGAGGTAAGTGGCCATGACTCTGAAAGTTGACCACTAAGAGGCGCCGGTTGACAAATAATTCTACCATTGGGTATTGTAATGTTATTGAAGCAACAATAATTTTGGCCTAGAAAATTCGAAAAACTATAGAAATGGACAAAAACTATGAAACCTGGCCAGCTTGTTTTATATCCAGCCCAGATGTCAGCAGTGGTATATAAGGGCGGGCCCCCATAACGAAACTCAAATGAGGGCCCCAATGCTGGCACCACACACCCCACCTACGATGCAGGAGAGAAGGTTGGACTTTTGGGATCATGTTTGATAACATCATGGAAAGAACTGGATCCCTTATGTGTCCGACTGGGATTCCTTGGGCCCATCAGATAAAACTTTTCTGCGGACGGACCCTCCAACGACCTCTTGGAAATTGACCTTACTATCCTTCTAATGTGGGTGTCTTCTGCGGGGCCTGTCATTGTCCATAGATGATGGTGATGTGAGGGTGGGAGGTTAGGGGCCCACACGTGCTGAGACGTGGGGGTCAGTCACCTGATATAGCCCTAACAACTCTTTTTAAGACACATCGCAGCTTTCCTAATCGCTGCTCTGCCCACGTCCTCAAGTGGTGGGAGCAAAGCTATTTCTGGAAGACAAAACCACCCACTTGTCTTTGTGCGTCTTAATTAACATTATTGCGATGCATAATGGAGTTATTACACTGCGAGAGCCGGTGGCATCTGTAATATAACAATCAGTCGTCTCAAGGAGCCCTGACCCGAAAAAATCACCGACCGCTAAATATAAATCCTTCAAAACTTGCTCCTTCTCAGCGGCCATCACCTAACTTTCCTACAACCCTGAATGGCAATGCTGTCTAGTTATGCAGTGGTGCATCCCTGCTCCTTCACTTCTACATAACTTGCCCATTTTGGGGGAGTTTCCACAAAGTGGGGTCTTAGTCTAAGGCTAGGTTCACACGGTGTAATTTGGAGCTGATTTTGAGGTTGTAAGACTACATTTCCCATCATGCCCTGATAGACACAGGCTATCTTGGCATGCTGGGAGTTGTAGTTTTGCGACAGCTAGATGGCCGCTGGGTGGACACCACAGTTGTAAAGCTTAATTTATATTTGTAATATGCCTCCCGACTCCCTATACACATAAAAGTTCAGTTTGGCTGAGTGTGCATGTACTCTCAATAAGGAAAAAGGAGTACAAGGCTACTAGAATCCTCTGGCAGCGGTTTACATTGAAATTTTAGATGACTTTGCTCTTATGTGAGGGCACCTTAACCATGACATGATATGAGCAGGCGGGTTTTGGAGCAAGCGGTATAGGGTAGAATTAACACTTTCATTCTCATCTAGTTATCCGGTTATCTAGTGGCGGTTGTCTAGACTGAAGTCACGTCGGGGACATGGAAGTCAAGTCTGCAGGACGTCCTAATAATATAATACTGCCCTTACGGGAAAGTCACTCCACGTGGTAACATTAATCAGATTTAAAGCCGCCCGCACGCCCCATCCTAGATAATCCCAGACAACCCCCAATGTGGGATATTTTACCTTTCTGTGATCTTCATGTACTTTATGTAATGATATGATTGATGATTATGGTGAGAGAAGGATCGTGTTGTAAATCTCTGCGGTGACTTTACGGGAAATAGGAAAGTTGTGTGATTTCACATAAAGGTTCTCGCACCTACACAATACAAACCCCTTTAGACTCTGCGGAACATTAGATTTTACTTTTATTTAGCATATGGACACATACGTGACAGGAAACCTTAATTTAGTGTGAACTGAGTATTAGGCCTCATGTACATACCTGGAGATTTTTGGGGCCGTTTTGTACTACTGTGTACCCACAATCTCATGCAGGGATATACTGTATACCATACAGCACTAGACCCCATATGTAGGGTCTACAATACCACCTGACACAGCTCTGCTAGGTGTATGAGGCCTAAACCTTGGGTTATATGGTCTTACAAATGGCGGTAAGATCCTGGTCACAGATCAACCTCGACTTAAAAGTCACATCTGTCGTCTTTACTGACCCCAGACCCCGTTTACTGTCTCCAGCTAGATCTCCCCCAGACCACACCTCATTGTATAAATACCCCAGACCGGCCCTTTGTGTAAGCCATACTTGCCAACCTTCCCGAATGTCCGGGAGCCTCCCACAAAAGGGGGTGACCTCCTGGAGTCCCAGAAGAGTGGGCAAATATCCCGGGCCTACAATATGCTTCCATATCTACTGGGCTCTTATTATCATGTTGTGTGATTTGGGCGTCTTTATTTTATGTCCATGTCACCTAAAGGGGTGTGCAAATGGTGTGGGCTTTACTACAAGGGGGTCTGGCCATCCGAGAATTATCATGGCGTGCCACAGCTCCCAGCAATCTCCTTGCAAAAGATGGCAAGTATGATGTAGACCCCAAACAATTTGGGACTGCTATGAGGTTTGTACACAGGACGGTCAAGCTACCACATTACCTCAGATACACACGTCATCCCATTTCTACTCCCAGGTGCCAGGGGTAGTCTTAGAGGATTGGTAAAACATGGCTGCTTTCTTCCCACAACAGCGCCACACCTTTTTATGGGCCTTTTCTGGTATTGCAGCTGAACTCCATTGAGCTGCAGTATCACATACAACCTGTAGATAAGTGTGGTGCTGTTGTTGGAAAAGTGCAGGCATACTTTACTATTCCTTGAAAGCCACTAATATTAAAATGAATTGAACAATTTTTTTTTTTATATATTTTTAACATGAGGCTCTTTACGTTGCGGCTTCACGTCGGCGCAGTCTCCTCACCGTCTCTCCTATTGTTTCATCTTTTTTTTTTTTTTCACATGAGACCACAGAGATATTTGGGAAGTGAAATTCTGTCTTTTTCTCTGGCCAACAGGATAATGTCCAGACAATTAGTCACAGACAACTGATTTACTTAAACTAAAAAGCCCGTCTATTCTTTCATGATTTCATGATATAGCGGTGGAGGAAGTTGCGGCCTATTGTTTCAGAACACACGTGTGCATGTCTGTGTGCTTAGTAATAGGCCGCTCAGAAGAACAGACAAATCTACAATTTATTTTCTCTTTTTTTATTTATGTATTTATTTATTTATTTTGCTTACTTGTATAGCGCCATCATATTCCACAGCGCTTTACAGACATTGTCAGTCACTGTCCCATATAGGGCTCACAATCTACATTCCCTATCAGTATGTCTTTGGAGTGTGGGAGGAAACCGGAGTTTTTTTAAATTTTTTTTTTTTTTTTTAATATTTCATACACTCCAAAATGGCCCTGATTCTAATAGTTGGAACATATGTTTTTTTTTTATTATTTTTTTTTTTTCTATTTTAATTTTCCTATTGACAGATATATAGTTTTCTAGAAAATTTTTTCTGTATTCTTTTAGCATAAAATGTCACCAAGACCTTAAAATTGCCTAAAATGAATTCATTTTACACTCACTTGATTTATTCCATTGATTGCGGTTTGGTCCATGTTCACATTGGGGCCATGTTTTATTTTTATTTTTTTATTTATTTTTCACATCCATTATTTTATAGCAGCAACCACATTTGTATGGAAATTTATGAAACTCTTTTTTTTTTTTTTTTGCATTTTGTGCTATTTTTTTGTTTCAATTTTGTAATAATTTTTAAGAGACATTGTCTTTTTTTTTTGTTTATATATCACAACATGTCCGACGAACGACGATGATGAGCAAAATTGTCCGAATAATTAGTAAATTAAAAAAAAAAAAAATCACTTGTGGATTTTACAGCATTTTTTTTTATGTGCTAGCGGCATGGCAACCAATTCCAACAATTATTACGCTATTTTTCCATGTGAAGTTTTCTTTGTATTTTTTTTTTTTTAATATAAATCTGGAAAGCATTTTCCTATTATTTTTACAAAGATACATGAAAAATAGCTAAAAAAAACAAAACAACACATCAAAGTGCCACGTGTTTATGCACCATTTCCCTTGATGGTCCATATGTGAATGCATCCTTTGGAAATTTTTGAATATAAAAAATAGAAAGTAGATTTGGACGAGATTGTCAAACTGTACAAGTAGGCTTGGAAATAAAAAAACGGCCACCTATAAAATTTATTAAAAAATTGTGTACGAAAATATCAAAAATTTGTGTAGCATACACATACAAAAAATTTTCACACTGAAAAATACATCTTTATTGAGATCACATAACACATCTATTCACATGACACTTTTGGATACTTAATTTTTTGGGGGTCAAGGACCACCTATTAAAACAAAAAATTTTTGAAAATGACAAGACGACAGCCAAAAAGATCTCAAATGGATTTTATGTCTAAGGCGCAGGTCTAGGGGCCATATTGAAATTCCAAATCACCGCAGACACTTTGCTACGTAAGCCCCCATTGTCTGTCTAAATCTCCATCCGAAAATGTGTTCCACATGCGATTCTAGTAGAGGAATCCACACAGAGAATCATTAGCCTAAACGTACGGGGTAGCGACATTGCGCCGTTGTGATATGTGTCCCTATAAAGAATTAATCGTTTCTATGTGTTCATCACTGCAATTGGGAAATATTTTATTTTTAACCTTCTCGTGACGGCCAGGCCTTGGCGTTCGCGACTCGCTGCCAAGTGCCATACCCCCTAGGCGCTGAACTGGTTAATGTTGCAGATGTCTTTTTATTGGTGGAATTTTCCCCTTCATTTTGCTGTGACAAGCGAATGTCAGTGTAGGCAGCCTGCCAATTCTGTGATCTGCTGCCTGCTTCAAAATGGAGGCAGGAGGGTATCCATTTTCATCACCGAGATGACAGCGCCTCAGTCTTCTGGCCATCTGGAATGGAGCGTTCTAAAAAGAGGGGAAAAAAAAAGAGTAGGAGAGAAAACAGGACTTAAAAAAAAAAAAATAAATAAAAATAAAAAAAATTACGAGTATGTTTTTGTATATTTTTTTTTTTCTTCCTCCAAACCAAACAGAACAAACTCTCGAACCGAAGCCGTATGAACGTCGACCCTTTGTTGTATGGAGGGATGTTTATATACCGTATAAACAAGACATAAATGCGCTATTTTTATTTAGAAGCCTCTACAGAATTCTTTGTGTTGTGCCGAAGTAGAAAGAAAATGTGTTTCTTTGGCAAGCTTAGAAGTTACAACACACACGTAACAAAAATTCTCCATACACGCCCTCCATGTTGGTGGTCTCCTTCAGATCCAGGTTTTAATGTCTCTTTTCATGTGTCTTTGAAGGGAAGGTTTACGGGGCGAGTGATATGGAGCTTATTATATGTTGTCCAATTGTTCAATTTCTCTGCCAGTTCCAAGAATGAAATATTTCATAGGAAGACACAATGAATGTGTTTCTTTATTGGATGCATGGGAGTAGACTGGAAAAGAAAATAGAATAAAATATAACCCGGTATTAAGATGTTCTTGAATGGCGCTAATCCCAAATGATTAACAGATATGAAAGATTGAATTGTTCCGGTAGCCTACGCAAAGAGTTGAGGTGGCCATGAGGTAGTGTTTATGAGAATTCAGCCTGTTGGTGGGGATTTTTATGATTTTTGGTCATGAACCTAATAAGTATATATATAACATGCATTAAAATGATATGAAATGGCTGAACTGGGAATTAAAGGGCAACTCCATTCACTAATGATAGCAAAGGTAAATGAGGCTGTAAACATAGCACAGAAATTGTGAAAATAAGCTATAATTGCTATATAACTGTCTTCTATGTATAAGAATATAACTACTATAAGACTTCCCCATGTACAAGAATATAACTACTATAATACTGCTCCTATGTACAAGAATATAACTACTATAATACTGCTCCTATGTACAAGAATATAACGACTATAGTACTGCTCTATGTACAAGAATATAACTACTGTAATACTGCCCCTATGTACAAGAATATAACTACTATAATACTGCTCCTATGTACAAGAATATAACTACTATAATACTGCTCCTATGTACAAGAATATAACTACTATAATACTGCTCCTATGTACAAGAATATAACTACTATAATACTGCTCCTATGTACAAGAATATAACTACTATAATACTGCTCCTATGTACAAGAATATACGGTAACTACTATAATACTGCCCCTATGTACAAGAATATAACTACTATAATACTGCTCTTATGTACAAGAATATAACTACTATAATACTGCTCCTATGTACAAGAATATAACTACCATAATACTGCCTCCTATGTACAAGAATATAACTACTATAATACTGCCCCTATGTACAAGAATATAACTACTATAATACTTCTCCTATGTACAAGAATATAACTACTATAATACTGCTCTATGTACAAGAATATAACTACTATAATACTGCTCCCATGTACAAGAATATAACTACTATAATACTACTCCTATGTACAAGAATATAACCCTACTATAATACTGCCCCTATGTACAAGAATATAACTACTATAATACTGCTCCTATGTACAAGAATATAACTACTATAATACTGCTCCTATGTACAAGAATATAACTACTATAATACTGCTCCTATGTACAAGAATATAACTACTATAATACTGCTCCTATGTACAAGAATATAACTACTATAATACTGCTCCTATGTACAAGAATATAACTACTATAATACTGCCCCTATGTGCAAGAATATAACTACTATAATACTGCCCCTATGTGCAAGAATATAACTACTATAATACTGCCCCTATGTACAAGAATATAACTACTATAATACTGCCCCTATGTACAAGAATATAACTACTATAATACTGCTCCTATGTACAAGAATATAACTACTATAATACTACCTCCTATGTACAAGAATATAACTACTATAATACTGCTCCTATGTACAAGAATATAACTACTATAATACTGCCCCTATGTACAAGAATATAACTACTATAATACTGCTCCTATGTACAATAATATAACTACTATAATACTGCCCCTATGTGCAAGAATATAACTACTATAATACTGCCCCTATGTACAAGAATATAACTACTATAATACTGCCCCTATGTACAAGAATATAACTACTATAATACTGCTCCTATGTACAAGAATATAACTACTATAATACTACCTCCTATGTACAAGAATATAACTACTATAATACTGCTCCTATGTACAAGAATATAACTACTATAATACTGCTCCTATGTACAAGAATATAACTACTATAATACTGCTCCTATGTACAAGAATATAACTACTATAATACTGCCGCTATGTACAAGAATATAACTACTATAATACTGTTCCTATGTACAAGAATATAACTACTATAATACTGCTCCTATGTACAAGAATATAACTACTATAATACTGCCTCCTATGTACAAGAATATAACTACTATAATACTGTTCCTATGTACAAGAATATAACTACTATAATACTGTCCCCTATGTACAAGAATATAACTATTATAATACTACCTCCTATGTACAAGAATATAACTACTATAATACTGCTCCTATGTACAAGAATATAACTACTATAATACTACCCCTATGTACAAGAATATAACTACTATAATACTGCCTCCTATGTACAAGAATATAACTACTATAATACTACCCCTATGTACACGAATATAACTACTATAATACTGCTCCTATGTACAAGAATATAACTACTATAATACTGCTCCTATGTACAAGAATATAACTACTATAATACTGCTCCTATGTACAAGAATATAACTACTATAATACTGCTCCTATGTACAAGAATATAACTACTATAATACTGCTCCTATGTACAAGAATATAACTACTATAATACTACCTCCTATGTACAAGAATATAACTACTATAATACTGCTCCTATGTACAAGAATATAACTACTATAATACTGCCTCCTATGTACAAGAATATAACTACTATAATACTACCCCTATGTACAAGAATATAACTACTATAATACTGCTCCTATGTACAAGAATATAACTACTATAATACTGCTCCTATGTACAAGAATATAACTACTATAATACTGCTCCTATGTACAAGGATATAACTACTATAATACTACCCCCTATGTACAAGAATATAACTACTATAATACTGCTCTTATGTACAAGAATATAACTACTATAATACTGCTCCTATGTACAAGAATATAACTACTATAATACTACCTCCTATGTACAAGAATATAACTACTATAATACTGCCTCCTATGTACAAGATACTGTATATATCATTAGTGGTTTATTTGCTTACTATACTTACGGTGTCTCTATCTTTTTGATTTTCAGGTTTATGCCCCATCAGCAAGCACTGCCGACTACAATAGGGATTCACCAGGTTACCCATCCTCAAAGCCCGCTGCCAGCACTTTCCCTAGTTCCTTCTTCATGCAAGGTAAAGCAGAATCCTCAGGATCAGTATTTATTATGTATTCTGTACTATGCTATAGTGCTGTACATAGTGTATAGCATGCAGAGAATCCCTATATAAGTCATACTTATCACAGTTGAGGGTTTGTTACAATTGTATTTGGTCTAGACATTTTTATACACATCAGCAGGACAAATATCTCTTCTGTTCTGATAGTTTGCTACAATGTATCAGTGCAGGTCATATATATCGGGCCCTGAGTCCATGCGGTATACTCAAAAGCCCAAAAGCTTCATGTACGGTAGCATAGGTTATATGGGAAAACTGTCATGGCGGCCATATTGGTTGTCATCCAGCTTTTTTAGGATCATATATAACTATATTATGACACTAGAGGGCATCTCAGTAGTGCTTTTCTTCTTGGATGCCCCCCTGTATATGGTTCAGCTCATAGACCGGCCTATATTGGCTGCAGTGTATACAGTGTATCAGTTTTCCTCTGTTCTTCCTGCATACTGTTACATTGTTTCCTCCTGACATGTGCGGCCATGTTCACTATGCATGTCTCATTCTTGTCTTCTCATTGTTGACCATTGTCTATTTTTAGATGGTCACCATAGCAGTGACCCTTGGAGTTCGAGTGGAATGAACCAAGCCGGTTATGGAGGGATGTTGGGCAACTCTTCTCATATTCCACAGTCAAGCAGCTACTGCAACCTGCACCCACATGACCGTCTGGTAAGGAGACTTTATCTTATAAGATGGTGCAGTAGTAGGTGGCCCTTCTGAGCGGCACAGTGCCAAAACCAAGGAACCAATATAGAAGTTACCCCTCCCGTCTCATCTGAGGCTCAGCTTCCTGTTCTGTCACTCTCCATACTTTACACTGCAGCTCTGCTTGTATACATTAACTACTGTGAATACAAAAAAATCCCAGCACAAACGCAAAGGAATTCAGTGCATAGAGAGATGATGTTTATGGCGGTGTTATTAAAGAACATCAGACATGTTATCTGTGATAGTGGATCCTTCACTTCATTAACAACAGCCACTTATTGAGAGATACAAGTAGAAAGAAAGAAAGAAAGAAAGAAAGAAAGAAAGAAAGAAAGAAAGATATATGGATAGATAGATAGATATGAGAGAGATAGATAGATATTAGATAGATGGATAGATAGATAGATAGATAGATAGATAGATAGATAGATAGATAGATAAAAAAAAAGACAAAAACGGCAACACTCCAAGTCAAATAGCTAGTGTCCTTATTCCAAGGCTCTAATTATTTGACGTGTTGGATTGCTGCCCTTTTTGTCTTTTTAATTTTCTGGGAGGTAGCCGCCTTCTTTTGGATTTGCACCCGCATTCTGTATTTTCTGTGCTGCTATGAACTTTCTTTTACTAAATAGATAGACAGATATGAAGGACATTGATACTAGATACAGTATTTAGATAAATAGATAGAAAATTTGTGACATCTATAGATGGATATATGCATAGATAGATATATAGATAGATAGATAAATAGATAGATAGATATGAGATAAGTAGATAGATAGATAGATAGATAGATACATACATAGATTCGGCATGAGATAGAAATGGTAACTAGAGAGATAGAGATAGAAAGACAGACAGATTTGAGATAGTTATATACATAGATAATAAATAGACATGAAACAGAAATGGTAACTAGATAGTAAGATAGATGGATATGAGATAGATAGATAGATAGATAGATAGATAGATAGATAGTAAGATAGATATGAAATGGATAGATAGATAGATAGATAGATAGATAGGTAAGATAGATATGAAATGGATAGATAGATAGATAGATAGATAGTAAGATAGATATGAAATGGATAGATAGATAGTAAGATAGATATGAGATGGATAGATAGATAGATAGATAGATAGATAGATACTAAGATAGATATGAGATAGATAGATAGATAGATAGATAGATAGATAGATAGATAGATATGAGATAAATAGAAGCACATAAGACATCAGATTAATTGCAGATGCCAAAGAATTTCTGCCAGGAAATCTATATTCTCTACAATGACTGTAGAACATGGTGTGGATGAAGACTAGTGACTATCTCCAATGTTCTAGATAAATCCATCAGGTGAACCATAGAGATCCCTGTTTGCGATCTTAAGTGTAACAGAGAGTGAATTCCTCTATTCCCTGAAAGGCAGTAGAGCCAAATTAAATGTTCTTATAAACCTGTTAAATCCACAAGATGTACAGCAGGGGAGCACAAACAGAGATTTTAGATTTTACAGTAAAGACTTTTGGATTAGCAAACCACAAACGAAGTGATTTACATGGAATTACATCCATAAACTTGAAGAGAGAAGCAAAGCCTACATTTTCTTTCTTCTCTACCGCAGTCACAAGGATAAATGACTCCCAAATCACCGGGAAGTTTTCACTGTACGCGTCCAGGCTCTCAGCCTACAAATTAATTAAGAACTAGCGAGATCACAGCTTAAAGGGGTCGTCCACCATGGACAGCCCCTTTTAATTAAGCAGATCCCCTATGGCGCTCACTGAAATCAAAGAGCGTCTTTGAAATACCAAGATGCCAGGGGTCTTCTAGGGCAAAAGCTGGTCTTTGCGGTGGCTTTCGGCTGTGGTTAAAAGAGGTGTCTGCCAATAGGGGGTACCTTTTATAATTGTTTAATATATACTAATATATCGTTTAATATATACTAATAGAGGATGCATAGAAATTAAGTAATGGCGGCGCCATGTGTCAATAAAATAGTGCTATATAGTGCTCAAATGGTAACACCATGGTGTGTCATTAAACTGGTGCTATACAGTGCTCAAATGGTAGAGCCATGTAGTGTCAATAACCTAGTGCTATACAGTACTCAAATGGTAATGCCATGTTGTGTCAAAATACTTCTGATATACAGTGACCAAATGGTAACACCATGTAGTATCAAAATTCTAGTGCTATACAGTGTCCAAAAAATTCAGTGTCTACAAAAGTGTCATATAGTAACGCCATGTAATATCAGAATATCACTGCTACACAGTGGTGAAATATTAATGCCATGTAGTATCAAAATTCTAGTGCTATACAGTGTCCAAAAAGTAACACAATGTAGTAAATAATAATATAATACATGTTATTTATATCGCGCCAACATATTCTGCAGCACTATACAAGTTGTAGGGTTCAAGTACAGTCAAAAAGAGTGGTAGCAAACTTCTAATATCTACAGTGTCGAAATGGTAATGACATATAGTAATAGCAGTGCTATACAGTGTCCAAAAGGTAACCCCATGTAGTATCAGAATATCACTGCCATACGGTGGCCAAATGGTAACACCATGTAGTGTCAAAATACCAGTGCTATAAAGCACCAAAATGGTAATACCATGTTGTATCAAAATGCCACTGCTACAGAGTGACAAAAAGTTAACACCACACAGTGTTAAAATTCCACTGATATACAGTGTCCAAAAAGGTTAAAACATGTGCCAAAATACCACTGCTATACAGTGCCCAAATAATAATTCCAGTGTTATCGGGTGCCCAAAAGGTATCACCATATTTTGTATTAAAATAGCAGTGTTATACAGTACCTAAATGTTAACGCCATGTTGTGTCAGTCTACCACTGCTATACAGTGCCCAAAAGGTAACAAGTTGCTGTTCCCAAATACCAAATGGCCCAAATGGAAATGCCAGAATTATGTCAGAATGTCACTATATACAGTGCCCAAACGGTAGTGCCATGTTGTATCAGTATGCTCCTACTATACAGTGGCTGTTCATCTCACTGGCACACAGTAGCCAACTGGGCCCTTGAATCTGGGTGGCTGATTGACCCTTACATGATGGGGTCTGGGTGGCTGATGTATCTTTTATCAAATTTTGTCAATATAAGAGCCAAGTCCTACAATACAGCTCCGCGAGAGCTGCATTGGCGGCCATATTGGTTGTCACCTACCCTTAATACAAGAGGAAGACTCAAGGACTTATGTATATGGGAGAACATAGGTCTCCTTTATTTGCCTCTACACATGTCTGACATGTTTGCTGGGCGAGATTACATATTAGCTACAATAATGGATAGCGCCGGGTGGAGAAGAAAAGACATCATGAAGGAAATTGAATGCCTACAAAGAAACTTCCGCAAATCAGACTGTGGCGTGAAAACATAAAGGATGTGTTGTGTGTGTAGCGTGCTCAGTCATTGTGAGTGTGCTCATTGTATTAAGAATTGCTGAATCTGGTCCCTGTTTATCTTCCTTACAGAGCTATCCATCACACTCCTCAACGGACATCAATTCTAGTCTTCCTCCAATGTCCACGTTTCACCGGAGCGGCACCAATCACTATAACGCCTCTTCCTGTACGCCGCCTGCCAATGGAACAGATAGTATTATGTGTAAGTCTCCTCTTCCTTCTAACGGTTATTCTTAACTCTTTTCAACTTTTTGACATAGACTTAATAGATTGTGCGTTCCTTAAAGGGATTGTCCAATTTCGTAAACTTATTGTAATACATCCTATTAGGTGGGGGTCCTCTGTTCAGGATCCTCAGGTTTTGGTAGACTCTTCCTCTGGAGGACCCATCCTGTCCTGCATTATACAGGCAATCCTTTGATTTGAGAGGACATTGTGCAATACTTCATTTTACCTGTGGTGGTGCTGCAGGGAAACTGAATACTTACCACCAGATTTACAGCTAGTGTTGGGAAAACCTGACAATATTTGCGAGGTTGCCTGGTAGTTTTGTTTTCAGACCAAACTTATTCAGTACGAACCGGAACCGGGGTCTCTTAAGTGGAGGCCCAGGGAAAGTGAGTAAATATAACAAACCGTGTTACTCACCATTCCCGGGCTCCGTTGCAGCATCCTCTGTGGATCCCTGTATTCTTTGGGACTCTTCCAATGATGTCAGTGGCCCCACGTGACCACTGAGACCCCAGAGTATAATAGTGGTTCATGGGTGGTGAACCCCAAAAAATTTGGAATCAGATGAACCCAAAGTTTTTGGAAAATTGTTAATGAACCTAGCTTGATACAAACTGCTTTGCTCATCCCTATTTACAGCATATCGCTGGATCTCTTTGTTAGAGGGAGTCCATCACTAGACCCCAGCATATCACCCCAGCCCCGCAGATAGATAGGTTAGGGTCACCTGAATCAAATAGTGATTTCCCCTTGTAAATCGGAGCCTCCATTGCCGAGATATTGCTTTTTTTGTCAAATAAGCGGCCACTCCCTCTTGGCTGCAAAGAGCTCATTTGCATATTGACAAAAATGGTGATATCTAAGCAAGTGAGGCAGCGATTCACAAGGGGAACACAAAGTATGATTCAGGTGACCCTAACCTATCTATCTGCAGGGCTGGGGTGATATGCTGGTTCTGGTGACCCTAACCTATCTATCTACAGGGTTGAGTTGATATGCTGGGATATGATGACACTCCCTTTAAGGGACCTTCTAACAAGTAGGGATTGCCCATGGTGGAGAATTCCTGTAACTTTTTCAGTTTTGGCCATTTCAAAAGGAGAATTGTAGATAGTGTGAATTCTGGAAGTGGCTGGTTTGGTGTATAGGAGATGTATATGACTGCTTTTATTATATAGAAGGAATTTATACTTTTGGCTATGTTCACACTATTGTTACTGTCTGTCTTATCAGATTTCAGTTTCTTAGCTTGTGAAATATTCATCTTTCAAGTTCTGAGAACAGCTGTGTTTTTCTTCTCACTGGAGTTTCTGCCAGTTCTTGCTTTCAATGCTTAGTGCTATTTGAAGTCTTAAAACAGGGAACAGTACTATCTGTGCCTACATTGTTTATAAGACAATACAGGGAGATAGTGCTATCTGTGCCTACATCATAACAAGAAGGCAGTACTATCTGTGCTTACATCAATGCATGGAGAGAAAAGAAGGTAGTACTATCTGTTCCTGCATTGTTTATAGGAAAACAAAGGAAGACAGTCCTATCTGCGCCTACATCATTACATGGTGAGATAGGGAGGCAGTACTATCTGTGCCTACATTGTTTATAAGTCAATACAGGGAGGTAGTGCTATCTGTTCCTATATCATAACAGGGAGGCAGTACTATGTGTGTCTACACTGTATATGGAAAAAAAAAAATCACATGGAGGCACTGCTATATGTGCCTACATCATGCATGGTGAAATAGGGAGGCAGTACTATCTGTGCCTACATTGTTTATAGGGAGATACAGAAAAGTAGCGCTCTCTGTTCCTAGATCATTACCTGCTGAGATAGAGACACAATATTGATCTGTACCTGGATCAAAGGGGAAAAACAGGGAGGCAGTGCTATCTGTGCCTATATCATGGGGGAAAAACAGGGAGGCAGTGCTATCTGAGCCTAGATCATGGGGGAAAAACATGGAAGTAGTGCAATCTGTATCTTTCTTTACAAAAAAAGACTGGGAGGCAGCATTACCTGTACATATTGTATATCAGTTATAGTGATATACAGGGAGCCGGTGTTATCTGTACCTACAGTGGGGAAAAAACGTATTTAGTCAGCCACCAATTGTGCAAGTTCTCCCACTTAAAAAGATGAGGCCGGCCTGTAATTGTCATCATAGGTAGACCTCAACTATGAGAGACAAAATGAGAAAACAAATTCAGAAAATCACATTGTCTGAATTTTAAAGAATTTATTTGCAAATTATAGCGGAAAATAAGTATTTGGTCACCTACAAACAAGCAAGATTTCTGTCTCTCACAGGCCTGTAACTTCTTCTTTAAGAGGCTCCTCTGTCCTCCACTCATTACCTGTAGTAATGGCTCCTGTGTGACATTGTTATCAGTATAAAAGACACCTGTCCACAACCTCAAACAGTCACACTCCAAACTCCACTATGGTGAAGACCAAAGAGCTGTGGAAGGACACCAGAAACAAAATGGTAGCCCTGCACCAGGCTGGGAAGACTGAATCTGCAATAGGCAAGCAGCTTGGTGTGAAGAAATCACCTGTGGGAGCAATAATTAGAAAATGGAAGACATACAAGACCACTGATAATCTCCCTCCATCAGGGGCTCCACGCAAGATCTCACCCCGTGGGGTCAAAATGATCACAAGAACGGTGAGCAAAAATCCCAGAACCACACGAGGGGACCTAGTGAATGACCTGCAGAAAGCTGGGACTAACGTAACAAAGGCTACCATCAGTAACACACTACGCCACCAGGGACTCAGATCCTGCAGTGCCAGACGTGTCCCCCTGCTTAAGCCAGTACATATCCGGGCCCGTCTGAAGTTTGCTAGAGAGCATTTGGATGTTCCAGAAGAGTATTGGGAGAATGTCATATGGTCAGATGAAACCAAAGTAGAACTGTTTGGTAGAAACACAACTCGTCGTGTTTGGAGGAGAGTGAATGCTGAGTTACATCCAAAGAACACCATACCTACTATGAAGCATGGGGGGGGGCAACATCATGCTTTGGGGCTGTTTCTCTGCAAAGGGACCAGGACGACTGATCCGTGTACATGAAAGAATGACTGGGGCCATGTATGGTGAGATTTTGAGTGCAAACCTCCTTCCATCAGCAAGGGCATTGAAGATGAAACGTGGCTGGGTCTTTCAGCATGACAATAATCACAAGCACACCGCCAGGGCAACGAAGGAGCGGCTTCGTAAGAAGCATTTCAAGATCCTGGAGTGGCCTAGCCAGTCTCCAGATCTCAAACCCATAGAAAACCTTTGGAGGGAGTTGAAAGTCCGTGTTGCCCAGCGACAGCCCCAAAACATCCCTGCTCTAGAGGAGATCTGCATGGAGGAATGGGCCAACATACCAGCAACAGTGTGTGCCAACCTTGTGAAGACTTACAGAAAACGTTTGACCTCTGTCATTGCCAACAAAGGATATATAACAAAGTATTGAGATGAACTTTTGTTATTGACCAAATACTTATTTTCCACCATAATTTGCAAATAAATTCTTTAAAAATCAGACAATGTGATTTTCTGGATTTGTTCTCTCATTTTGTCTCTCATAGTTGAGGTCTACCTATGATGACAATTACAGGCCGGCCTCATCTTTTTAAGTGGGAGAACTTGCACAATTGGTGGCTGACTAAATACTTTTTTTCCTCACTGTATGTGATTTACAAAGAGAGGGAGGTAGTACTATCTGTACTTACAACATTATATGGAGAGACAAGTATACAGTAACTATCTGTGGCTATTTCATTATCAGAAAATACAGGGAAGCAGTTGTATATATGTAGTCACAGATAAAAGGAAGCAGTACTACCTATGCGTACAGTACACCATTACAGAGAGGCAGTACTATCTGTGCCTATGCCAAATAATCATTATCTAATGACTATTGTGACATTGAAGAGTTTTTATAGATGGTCTATACTGAATATAGACATGTACCATAGAGGCAGTGCTTGTGACCACTACTGGCCTCATTTCAGATTGGTCTTGCCCCCATTTTACTGGATAGTGAGAACCCATTTAGGGATATGGTCTCTGCAGGTACTAGAATGCTAGCAAACACAGAAGTAGGGAATGTTCTCAGGTCACTATAATGGGGTGCGAGCACTAGGACCTTATGTGGTTAGATGGTGGGTGATGGTGCCCCTAATTTTTGCATTTTCAGGTTATACTAATACAAGCTTTGCATTGTGTTTTTAGTGTTTTTTCTGGATATTTCCGCACTGTCTAGAAGAGTAGATATTATAATAACGTATTTCAGCATTCCCATACTTCAGCGTTGGTCATTGTCCTGAAGGAGATGATAGACTGCTTCATTACCGAGCTGAAAATCTCCATTTTCAGTGTACCCGTAGTCATCATTTTTACCATCTGTATATTAATTATGCAAACGCGACGTTGAATTCTTCAAACTTTCTTTCTTCACATATAAAGTAACCTCACAAGACTCCAACTGTGAAAACATATTTAGAATTGGACTGTGAGGACTGTGAGGCTGCCTGCATGCATCTGCTGTCATTGATAACAAATCTCATACTGTTTGCAGTCACTTTGTATCTAGAGCAGCTCCATGCATAAATCACTGGTCTCTTTCCATACAGAGACACTATGAGGGGCCTCTCCACTGCCTCTTCTCTCCCCTCATTCCCTCTTTGTCAGTGCCGGGTTCACCTCCTGTCCCTGGGAGAAGAGCAGCTGAGAGTCTCACTGGAGATGGAGCTTGTCTCGGTTTTGATGTCATAACTCCCAAGTGCACACTGAGATTCCGACTGTTCCTCTACACAGACATTAGCGATACTGTATTTACTTCTGTTTCTTCCTGCTTTCCTCTCCATTCCCTCCCTCTTTTCTTTCTTTATTCAGTCACTGTGTACATACATTACATTACTTATCCTGTACTGATCCTGAGTTACATCCTGTATTATACTCCAGAGCTGCACTCACTATTCTGCTGGTGCAGTCACTGTGTACATACATTACATTACTTATCCTGTACTGATCCTGAGTTACATCCTGTATTATACTCCAGAGCTGCACTCACTATTCTGCTGGTACAGTCACTGTGTACATACATTACATTACTTATCCTGTACTGATCCTGAGTTACATCCTGTATTATACTCCAGAGCTGCACTCACTATTCTGCTGGTACTGATCCTGAGTTACATCCTGTATTATACTCCAGAGCTGCACTCACTATTCTGCTGGTACAGTCACTGTGTACATACATTACATTACTTATCCTGTACTGATCCTGAGTTATATCCTGTATTATACTCCAGAGCTGCACTCACTATTCTGCCGGTACAGTCACTGTGTACATACATTACATTACTTATCCTGTACTGATCCTGAGTTATATCCTGTATTATACTCCAGAGCTGCACTCACTATTCTGCTGGTGCAGTCACTGTGTACATACATTACTTATCCTGTACTGATCCTGAGTTACATCCTGTATTATACTCCAGAGCTGCACTCACTATTCTGCTGGTGCAGTCACTGTGTACATACATTACATTACTTATCCTGTACTGATCCTGAGTTATATCCTGTATTATACTCCAGAGCTGCACTCACTATTCTTTAGGCTTCCCAGCATTGTTTGCAATGCTTACTAAAAATTTGTACAGTAATTGGTTCCCAGAAAGTAAGCTGGTAGGAATGTGTCTGACAACAACTTTGTTGACTGTTTCCAGTAACAACCAGCAGAACTTTACAAGGTATATCTAAGGATCTGTTCAAGACCAGTAACACATTGTATTTACAAAGTTATTCAGTGTTTTATGTATATTATAGCTAGGTATAATATAATAGTCTTGGATAAAAATGCAAGTGCATCTCAATAAATTAGAATATCTTTGAAATGTATATTTCTTTCAGTAATTAAATTAAAAAAGTGACCTCGTATATTTTTTAGATTCTTTACACACAGAGTGTTCTATTTCAAGTGTTTTATTTCTGTAAATGTTGATTATGGATTACAGGTAATGAAAACCCAAATCTAAGAAAATTAGAATATTGTAATAAAGTTCAGTATTGTAAATTCAGTGTCACCTGCCGAGGTTTCCTAAGCCTTTAAATGGTCCCTCAGTCTGGTTCAGTAGGACACACAATCTTGGAAGACGCGGATTATGGATTGTATTACTGAATTACTGAAATGAATGAATGTTTCAAAGATATTCTAATTTATTGAGATGCGCCTGTATACTTCAAGTTAAGAATGACCTGAATATGTCTGATTCACGTGATTACTACGGCAGTAAAAAGGGCTGCCCAACCCTAATGACTATTTTTGACTTCACCCTTTGGTGCAGGAGACCTTGTGGCGCTTGTGCCCATCACTTGAAATTACATTGAAGCGGAGTACCCCTTGAATATAAATATGATATAATGGAATAACACAGCATTAAATAAATGACATGTCGATACAACAGATGGGATGTTACACTTGCGGAAGTGTGCCTACAGGGGGTAGTAGCAGCCACAGTGAAAAACATCATTTAGCATCAATCCACACATAGCAATGGAGCCAGGAGCCTCAGGATTTGATGAAGGTTTTTTGCAGTCTATAAGAAATGGAGAATTTCTAAGACTCTGAAGGAAAAAGCAAATGTGACTAGAAGAGCAAGAAGTGAGGGAGGAGACAGATTGCTAGAAATCAGAGGTGCAGCACAAGAGAAGACTTCAAGGTTTCCAAGTGTAGAAATTTGGTTCTGCACAGTAAGAATGCTTTCAGAAATAGAAGGGTTAATAGTTTATATTTGTCAATTGGCAAAAAAAATGAATGAAGAAAAGAGAAATGTAAACCTCATCAATATTTGGTGTGACCTTTGCCCTTTGGAGGAGGAGTCCTGGAAGTGATGATCCGGCCCCCACAGATATAGCCCTGATATCATCATCATCCAGTCTGTCTGGGATGACATGAAGAGACAGACGGATTGGAGCAAGCCTACATCCACAGAAGATCTGTGCTTAGTTCTCCAAGATGGTGGCAACAAAATCCCTGCCGAGTTCTGCCAAAAACTGTCTGCAAGTACCGAGAAGAACTGATGGAAGGCAAAGGGCAAAGGTCACACCAAATAGCGATGGGATTTACATTTCTGTTTTTTCATTCATATAATTTTGGTAATTTAGAAAAATAAACGATTAACCCTTCTATTTCTGAAAGCATTCTTGCTGCGCAGCATTTTTTCACAACTGCCGATAACTTTAGTATAGTGCCTGCCACCAGACCTGCTACGCCTGACTACTATGTAGAGGAAAATGTTGGACATTGGACATTTTTGAAGGTGACTTTTAGGGTTTCCTAGCCAAGGTTGCTCTTTAAGATGATCATCCAATGCCCAACTTTTTAGATTAGGACCTAGGAGTTGTGGCCTAGTTATTGTCTTGGAGTATAGAAACTCAAAGACTCTGTAAGCAGAGACATAACTTGACGTCTGTGACCTGGAAGTAAATACATAATGGGCATTTATATATATTATTGTCTTCTTATGTGGTATTTAAAGGGGTTTTCTGGGACCCCACTGCGTTTTTTTATATTGATGACCCATCCACAAAATAGGAACCAGTATCTGATCAGTGGGGTCTGACATGCGGGTCCGCTCCGATCAGCTGTTCCAGGACTGCACTGCACAGGGCTACAGAATTTCTATTCAATAACAAGCACAGAGCTGCAGTACCCCTGTGTCACCACTATTGAGCAGACGGCACTGTAGCTCTCTACCTACTACATGAACAGGAGCAGAGCTGCTTCCGGCCCCGTCCACTACAGCAGCCTCCAGTGTTCGGAATCAGCCTAATGCTAGTATTGGATCCCTATTAATCAGATAGTGATGGCCTATCCTATGGGGAGGTCATCAGTATAACAATTTCAATTGGGTCCGGAAAATCCCTTTAAGACCCCTCCGGTACTAGGGCCCAGGTGTAACTACTACCTCCACACCCTGTATAGCTACACCCCTGCTGGCCATGTGGTACAAGCCTGAGTAAAATTACTGATCTATTACTGGAACTTATCACATGTAGCTTTGTGAATGTTTCCATATAAACGACATCTCAGATTTATTTGCTTTTTCTAGAAAAAAAAAAAAATCAAAGTCTGTGAATGTTACTTACGACTATTTATAAAGCAATGAAAGGGAAGCGTACTCTCGTGAGGTGCACTAAATCCACAACGGCCTTCATTTATAGCACTCAATCCCTCTATATTACATGGAGTAGTAGTCACGGCCCAGTCTTCAAAAATATTTGGTCGACTATCTACATTTATAGGCTTCTCGAGAGCAATAAACTATCCAAGATCATGTATTATTTTTATTATGGTCAGCCTCCCTTTCTGCTCTTTTCTGGCCATTTGCCACCGGCATGAAAGCCGTCTTTAGTCCGCTGCAGTTGATTTTATTTCCCGTCATTTACAGTTGCAAAACTTAAAGCATTGCCAGCCGGGCTTCAACATAGTTTTGTCTGTTTTGGGTTATTCGGCAGCATGGTTTATATTAGCCTCCTGATTCCTCAAGGAATCTCACTTGTTGTAGACATTCACTGGTTTGTTAGAAGTTGAGACACCGCGAGCACATGAGGGGTCCACCATCCATGGCATGACAACTCTACTGTCTCACATGATTGAACTGGTGGCTGACTTATTTACGAGTATTATCATGGCTTTTATGGGAGACGTCAGGGATCAGAAGGATCCATTATTGATGGATGAGGAGAAACCGGAGGTCTTGGCGATGTATGTAGACACGTGCACTTTGGTCATCGAGAGGAAGGTTGGAAGAAGAGATCCGGTAGCTTACAGACCTGGGAGAACATACAGTCATATGAAAAAGTTTGGGCACCCCTATTAATCTTAATCATTTTTAGTTCTAAATATTTGGGTGTTTGCAACAGCCATTTCAATTTGATATATCTAATAACTGATGGACACAGTAATATTTCAGGATTGAAATGAGGTTTATTGTACTAACAGAAAATGTGCAATATGCATTAAACCAAAATTTGACCGCTGCAAAAATTTGGGTACCCTTATCATTTTATTGATTTGAATACTCCTAACTACTTTTTACTGACTTACTGAAGCACAAAATTGGTTTTGTAACCTCACTGAGCTTTGAACTTCATAGCCAGGTGTATCCAATCATGAGAAAAGGTATTTAAGGTGGCCAATTGCAAGTTGTTCTCCTATTTGAATCTCCTCTGAAGAGTGGCATCATGGGCTCCTCAAAACAACTCTCAAATGATCTGAAAACAAAGATTGTTCAACATAGTTGTTCAGGTGAAGGATACAACAAGTTGTCTCAGAGATTTAACCTGTCAGTTTCCACTGTGAGGAACATAGTAAGGAAATGGAAGACCACAGGGACAGTTCTTGTTAAGCCCAGAAGTGGCAGGCCAAGAAAAATATCAGAAAGGCAGAGAAGAAGAATGGTGAGAACAGTCAAGGACAATCCACAGACCACCTCCAAAGAGCTGCAGCATCATCTTGCTGCAGATGGTGTCACTGTGCATCGGTCAACAATACAGCACACTTTGCACAAGGAGAAGCTGTATGGGAGAGTGATGCGAAAGAAGCCATTTCTGAAAGCGCGCCACAAACAGAGTCGCCTGAGGTATGCAAAAGCACATTTGGACAAGACAGCTTCATTTTGGAAGAAGGTCCTGTGGACTGATGAAACAAAGATTGAGTTGTTTGGTCATACAAAAAGGCGTTATGCATGGCGTCAAAAAAACACAGCATTCCAAGAAAAACACTTGCTACCCACTGTAAAATTTGGTGGAGGTTCCATCATGCTTTGGGGCTGTGTGGCCAATGCCGGCACCGGGAATCTTGTTAAAGTTGAGGGTCGCATGGATTCAACTCAGTATCAGCAGATTCTTGAGGAATAATGTACAAGAATGAGTGACGAATTTGAAGTTACGCCGGGGATGGATATTTCAGCAAGACAATGATCCAAAACACAGCTCCAAATCTACTCAGGCATTCATGCAGAGGAACAATTACAATGTTCTGGAATGGCCATCCCAGTCCCCAGACCTGAATATCATTGAACATCTGTGGGATAATTTGAAGCGGGCTGTCCATGCTCGGCGACCATCAAACTTAACTGAACTGGAATTGTTTTGTAAAGCGGAATGGTCAAAAATACCTTCATCCAGGATCCAGGAACTGATTAAAAGCTACAGGAAGCGACTAGAGGCTGTTATTTTTGCAAAAGGAAGATCTGCTAAATATTAATGTCACTTTTCTGTTGAGGTGCCCATACTTTTGCACCGGTCAAATTTTGGTTTAATGCATATTGCACATTTTCTGTTAGTACAATAAACCTCATTTCAATCCTGAAATATTACTGTGTCCATCAGTTATTAGATATATCAAATTGAAATGGCTGTTGCAAACACCCAAATATTTAGAACTAAAAATGATTAAGATTAATAGGGGTGCCCAAACTTTTTCATATGACTGTAGCTAGTCCTGAATACTTTACTCCTCATCCCCATCCTGGTGAAGGGTCACTCCACCAACATTCCTACCATAAGTACAAAAAAAGTTTGGTCTATCGAAAACTTCTCCTAAAGGACCTAGTCATGGATCTTCCAAACCAAAAGGCCTTGTAAGAGTCACGGACCAATATGGAGACCCTGCTGTGTCCTGTATCCCAAGCATCCCTCCGAAATAAAGGTACCCATAAACATAAGAGGATAGTCAGCCGAATCCACCAATTTTGGCAGGACCACATGACTGTCCTCTGTGGTGGTGTTGTGCTGACTCTTCTCTTAATTCCAAGGAAAGAATCTTTTTTTTTTTCAACTTTTTTTCAGTTTTTTTACAAAAATTTCAAAAGAGAACAAACAGAATTGTACGAAACAAAACTAAAACTGCAGCATAGCCATGAGCACAGATGGACTGTCAAAGGGTTGTGCTCACCGAGGTTTGTTTCTCGCACTCAGACCTGTTGGGTCAGATGTCAGCCTGAGCACAAATCATGAATCCTTGCCTTGTTGAATCTTAACATGCCTGATCCTTTGGTCTTGTGGGAGACAAGTGGCCATCTGAATTTTTTGGCAACAACTTATTCACCTGTTCTTCTGCCAAACCGAACATGTATGGGTATGAGGGTTGGGAGGAATAGCTGTTCAGCCAAAAGCTATTGGAGTTATATGGCCACCTCAATGGGCATTTGGTGGGATCAGGTTGAAGGGTGGTGAGGAACCTCATGGCCAACAACTCCTGTAGATTCCCATATTTGCCCCGTTGGTCTTACATAGTCAATAAACTTTTTGCTCTTTTTAGGCTCCCGTCACTTTTTTGATGGCCACGAATGTATCAATCTCTAGTTCTGAAACCCATTCATCCTATTCCTTGAATGGTGCTCCAGTTGCCAGACTTCCACCTACAATATGAGCAAAGAATACGTATTTACAATATTCTAGACCTCTATGTTTTTGGATCTGACCACAACTACAGATTTGGTTGTGTGGGTAGACGCTCAAATGCATCGTGATCACATATACTCAGGTCAAAAAGATAATATCACAGGGGAATTGTAAAACCTATAGGACTCAAATCTCTCCGCTAAATATAAGTAATGGAAATAACCCATAAACGAATATTAACCCATTAGGTTAATGATTATATGTTAATAAAACGCTTATGGTTTAGCGACCGGTAATGTCATTATATCAGGAGGCTTTATTGACTTAACATTGACCCTTGAAGCCTGCCACCATCTACAGTATGTCATCTGTCTCTGAGCCTTAAGGTAGACAAACTCAAGATCATTTTAAGGTGACCAGGAAAAAGAATACAAAAATATTCACATATGGTACCGTGCTTGGGCTCAACTACCCAGATCTTAGGTTACTTTATGTTTCTTGAGTTCTTCTTATTGTGGGCATGCTCTGTGACCTGC
The DNA here is from genome assembly GCA_947044405.1 of Leptodactylus fallax. Taxonomy (NCBI): domain Eukaryota; kingdom Metazoa; phylum Chordata; class Amphibia; order Anura; family Leptodactylidae; genus Leptodactylus; species Leptodactylus fallax. The sequence continues at coordinate 387,401 of CAMRHE010000676.1, read as the reverse complement.
ATGAAGGTCACTGTGCAAGGAGAGGAAGGAAGGAGCAACCCATCCACTATTGTCAGGGATGGATCCTGTGTTATCTGCCCCCAGTTTTATAATAGAGACGTTAACTGTCATTGTAACCCTGTCTGTGATGATAATGATAATGAGATGATGAGGACCTTGCTCACAATGTACACAGCACTAGATGAAAAGGAAAAGGAAGTGGCATCATTTGGTGCAAAAATATGTGAAATTTTCAGTATTTTTGGATTACTAGGAAGTATAGCACACAGAGACGGCTCAGCTTGACATCACTACCTACTAAATATCTACAGTAGTGCATAGGAATAGGTATTGAGAAGCTGTTCAGAGCTGGTCAAATGAAAATTTACAGTAAATATCTAAAAATGCCCCAACTGGTTGCAACCATGGACTCAACTACAAAAAGTTGGGTGGAATTTGAAGCTTTAAACAAAGTTGATCTTATCTGTTCTCCCTAACAATCCTTTAAGAGAGCCAGGGAAAATTTGCTTTTGTATGGTCAGGATGTAGACAAACGGAGAAAGACGGGACACTTCAAATATCTATATTTCTGGTTTTATACCACCTAGAACATTAGTTCTGGTTTCATATAAAAGTTGAGATTCTCAGTTCTTGGCATAAAAACTGACATATTATTAGTTAAAAACACAGTGATTTGAGCTTTATATACATCAGAAACTCAGCTTTCATAGGACACCATAAACAATGTTCTAGGTGGTATAAAACCAGAGATACATTGGTGTATGTAACAGACTCTTCCTGACAAGGCTTTGCTAGGGTGCACTTTAGAGCCTACTTTCTACTAAAAGGAAGTAAAATAGGTTAATAAAGTATAATACAAAAATGTTCACCAAACACTGCCCTATGCAATGGTAAAAATGAAAGGGAAACGACACACTTGGTGTTCAATATAGGCCTACACTCTATCTATCTATCTATCTATCTATCTATCTATCTATCTATCTATCTCCTTAACAATATATTTCCAGTTTTATACCACCTAGAACAGTGGTTATTGTGCCATATAAAAGCTGAGATACCCCGCTTTCATATGCAACCATAAACTGCTGCAATATAAAGCTCAAATCAAATTCTCGACTGAGTTTTTAATTAGTGATATGTCTATTGTTTAAAACCAGAGCTGAGAACCTCAGCTTTCATATGACACCAGAACCATTGTTCAATGCGGCACAAAGCTCGAGATACATCAATTTAAGTGTCCCCACCCCCTCTTTGGTAACTGCTACATTTGTACATACTGAAAATACAAATGTGTATGGGATTTCCCTGGCAACAGCTCAGTTAAAGGCTTGCTAGAGAAAACTCTACAGCCTGTTTTCTACTAAAAGGAAGTAAAATAGGTTAATGAAGTATATTACAAAAATGTTCACCAAACACCCCCCTACACAATGGTTACAATAAATAGTGAAACGACACTTACACTTTAAGTTTTTGCAGTAGCTGCTGCTATCTCTAGTAGGCGCAATCCACAATGAGGGATGCCCTCATACACATAAGATAGTTGCACAGTCTTGCCGACCTTTATGTGGTCTTGGATAGAGATCTACCTCGACGATTCCTCTTAGAACTGTCTCGGAGGCAGAGCAAGCAACTTGCTAAGATAAATTCATCAGTTCAGAAGGAGGGTCCAAATTAACTACAAGTAATACCTCGTACATTCGCGAGGTTAGGTGACAGAGCGGGTCGCGGATCGCGAGGAATCGCGAATGTTTGGTACAAGCGCTTAGAAGCGCTTACAATGCCGGTTTCTAATGTTTAACCCCTAAATATCAATAAACTTTACCCTACAGTACTGTACAGTATACTAAAGTATACTGTACAGTACTGTATATTAATACATTCATTCATTTTTCTTATACACTCACAGTAAAATGAAACTAATTACCGGGTACGTAACAAACAGGACGCTACTACCCAATAGCGAAGGTGTTTTTTTTAATTAAATTTCACAGATCTGAAAAAAAAAGAGCAAAATCTATATATGTTAGTTGGCAAAAAAATATCGCGAATCTGTGAATTCGCAAATTCGGAAACGCGAGTGTACGAGGTATTACTGTATTCACTTAAATTGAAGTTCACGTATGTCTGGAGAATCTTGGGGTGTCCGGGCATCCAATATAATAATTGCAGCATAAGTGACTGAGTAACCAGCCGAGTTTCTACTTTGCTCATACAGATGTAATGTGAATATATTTGACATCTACCTCAGCAAACAAATTAATGCTAATTAAAGATTAATGCGATATAATTAGCATTAAAATGCAATTACATTATGGGGAAGTGGACCAGGAATAGACACCTGTAACATGCCTCCCTGCTTGTTGTGATACTCCCGCTTTTGTTTTTGCAGCAAACAGAGGCAGCGGAGCAGCGGGAAGCTCGCAGACTGGGGATGCGCTGGGAAAAGCTCTAGCATCAGTAAGCGCCTAATTGTTTCCTAATAATTCCAGAGATTTCTCAGCGATGACAAGTTTCCGATTGTTGCAGTTTTTTTTCTCCTATTAAATGGACCTGTAACTATAGATGTAGCATAACTGAGTTTGTCATTGGCATCGGTAAGACTAGGTTCACACTAGCGCTCGGGTTCCGTCCCCTATTCTGCTTGAAAAATGGGGAGGGAAAAGTCCTGCAATCAGGACTTTTCCCTCTGCATTTTTCAGATGGAAACCGGGCAGAAACCCAGCGGAGCCCATTTTAATCTATGGGGTCAGGCGAGTTTCTGCAGGTAACCACTTTTTAAGCGGCTTGGGTTTCCGTTTTTCCGGTCCCCTGAAGAACGGAAACCCGAACACTAGCATCATGTGAATATAACATGTTATTGGTTTTACACAGGACTGCAGGTAAAATCTGCTATATCATTTCTCAAAGGGGGAGATTTATGAAGCCTGGCATTATTAATGCCAATCTTCGTAGTCCCATCGCTGGTCATTTACGCCATTTCTGGTCTGAAAGCTATTAAATATCGATGGTTCTGTCATCCTCACACCATTGCCATGCCCCCTTGCCCCCCAAAGTGGCGAGGGTGTAAAGTTGCACATTTTTTTGCACAAGGGTCCAATTTGCGCAAAAATCTTTGTGACTTTTTATGACTTGTGCACCAGAAAACTGCTCCATTAATGTTCTACGTCACTTTTTGGCATTGAAAAGTCACAAAAAATCTATCATTTTCCACCAGCCTTACTGCTTTCCAAAAAGAGGCTTGGCAAGGGTGTGCTTGGGGCAAGACCATGGTCACTACCAGATTTACCATAATTCGTGTAAATGATGCCTGAAAGATACGTCAGCTATGAGCTGCAAGTGCGCGGCGCGGCGGAGGTTGCGTCTGATTTATGAGGTGGGCACCCCCTGATATATAAGGTGCCTCCTTCGCCGGTGCAGGAGATATAAAGGCCGCCATGAAAACACCAGTCTTCATAAATCTCCCCCAGAGAGTCAAGTTCAGCTCTGCTATATCTATACGCAGAACCGGTATGTAATGTCAGCCATATTGGTTGTCACCTAGTAGTAATGGTATATTGATTGATTGTTACCCAGTTGTAACATAAGCCATGTCGGTTGTCACCAGACTGTAATGTCGGACATATTAAGCTGAAAAGCGAATTTTGTAGCTATAGATGTTAAAATTTGGGTGACTACCAATATGGCTGCCATTGCCACTGGGTGATCATTAAACCAATATGGCTCCCATTACCGCTCAGTGATCATTAAACCAATATGGCTGCCATTACCGCTGGGTGATCATTACAGCTAAGTCAAACCAATATGGCTGACAATACAGCCTGGTGACATCAATAAAGTTACAATTACATTAGGATTTTTCTATAGATTGTCTCATATTCTGCGTCTATTTCAGATTTATTCACCTGATCACACCAACAACAGTTTTCCTTCCAATCCTTCAACTCCAGTCGGGTCTCCGCCATCTCTCTCAGGTACGATATTTCACCGTATTTCTTGTATCGATATATATTGTTTGTAAAGAGCCCCCCCTAGTGGTGACTGTACGCAGCCCAAATATTATAATGCTAAAAAACCTGATATTACGTAATTCATTAGAGCAGAATTTCGGACCTACAATAAATAAACCTGACAAATGAATGATGTGTGCACATTGACCTTTGTCGCCCTCACATCATAACGCATCTTGTGCATCCCCCATAATTGTCTGAAAATAACATAAACCTGATAACAGGAACACGTTTCGCCTCATGCGATCCATGCATTAGCTGTCGGAATGTGTGACGGAGGTGGTGGTGAAGGGATTGGACACTTTTGCAGGCACATATGTTACCACGAGCATTGTGCACGGGCAGGAATCGGGAACATATGTATTATTGAAACACTTCGGCTAGGTGTTACGTCTGCGTTTACTATTGTTACACTACTGGAGCAGACTTTAATGTAGTCGGCACAGATGGCAGTTCAGGTTCCCATAACCTACTGGTTCCAGGAAAGATGGGAGATGTCACACTCAAGACACGTTCCCATCTCATTATAAATCCTTGGCGCTCGCTAATTGTCATCCCCGTCCATGTCCACTGTGTGAATTGTGTCAATCTGTCTTCACGGATACTTCTGATGGGAAGATGTTGGATCTCGAGTCTCATGATTTCATGGTAATCGGAAAAAAAATTAAAGTAAAATGTCATCTGACATCCAATAATCCAGAAAATCTAATAATCCGGCACTTTGTTTCCAGAAATACATTATTAAAAATAAATAGAAAAGTAATTGTAAAAAATAATTTTATTAATTATATAATTAAAAATTATTATAGCATATTGTCATTTTATTCTGGGCACTTACACTAGGAAAGATCTGTCAGTATAATTTCATATACAATCCTGTGACTGTCCACTTAAAGGGAGTGTCAGCAGAACCCAGCATATCACCTCAGCCCCGCAGATAGATAGGTTAGGGTCACCTGAATCAAACAGTGTTTTCCCCTTGTGAATCGCTGCCTCCGTTGCCAAGATATCGCTGTTTTTATCCATATGCAAATGAACTCCTTGAGCAATGGCGGCGCCCTGCTTTTTCCAAAAAGCAAAACAAAAACAGCGATATCTCGGCAACAGAGGCAACGATTCGCAAGGGGAAAACACTGTTTGATTCAGATGACCCTAACCTATCTATCTCTGAGGCTAGATTGATATGCTGGGGTCTGGTGACACACTCCCTTTAAGATCACCTAACAAAAATTTGCACACAAGTCAAATCTAATGATTGTCTATGATGTTGCAACACAACAGTGTTAGATTTTGTCGCATAAGACTTTTTCACCATAGACTTCAATGAAAGTTGCACGCTACTGGCTGCATGCTGTGGTCTATGACCATGTATGGAGTTGCAATTTTTGTCACATGACTTTAAAGCGCATTAAAATTGCTCAACAAAAATTTCACGCAAACCGACAGAAAATCCACGCTTGATGGATTTTGATTGCAGGTTGCACATTGCATGCTCTAAAAAAGACACGTGACAGTAAGTTGCACGAAAGTTTTAGTCACGTGACTTGTGTGTGACTTTTAGTCGCTGTGTAACCCTACCCTTATCCAGAATATTTGATAATCCCTAACACAGTTTTCCCAATCAGCTGTTTATTTTCCATGGTCATGCTCCACCCCTTTAATATATTTGCCCCGTCCCTAACTCCACCCCTTCTTTTTGTTAACATATCTGTCAGTGATTGGCTGTTGACTGACTACACTGATTACAATGGTGCTTATTGTGAGGAATACATTCTTAAAGGGGTTGTCTATGCGCTTAATAGAATAACAAACTGGGTAATATTCACTTTATCGATCCCCTGACTGTCTTGTTCTGACACTTTTTGGGCTCCCACTGATTTCTTGATTTTGGACTTCAAAGATGATGTTTTGGCACAGAAATTGGTTGAAGTAGTCACATGTCCATGCTAAAATGTCATCCCTGGAGGTCAGACAGAGACAAGGAAAGTTGCGTCATGGGAGCAGCAGGGGATTGGTTTGGTGAGAATTACTGATTTTGAGGGGTTTTTTTTTTTACACCATTCTGAGCTTTTAGTCCAAAAATTTAAGGAGCCACATAACCCCCTTAAGTTAGCTTGACCAATCCTTGTTGCCATAGCGGGACATTTGCGATTCTATAGCTATAGGGTGTACAGAGGTATCAGTGAAAGAAGACTATGGGGAGGCCTAGGGTCTGTTTGCCACATAAGAAGACACCAGTGTTAGTAATAGCACATGGTTGGTGGCCCCTGCTACAGATTTTGTATTGTGGGCAGCCCAAAAACTTCAAGTTACAAATTCGGTTTACTCTTCCGAGGGTTAATGACTTTAAGTAGAAGTAGTTATCATCTTTAGTCCATAAGTCCTGACCTAGGGGAGCTATTACATTCTAAACCCCGGTCTTAGGAGATCCCCTTTCCATATTTACATGTATAGCGTGACCGCTATTTTAAGATTTAAGGGCCGACCACAAAAATGTGTCTGCTCATGGGAAAAGTTCCTTCCTCGGATCAAACAGGAGCCTTTTTGGGTTTACTGCAAATAATTACGGGACTTAAAACGAAAATGTAATATCCTGTAAGAAAGCAAAAACAAAAATCAAAAAATTCTCACAAAAGTGGCCCTTGTGTGGGCACCGTCTTAGATCAGCTCCTGTACTGGTGCAGTGCAGTCGGCTTGATGAATGCGTCCATTTTCCCTGGAACTGCAGGACAGATTGAACATGCCGAAACAGAGACTTGGAAAGCTGAAATCCCTCGTCACGGCCGGTTTTTTGGATATTGAGTTGTTTTCTTGCTTTGGAGTCTCTCTTAGGTATTACCTGCCGAGTCAATGAAATCCTTTGATAGAAAGCAGCCTGAAGGAACACGCTGGACTGCATCTCCGCTTTGCTAGAAAAAAAAAAAAATACTTTTTTTTCCCTTAAGTATGTTTTTGGAAAGTCTCCATATGTCTGGTCTTCTCGAGAAAATTTGCATATATACTAAACAACTGCAAAAGTTTTAACTAAGAGGATGCTTATGCAACTGTGTAGATAATTACAGGTTTTTTTCTTCTCCTTAATTAGCAGGCACAGCTGTTTGGTCAAGAAATGGCGGACAGACTTCCTCCTCTCCTAACTACGAAGGCCCCTTGCACTCCCTAGTAAGTGTCCAATTTTTTGAAAAAAAAAATATAGCGTACTATTTTTTTATGAGTGGTCATATTGTAAGATGCCGGAAAAGTTTACGATATGAAAAAACATGGGGCTCCAATTTTTGTATCACTCCATTTCCCTTCCCCAATATCAAAAATTTCAAGGGTCATAACTTTTGTATCTTATGTTATCTTCCTATGACATGGAACCCAAGGTTCCCCTAGTTCCAGTTGAGAAAGACTAACGCTATATCCACACGACAGTGAATATCGGCTGTATTGTAACAGACCGTCAAAATAAAGGCCAAGTTCTATGTTTGTCTTTTTTTTTTACAGATCCCTGAAAACGGGTGCCACTCGGGTGCAAGACAGTCATGAAAAATGGCCATTTTTTCATGACTGCTTTTCACCTCGGTTGAATGTAGCCTAATATCTAAGGCAGATACCAACATACAAATACAGATTCATGAGAAGTGAACATCCATGAGATGCCTACAAACAATGGCGGAACCTATTAATTCCAAGCATTGGTGGTCTTTCCATGACTGGTGTCAGGTCCCAACTAAAGGACCATGACTGGAGTTAGATCCCAGCTAAAGGGCCGTGACTGGTGTCAGATCCCAGCTAAAGGGCCGTGACTGGTGTCAGATCCCAGCTAAAGGGCCGTGACTGGTGTCAGGTCCCAGCTAAAGGGCCGTGACTGGTGTCAGATCCCAGATAAAGGACCATGACTGGTGTCAGATCCCAGCTAAAGGACCATGACTGGTGTCAGATCCCAGATAAAGGACCATGACTGGTGTCAGATCCCAGCTAAAGGACCATGACTGGTGTCAGATCCCAGCTAAAGGGCCATGACTGGTGTCAGATATCAGCTAAAGGGCCATGACTGGAGTTAGATCCCAGCTAAAGGGCCATGACTGGTGTCAGGTCCCAGCTAAAGGGCCGTGACTGGAGTCAGGTCCCAGCTAAAGGGCCGTGACTGGAGTCAGGTCCCAGCTAAAGGGCCGTGACTGGTGTCAGGTCCCAGCTAAAGGGCCGTGACTGGTGTCAGGTCCCAGCTAAAGGGCCGTGACTGGTGTCAGATCCCAGCTAAAGGGCCGTGACTGGTGTCAGATCCCAGATAAAGGACCATGACTGGTGTCAGATCCCAGCTAAAGGACCATGACTGGTGTCAGATCCCAGCTAAAGGGCCATGACTGGTGTCAGATATCAGCTAAAGGGCCATGACTGGAGTTAGATCCCAGCTAAAGGGCCATGACTGGTGTCAGGTCCCAGCTAAAGGGCCGTGACTGGAGTCAGGTCCCAGCTAAAGGGCCGTGACTGGTGTCAGGTCCCAGCTAAAGGGCCGTGACTGGTGTCAGGTCCCAGCTAAAGGGCTGTGACTGGTGTCAGGTCCCAGCTAAAGGGCCGTGACTGGTGTCAGATCCCAGATAAAGGACCATGACTGGTGTCAGATCCCAGCTAAAGGGCCATGACTGGTGTCAGATATCAGCTAAAGGACCGTGATTGGTGTCAGATATCAGCTAAAGGACCGTGACTGGTGTCAGGTCCCAGCTAAAGGACCGTGACTGAAGTTAGATCCCAGCTAAAGGGCCATGACTGGAGTCAGGTCCCAGCTAAAGGGCCGTGACTGGTGTCAGGTCCCAGCTAAAGGGCCGTGACTGGTGTCAGGTCCCAGCTAAAGGGCCGTGACTGGTGTCAGGTCCCAGCTAAAGGGCCGTGACTGGTGTCAGGTCCCAGCTAAAGGGCCGTGACTGGTGTCAGGTCCCAGCTAAAGGACCGTGACTGGTGCCAGGTCCCAGCTAAAGGACCGTGACTGGTGTCAGATACCTTGTATGGCAAGGCGTGTCTTACTGTAATTGGCGGAGAGGGTCATCAGAACTAATGGATAACTTGGTGACCATGACATTAGACCAATAAACGCTAATATGGCCGACAATTGCAACATCAGACAGCTACTTCCTCTACCTACACAATGTGATTGTTTATGGTGTACATTTCACTCATCATCAGCTATAACCAGGACACATCAGGGATAAATGGGGTAGACAAATATTGGTTAATTATTGTAAGATTATGAGGCAGATGCTACACTAATTTGTATTGTAAGTGAAATAGGAGGAGAAGTTAGCTACTTCCTCTTTCACCACTAAACATCACATCAAGTCAGGAAGGAAGGAAAGGTGGATCTTATTGTATCTGGCTGGCAGGAAGAGCTGAGAGGGGAATCAGATGTAACTTGGTGACGAGACATTAGGCCAGTAAAAGCTAATATGGCTGACAATTACAGCATCAGACAGCTACTTCCTCTACCTATACAATGTCTTACTCTGTATGTGACCTGCTATATCCAGCATTGTCCAATATTTGCCATGCTGATTTTTTTCCTTCTGCATCCGCAGCAAAGCCGAATTGAAGACAGATTGGAAAGATTAGATGATGCAATTCATGTATTAAGGAACCATGCAGTGGGGCCTTCAACAGCCATGCCAGGAAGCCACAGCGACATGCATGGATTAATCGGAGCGTCTCACAATGGAGCTATGGGCGGCCTGGGGTCGGGATATGGAACTGGCCTTTTGTCAGCAAACAGACATTCCCTAATGGTAAGCCGGTGAAGCCATTTATTCTACAAAGCCGTGTCCTAATTCCACACAGATGACCCCTCCCCCCACCCCCCTGGAATTTGCTTGTACATTATGAGGCAGTGGACAATCGTAATGGGATAGGACTCCGACCGACTCATTTCACGTGGCGGATACTGTCCCTTTGTGTTAATGTTTTCCTCCTTCTGAATGAAAGCTAATTTGCATAATTTTTCCAAAGGTGCACTGCAAGGAGAAACAGCACCCCTCAAGGGCAGAGACTATAGCATCTCACCTAGCCAACCAGTACCCTGCTCTATACTGACAAGTAGCAAGAACCCTGAAACTGTCTGCGGATACACCTCTCTTCCTTTAGAAGGAGATATTTCGGTTTAATCCCAGATCATGTCACTAGGTTTCTTCAAAACCAGGCATTGATCTATAGAGGACTTCCATCCAAAAGGTGGAGCTAGACCAAGTGTCCTTCTTATTTGCATATTCGTTCACCGGAATCCATGTATGGCCTGTAAGACCTGAAACAGCTGTTTTGCAGATGGGTCTCTCTTCCTTTTAGAGGAGATATTCTGGTTTAATCCCAGATCATGTAATTGGGCTTCCTGAAAACCAGGCATTGATCTATAGGGAGGTGCCTTCCAAGGTGACGCTAGAGAAACTTATTTCCATATTGTTTTCCCAGAATTCTTAGCATGTTTAGTCTGTCAGACTCGAAACAGCTGTCTAAAGATGGGTCTCTCTTCTGTTTTGGAAAAGATATTCTGGGTTTCTCGAAAACCAGGCATTGATCTATAGGGATCTACTTTCCAAAAGGTGGCGCTAGAACAAGTTTTCCTTTGCTTATTCTTTTCCCATAATTCTTAGCAGAGCATGTATGTTCTGTAAGGCCCGAAATAGCTGTCCAAAGAAGGGTGTCTCTACTAATCCCTAGTCATGTTACATTGACTTACAGGGTAGCTACCTGTAGGTGGCACTAGAGAAAGAGTTCTGGAGAAGAGCAAATTTGCATACTTTACTCAATATATTTTGTATTTTTTTGCTTACACATTCCTATGAAGAGGGAACATACATGTGTGATCACCTCCTGGACTGAAAATGGTGACTGGACAACCACTTGGGTTTAACAGGGAACCCAATAATTGGGTTTCAATGATAGGAGAACATGTCTGACCAATGCTTCAGGAATAGTTGTCTGTGAAAACCCCTCGCCTACGTGCAAAGACACCAGAGAGGTGCCAAGCAGCAAACTCAACTCTGCTACATCTTTAGCTCAATTTCCTTTTACTAGAATGTACCAATCACAGTAAAGAAAGTTAAAGGGTTCATGAAGATAAACCTAGACTAGTGCCAAGTAGCAAACTCAGCTCTGCTACATCTGCAGCTCAATTTCCTATTATGAGAATGGACCAATCACTCTTATAAAAAGTCAATGGGCGCATGAAAGAAAAACTGAATGTGGAAAAAGGAAATGCAAGAACAAAGGGATTTTTTTGGAGGCGCAGTCAGTTTTAAGGTTAGCCTTTGACCAGTTGATAAGTTCCACACCACACGCTCTGGAGGGGGGATAAGCAACATGAAGGCTCCGGTAATTTCTTCCATATTGCTGTCTTCAGTACTTGAAACAGTCTATAACTCTGTGAGCAGCTGCAGGGAATAAACCAGCAGGAGGAGGCATGGCCAGAAAACAAGGGCCAACTACTCTCCGAGCATCACTTGATGGAGACATGCGCTTTATATAGAAATCAGCATATATCTGACTCTGGGAAAGCTGGGTGACCACAAATTAAAATGTCTGCTATTGTCGTTGATATAGGATTAACCACACAACTTCTCCAGACACCTGTATTCCCTCTAACCTGTGGCTCTCCAGTTTTTCCAAAACGACAACTCCCACCCTGCTGCTATCAGGGCATGCTGGGAGTTGCAGTTTGGCAACATCTGATGAGCCACAGCTTAGATACCTGTGTTGTAAAACTAAGCATGTTGCCATTCAGGAATCTGGAAAAGGTGTGTGACATCTCAGAAGCCAAACGAGGTTGTCACTCATCTTTCCTCGGAGCAGATGCATAGAAAATGTTAAAACAAAGTGCAGTAGAGAATAACCTATATGGACGCCATTGCACTCAACTTCTCCAGACTCCTGAATGGCATGCATCCCCTGCTGAATGGCTGCAGAGCAATGGTCTCCAACCAGTAGCGCTGTAGTTTTGCAGCAGCTAAAGGTATTGCCATTCAGAAATCTGGGAAAGCTGTGTGACATCTCCTTCAAAGGGTAACTAAAATTGGTGATGACCCAACTTTTCTGGAAACAGATACAAATGTATGCTGGTTGTCATGGAGAGCTATAGGTTGAAGGCACAAGGTATACTGCCATTCAGGACTTAGCTCCAAGAAACCTTTGCTCTAGAACTAGGCTGGTTGCCATTCAGGAGTCTGGTAAAGCTGTGTGACATTTCCTGTAAAAGGTCTCAGTAAAGCCACAATTGGTTAACACCCAGCTTTCCCAGAAACAGACAAAAAAGCTAAAAGAATGTGCAGTAGAGAAGAGTCAAGATGACCATCAATGCCGCTATCACCCAGCTTTGCCAGACTCCTGCATGACACGCATCCTCTGTTGTATGGCTGTAGCACGTTGGTTTGCAACCTGGTGTCTCTAGAGCTGTTGCAAAACTTCGTCTTCTGACATGCTGGGAGTTGTAGTTCTGCAGCCTTATTGGTGAGCCATAGATTGAAGATCACTGCTATAGTCCTAGGTGTATTGCCATTCAGGAGTCTGGGAAAGCTGTGTGACATCTCCTATGAAAGCTAAATAAAATTGGTGATCACCCAGCTTTTCTGGATACAAATGTAAAAAAAAAAGTAAAGAAATAAACACAAAATAGCAAAAATAAAGTAAAAATTTACACCTAGTGGGAATTTTTGGATTTGGCCTTTTAACCCTTCGCAGTAGTGGAATACTTCTGGTTTTCGTCCACTTTCTTCCTCTTGATACATTCCGCTTCGGTGACAATAGAAAATGACTCATCGTATAAATAAACGGCGCGGTAAAGGAGTCGTGCGGTATTTAGCGCATTACTAAATAAAGCCGCCTTCAGGGGGGTTCAGACTTCTGACCTTCATCACTCTACTGTCACATTAAATACACATCACATCAGTCACATAGCACATATACATATACATCAGTCATCAGGCCTTACCTCACACTGCCTGCCTTCTGTCTGCCCACATCATTGCCTCATCCACACACATGTACAGGGAGATGTAGCAGAGCCGGGTGCGCTGCTTAACTCTTCAGGGCTCCATCACCATGAGCTAAGATAATACAGTAAAAACTTACATCCAGTTCTGTGTAAAACATCAACTTAACATGATATAAATGACGCTCAGACCTTCTACATCTGACAAATTCAGCTCTGCTATATCCATATTATGTATACAGTATGTGACACATGATGCACTGGCTGTTGTAGAACTACAGCTCCAATCATGCAGTGAGAGCCATAGGTTGTGAGTTGTAGTTATGATATAGTCGGATGCGCCATAGGTTGCAGAACACTGCCATAGACAGTCATATATCTACATATGTAGCAGAGCTGAGTTTGCGGATTCAGTAGACTTTAGTTTGTTACTTGGCACAACTTATTTTGTCATCACCCTGTGTTTTACATGGGACTGCTAACAAGTCTACTACCATATGACACCCATAAACAAATTCAGCTCTGCTACATCTCCATAGGCAGCTTAAAGGGGTTGTTTAGGATTATAAAAATGTGGCTGTTATCTTCAGTATGCAGCGCCACACCCATCTACAGGTTGTGCGTTGTATAGCAGCTCATCCCTATTTCCTTTAACAGAGCTGATCTGCAGTACCAGACACCCATAAACAAATTCAGCTCTGCTACATCTCCATAGGGAGCTTGAACGGGTTGTCCAGAATTCGAAAACTATAGCTGCATTTTTCAGTAAACAGCGCCACACCTGTCCACAGGTTGTGTGCCGTATTGCAGCTCAGACCTATTCACTTTAATGGAGCTGAGCTGTAATACCAGGCACCACCATTAAGACAGGTGTGGCGCTGTTTATGTCAGAAAGCAGCCATGTTTTTTCAATATTGTTTGGCCAGTCTGCAATTCTAAAGGAAGGGCAATCTTACCTGAAATTAAAAAAAAAAAATTACATTACAATTTGCATATTAACCACTAGATGGCAGTAAAGGGAAAATAAACTCTTCTAAAGAAGGTAGCCCTGCCCACACCAGGCGGACATTTGATTACTGCAAAAACACCTCAAAGCATCGTGATATCAAATGATATCATGACTATGTAAAAGCCATTTGGGGGCACTCCCATTGTCAAATTCATAAATTTAGTCTAAGAGTCCTTTGATATAAATTATAGACTATGGTGGGACTTTTAAAGGAGTTGTCCTTAAAAAGGGACTGTCCGTCTAGACAACCCCACCTCTCAATGAAGATTTGCTGATGATCAAGTGAATGTGCAGCAGAAACCTCTGTGGTGGTATTACATGGCATCCATTCAAATGAGTCCTCCAAAGCAAGAGAAGCTGTTTGCGAGGACAACCCCTTTAAGAGTGAAACATTGACCGTGAAGGTGTATAATAGGAAGTATATAATATTTATATGCTTTACAAATTCTCTACACTCTTAAAAAGTGGTTGTCCTGTCTAGGCAAACTTCTTTCGTTGATGATCGAGTGATCGAGCAGCTGAAACTCTGTGATTAGGTGTTATCAGCACATTTCTTCTGCAGTGGCCACTACAGGAGAAAGGTGGTACTACACCCATTAAATGAGTCCGCCAAAGCATGAAAAGCTCTGCATAAGGACAACCCCTTTAAGAGTAAATGACAGCATTATAGGATTTAAATAATATTTATAGTTTTACATATTGCCTCTTTCTGGAAAATGTTGCTTTGCTCTTCCTGGTTGTGGACGTCTGTGCCACACTCTTAAAAAATGGGACAACCCCGCCTCTCATTGAAGGCTTGCTGATGATCAAGTGATCCAGTAGCTGAAACCTCTATGATCATGTGTTATCTGCACATTTCTTCTGCAGGAGAAAGGTGGTACTACACCCATTAAATGAGTCCTCCAAAGCATGAAAAGCTCTTCATAAGGACAACCCCTTTAAGAGTAAATGACAGCGTTATAGGAATTAAATAATATTTATACGTTTTACATATTGCCTCTTTCTGGAAAATGTTGCTTTGCTCTTCCCGGTTGCGGAGGTCTGTTCCACACTCTTAAAAACTGATGATCAAGTGATCGAGTAGTTGAAACCTCTATGATCAGGTGTTATCTGCGCATTTCTTCTGCAGTGGCCACTACAGGAAAAAGGTGGTACTACATTGGCACCCATTCAAATGAGTCCTCCAAAGCAAGAAACAACCCCTTTAAGAGTAAAACTATGCACGATGGTGTAATAGGAAGCATATAATATTTATACGTTTTACAAATTGCCTCCTTCTGGAAAATGTTACCTCGCTCTTCCCGGTTGCGGAGGTCTGCTCCACACTCTCGACACCTTCCAGCGTTATATAACATCTTTAGGTTTTACTTTTTTTTTTTTTTTTTTTTTTTTATTTAAAGACTGTTTGCTTTTAGTGGCCACTTGCCGGGAACTTTTCCACATATACGTCTCGTCCAAGTCCAATGAAGTCATGGAATATCCTGTCCTGCGGAACGTAGTGTCATAGCTAATGAAGCAATTTACCAGAGCAGAGTGCAAAAAAAAAAAAAAAAATTGTAAATTCTGTATTTTTTTTGCAAAAAGCATCGATTTAAGCATAATTTTATTTCATTAGGTATATCCGCCGTCCCTGCTTTGAAAAAAATAAGCAATTTCCTAAGACGATTCATTTCGGGACTAAATTGAGCGTTCAGCTCGCTTTCCAAGTTTTTAATTTTTTTTGAAAAATATATTTTTGATTTTTTTTTTTTTTCTCTGCTCACTTCCTCTTTTCGTTTAATGACTCGAGTTTGGGGGGGGGGGAATAATGACTTAAAGCTAATGAAGAATTGTTGTCTCTGGGTGAGCGCCCCCTCCTCCTCCAGTCTACCCTGATTTTTTGTTTCCCCTGTAGCCTTGATCGGAAACAGCTGGCTTTTGTTTAAAAAGCTGTTTTGTGAAAACGTCTAAATCTCGAGAAGCAGAGCTGAGATCATCAGTAAAGCAGGTGCTCAGGAACAGGCTGGAATGTGCGCCGACTGTTCGCAGCGTAATGGGAAACTTTCACAGAGTAACGTATAGGCGGTATACGATACGGCTGTATTTACGTAGCTGTGAACCGGAGGTACAGACGTAGCAGAGCTGAGTTTGTCATCTCCCTTGTTTGGATTACTCTTTAGAAACATCATAGATAACTTTCCGGCAAGGCTCGTTTGGGTATCAGTTATGCCTTTCGATCCCTCTCTACACATGCACACTCGGTTTGGTTGAGCATGCATGTATTTTCAATAGGAAAAGGAGAGATGGCGACAGCTTATGGGGCATGATAAGATTCGTCATGCCCAATCCTTTCTTCCCCAGCGCCATCAATCGGGAGGCTCTGATCCACAGATTGTGGGCTAGTCCTAATAACATTGGCAAATTTGGTCATCTTATGGATAAAGGGGCCCTAAAGAGAACTTTTCACCACCTCCAGCTCTTGGCATCTTTCTGTAGGTGGCGCTCCACTGTTTCAAGCATAGTTGGAATTTTTCCTCTAGCCCTCACCATTCCTGAGCAATTGGTGCTGTTAGTTTCAGCACCTGATATGCTAATTAGGCTCTCTACTGTCAGGTGGGCGGTCCTTCTCAACCCAAGACCACCCATCTGACAGTAAAGAGGCTGATTTCTCAGGAACGGTGAGGGCTACAGAAAAAATTCCAGGAGTTGGAGTTGGTGAAAGGTCCTGGGACACTTGTACCCTAACCACAGGACAGGGAATGAATGCTGGGGGCCCGACCACCGGCCCCCAATGATCTAGACAATGGGGAACTGAAAGTCCTTGTGAATGGAGGACCAGAGCGCTTGTGTACTCCATTTACTGCTGCGGGGACTGTAGTGTCCAGCAGGGCCCACAGCCCTATAGAAGTCAATGGAGCGCCGATCACACAAGCACTCTGGTGCTCCATTCACAAGGTCAGACACTTATTTTAGTCACGCAACTATATGTGGCTTCTAGTCATGCAACACAAGTCACCCTAGCCTTATTTTTAATCTTGGACATCCCCTTTAAGAAAAGGATTAGACTTCCTAATTTATAGCTGAGGTGAAGTAGGACTGTCTTCGTTACCCATAGCAACCAATCACAGCTTTCATTTTGTATTCTTCTCCTGATTAGTTGCTATGGGTAACTATAAGTTTGTGTGACTAAGGCCTTAAGCCTGAGACCTGACCAGTATAAGGCGCACACATTGGCCTCCAATATGGCCGCCTCCACCAATGTAAGATCTATCATGTGTCTAAATGGGAAAAATCTGTCTCTGGCCTGAAAAGGAAGGCGCAGGCCTAAGGGAGGAAACGCAGGCAGCAACGTGCGGGCTTGTGCTGCTCCTTCTGATGGAGATGACAATTGCTGGCAGCTTCGGGCCGGGTGGGAATGAAGAAAATAAAATAATTTTGCTGCCCTGGAAGAAAAGCTGCGATGGACGCCGGCCCTTCATATCACATCAGCCAGGGCCGCTGCCAAAGAAAACTTCCTCCGCAGAAGCCTCCTGTGAGCGTCACGTTGTGTTATGTAAAATTCAGGGATTAGATGAGACACCGGGAGGAAAACATGGACTGGACCTAGACATAACCACCGCCGCTGCCACTCTGCGCACTACAAGTTTCAGAATACCTTCTTACTCCTGGGTTATTTCCAGAGCATTGCAGTGTGTGCATAGGTTGCAATAGTGCCGAGACGTCACATAAAAAGACACCAGCATTATAAATGGTGTCTGATAGGTGTGGGCCCCTTCACTTGGGGCCCAGATTCTTCATGTTGTTCCCCTGACTGATTGAATAACATGTTGGGACATACCCTAGTTAAAAAAAAAAAAAAAGTGTTAACATCCAATTTCCAGTTATTCATAAATTTCCAGGAGGAATAACAGAGGGACCGCACAGAGTTCTAGGCAAATATGCTGCAGAATTGGTAATTCATGGAGACTGCAATCCTAAAACAGACATGACTGGGACACAACTTATTGCCCATAGTATAATAAATGCTCAGTATTCAATTGTTCATACATTTCCAGGCAGAATACCAGAGGGACCATACAGAATTCAATGAAAGGATGATATAGAATTGTTCATTCATGATAAATACAATTATTCACTAAAACAAGCACATCTGGGACAATTCCTATTGACAAGGGAGGATGGCAACGCCCAGTTGTCAATTTATACATACATTTTCAGGAGTAATAGCAGAGGAACTGAACGGAATTTATGAAGATGTGTTGCAGAATTGTCCGTTCATGAAGAATACAAGTATGTATTAAGACGGACTCATCAGGGGCACATCCTGGTTATGTCCAGTTGACAATGTATTCATACATTCCCAGGAGTAATAGCAGAGGAACAGAGCAGAATTCTATGAAAAGATGCCACAGAATTGTTAATTCATAATAAATACAAGTGAATACTAAAAACAGGCACGTCAGGGTCACACCCTATTGACAAGAGGGATGGTATTGCCCATTTGTCAATATATTTGTATATTTCCAGGAGTAATAGCAGAGGAAGAGCATGGAATTTATGAAAAGATGCTGCAGAATAGTCAAATCACAGTGAATACAAGAATTTACTATAACAGGCATGTCAGGGACACGCCTTATTGACCAGGGAGATGGTAACACACAGTTGTTAATTTATTCATATATTTCCAGGAGTAATAGCAGAGGAACAGTACAGAATTTAAGAAGAGATGTTGCAGAAATATAAGTGTGCATTAAAAAGACATGTCAGGAGTAAACCCTATTGGGGCAGGGGAATGGTAACAATGGAGTTGACAATTTATCCATACATTTCCAAGAGGAATAGCAGAGGTACAGCACCAAATTTATGAGAAGATGCTGCAGATGTCGTATACAGGTACAAACCTATTATAGGGTGTAGCTGATCAACTGACCTCTGCGTTATACCGGGCTGTCAGGCATTCTGGGCTTTGTAGTCCTACAGGTGGTACTGTATAGTCTTGCTAGTAAGCTACACTTTGAACGTGGCCCATCCTCCGCCTTCCTATTTTCAGCGCTGTTGTCTTTAATGCCTCGATATTCGGGAAAGCTTCTTAAAGAGATTTTTTTTCTAAAGTGTTGAACTTTTTTTTTTTCTCCAGATTTAATGCCACTTTTAATGTCATTTTTTATTAAATCTCTTCTTTTTTTTTTTTTTTTTGCTTTTGATCTTATTTATAGCAAAGCCACTTGACATATGGAAGCTATTATTATATAGGATGGAGATGAAAGGCTTCGCAGCATAGGGAATAATTTAGACCAACAATACGCTCGTCTGAGCCGGGCCTGTTTATCCTGCTGGAACATAGCCGCTCCTTATTTTTTTTTTCTTTTTTAATAGTACATTGTACCAAACACAGTCTTTTATCTGCGTACTGGAATAAAGTCGTTTGGATTGTAAAAGTATACAGATGTAGCAGAGCTGGTGTCGTCACTGAAGCGGCCACCTTATGGAGGCTGAGAAAACGGGGGCCATCTTCTAATCTCATACATGTGTATGCACACTGTCCTCGGGGGGCGGGGCTTAGGTAAGTAGGGGAGGGGTTAGACGATTTCAGGATTCATCCCAGATCCTTCCCCAGAATTATTACAAACTCAGCTCTAATGAAATATTTAAAAATTCGATTCGGCAACTTCGCCGAATTTCGCGATACAATTCTATTTGATCCGAATTAAATCGTGGTGAATCGCGTACCAAAAACAGCTATTTATTGGCTGCAGAGAGCCGGGGTGGGCGACACTTGACTCTGCTACCTATGACAAATTCAGCTGTGGAACATTTTACATAGTCAGCTCTTCTACATTTGATACTCAGCCTTACAGCATCTGATATATTCTCAGCTCTACTACATCTGACCCTGCGGAGCAATTGTACATCTGATGCACGGCCTTCTCTGTGACATGAACAAATTCAGCTCTGCTACATTATACCCTTGACCCTACTACCTATGACAGACTCAGCCTTACTACATTTGCTATACACAGCACTGCTACATTTGACACAGCTTATCTATAGGTACTGCTGCATATGACATTCATCTCTGCAACGTTTTACATACTCACATCTACTACCTCTGACAGAGATTTGCTATAATGACATATTCAGCTTGGCTACAGAACACTTGACAAACTCAGCTCTGCTGCATCTCTCTATGAAGTACTATTGAAAGGCCAGCCCTCTCGATGAGGTTGATCTCCAGTCTGTGAAGTACTTTAAACCCAAGCACATCCCATTGACACAGAGGAGAGATCAGTCATTAGTGCTGGAGACTTGTAGAAGGACTGAGGCAGACAAAGCGGCAGGAGCGGGACCTGATGAGAGGGGGCGCCCTCTGCATTGTCCCCCTGCACTGAGTGGCCATCTGTGCGCTATACGCCATATCTGTAGGACCGTCTCCCAGCCATTGTAAGGAGGCTCTTCACATCTAAACATTGCAGAAAATGTAACCCCCCATCTATAGAAGGAGAGATATCAGGAAGATAATTGGAAGTGAAATCCTGCGCTCTCCATCCGCTGAGCACAATTGTTATTTCATAGGGAGATTATAACCTGGAGACTGGAAATCTGCACAGTAGGGGGGTAATAAAGCCATGTAAATACTACTAATATACCTAGGAATGGGGGAAGAGTGAGGTGTAAGAGAGAGATAGAGACAGAGAGAGATAGATACGAGAGAGATGATTGATATATAGATAGATACAAGATATATAGATAGATAGATATAAGATAGATAGATAGATAGATAGATAGATAGATAGATAGATAGATAGGAGATAGATAGATAGATACGAGATAGATGATTGATATATAGATAGATACAAGATATATAGATAGATATAAGATAGATAGATAGATAGATATGAGATAGATAGATATGAGATAGATAGATAGATAGATAGATAGATATGAGATAGATAGATAGATAGATAGATATGAGATAGATAGATATGAGATAGATAGATAGATATGAGATAGATAGGAGATAGATAGATATGAGATAGATAGATAGATAGATAGATAGATATGAGATAGATAGATATGAGATAGATAGATAGATATGAGATAGATAGATAGATAGATATGAGATAGATATGAGATAGATAGATAGATAGGAGATAGATAGATAGATATGAGATAGATAGATAGATAGATAGATAGGAGATAGATATGAGATAGATAGATATGAGATAGATAGATAGATATGAGATAGATAGATAGATAGGAGATAGATAGATATGAGATAGATAGATAGATAGATAGATAGATAGATATGAGATAGATAGATAGATATGAGATAGATAGATATGAGATAGATAGATATGAGATAGATAGATAGATAGATAGGAGATAGATGATTGATATATAGATAGATACAAGATATATAGATAGATAGATATAAGATAGATAAATAGATATGAGATAGATAGGAGATAGATATGAGATAGATAGATAGATATGAGATAGATAGATAGATATGAGATAGATAGATAGATATGAGATAGATAGATAGATAGATAGATAGATAGATATGAGATAGATAGATAGATAGATATGAGATAGATAGATAGATATGAGATAGATAGATAGATATGAGATAGATAGATAGATAGATAGATAGATAGATAGATAGATATGAGATAGATAGATATGAGATAGATAGATATGAGATAGATAGATAGATAGATATGAGATAGATAGATAGATAGATAGATATGAGATAGATAGATAGATAGATAGATAGATATGAGATAGATAGATATGAGATAGATAGATATGAGATAGATAGATATGAGATAGATAGATAGATAGATAGATATGAGATAGATAGATAGATAGATATGAGATAGATAGATATGAGATAGATAGATAGATAGATAGATAGATAGATAGATAGATAGATAGATAGATAGATACAAGTTTGGTCCATCCTTGCAGACATTGCACCTCTCACTTCTTTCCAGACGTCTTGCCTTCCTCCAGCAGGTAATACACTAGTCGGGGTAACATTAGATCAGGGTAAGGAGTGCATGTCCTGATAAGAGGCCAGACGTTCTGCTACGTCTCCGCGTCTCCTCCACAGCTCAGACCTTGACTTCTCTTCTTCCTCCTTTACTGCGATTTCCACTACAAACAAAAAATTATTCCCAGTTAATTAAAAAAAAAAATTCCTGTCCCGCTGATTGTATCTCGCCAGGTGTTGAGGCAAAAATAATCTCTTCTATTGCGATGAATTGTTTGCAGAAAGCTACAGAAGAAACTTTGTGAGTTTAGTGTGTGCGGCCCGGCCGTCCTCTACCTGCAGTATTAGCGCTAAGTAGATTACACGGTAACACATCCATCAATTAGGCCGCTAATTAATAACGCAGCTTAAGGCAGACATTTAGAGACAGTGCGTTAGGACTTGGTTTTTTTTTTTCTTTTTTTTTGTATATTTTTATTATTTTTTTCTTTTTTTTTGTATACCACAGATGGGGGATTAGGATAGAAGAAGCTTGGCAGCTGGATACGAAACAAATAATCTTAGAAATCAGTGTGATACAAATCCGAACAACAGGAAAAATACTAATTAATCTTTTTTTTTCTTTCATGGCGGATGACTTATACTTCAGCCGGGGTCCGTAAACCAGAAAGCGCCCACTAGGGTAGCAAAAAAAAAAAAATTTCATTTTTTTTATTTTTTTTTACAAAAACATCCATATCAGTTTCCCAAATATTACCTATTTGTATTACCCCCAAAAAAGAAAAAACAATATTCTTTTTTTTTTTCCAAAAACAGCCAGGGAAAGTACCAAAAAAAAATAAAAAATTCATACACACACCCTATCTATTATCTATTTATTTATCTATCTATTATCTATCTATCTCTCATATCTATCCGTCTGTCTGTTTTATATCTATCTATCTCCTATCTATCTATCTATCTATCTATATCATATCTATCTATCTCATATCTATCTATCTATCTATCTATATCATATCTATCTATCTATCTATCTATCTATCTATCTATCTATCTCATATCTATATCAACCTAATATCTATCTATCTATCTATCTATCTATATCATATCTATCTATCTATCTATCTCCTATCTATCTATCTATCTATCTATCTATCTATCTCATATCTATCTATCTCATATCTATATCAACCTAATATCTATCTATTTATCTCATATTTATCTATCTATCTATCTATCTCCTATCTATCTATCTATCTATCTATCTCCTATCTATCTATCTCATATCTCCTATCTATCTATCTATCTATCTATCTATCTATCTATCTATCTCCTATCTATCTATCTATCTATCTATCTATCTCCTATCTATCTATCTCATATCTCCTATCTATCTATCTATCTATCTATCTATCTATCTATCTATCTATCTATCTATCTCCTATCTATCTATCTATCTATCTATCTATCTATCTATCTATCTATCTCTCATATCTATCTATCTATCTATCTATCTATCTATCTCCTATCTATCTATCTCATATCTATCTATATCTATCTATCTATCTATCTATCTATCTATCTATCTATCTATCTATCTATCTATCTCCTATCTATCTATCTCATATCTATCTATATCTATCTATCTATCTATCTATCTATCTATCTATCTATCTATCTCCTATCTATCTATCTATCTATCTATCTTCCTTTCATTTTTAAAAACATCCAGAACAATTTCCCAAAAATAAATAAATAATTATTTTTTTGTTTTCAAAAACAGTGATTTCCAAAATAAAAATTTACATTACCAAAAAATAAAAATATATATAGATAGATTATTTCAAAAACAGGAAGGACAATTTCCTAGAAAACGACATTGTGTCATTTCCTAATAATTTGGGAGTACTTATGCTGACTGGAATTTATTTAAAGGGCCGGCACAGGTCAGACCTGTATTGGGTCACTTTAACAGAGGATTACGGAAAAGATGGCGGTCCTGATTTTTTTTTTTTTTTTTGCTCTCCCCTGAAATGAAAGCTGAATGCCAAACGGAAAATCCTGCAGGATTTCTGATAGCAATGGGGGAATTGAGAAGCCCACAATTAAGCATATGGGCATTAAGATAATTGTCAGATCTGTTGGCGGACATGATAGAAGACAGATTGGTACGAATCAGTGCGCTCTACTGCAGCACCCAGGGAGACAATTTGACGTTTTACCTGCCTGAGTTACTCTTCCATATTTGTCACTAAATGTGCAACACCGCATCGTTGCGAGTGTTAAGCGCTGTTTACGCAGCCGGGGATTTGTAGCTCAAGAGCTCCCTCTAGCGCATCTGTGCTGCAACCGCAATGGCACGAATTTCTGGCTAAATCGTAGATGATGAAGAATAATTCAACAACTTTACTTTGGGTTTCAATTTCTAACCATTTCCAAGTCGACTGCTTGTTGTCAGTGAATGAACACGCTCTTTCGCACAACTACAAACCCATAAAAACCTAATACTGCTCGCTACTGGGGATTTGTTACAATTGTATCCGAAGATTTCTCCAGTATCAAGTCAACGTATAACTCATTTCATACAACTTTCCTGGATACTTTGTGTCGATTTCTAACCATTTCAATTTTAATGTTTGTTGTCAGTGAATGAAGACGTTCTTGCTTACGGCATAAAGACCTGATACTTCTCACAGCTGAGTGTTTGTTACAATTGTATCCAAAGATTTCTCCAGTCTTGAGTCACTGTTTGACTCTACAACTTTCCCAGATGCTTCATGTGTCAATTTCTATCCATTTTGAGATCAATGTTTGTTGTCAGTGAATGAAAATGTTGTTGGTTACAGCATAAAGACCTGATATTTCTCAGTGCTGAGGGTTTGTTACAATTGTATCTAAAGATTTCTCTGATATCTGCCAATCCATGAATCTACGACCTTCTACAATAACATTTTCAAGACCTCCACTTGCTTACAACAGCTCGGGGTTTGTTACAATTGTATCCAGTCTAAACAATCCTCCAGACTTAGGCTCTGTTCACATCTGCATCTGAAGCGCTGTTAAGCTGCCCCAGAACAGATCCCAATGGACCCATTATAAGTCTGTGGGGTTTGTAGTATCTGGTTGATATCCTTCATGCTCACAGAGGATTGCCTAGGCAGGATTACTAGTAACGAAACCTCAGCTGTGACAGGTACTAGGCCTATGCAGGAGAACCAGAATGTTTTTATCCACTGACAGCAAGCAGATATATTAATGATGGGGCATAGTTGATAACTCTTTCATTATATTGGAGTGCCGACTTATTAACCCTTGTATGGCTGCTGTTTCATCAGGTGGGATCACACCGGGAAGACAGTCTACGAGGGAGTCATTCACTTGTGCCAAATCAGGTGTCCGTGCCGCAGTTACCCGTACAGTCAGCCACGTCACCAGATCTAAACCCATCCCAAGATCCGTACAGAGGTAAGCATTTCATTTATCGCTTAAAGGGGTTATAAAACATGGTCGCTTTCTTCTTCTCAAGCAGTGACATCACATCTCTTGGTCACGTGGCCATGCTGCAGCTCAGTCTCATTCATTTTAATGGGACTGAGCTGTAGTATTATCATGTGACCAACGGAGGTGATGTCACTTACTAAGAAGAAAGTAGCCATGTTTTCTAATCCGGCACTACCCCCTTTAATGGGGGGTTAATAACCCATCTATGCTACTTTTCTGGCATAGATGGATGCAAATGTGGAGAATCTTTGCCGCACTGTCCTTTCTTGCACCAAAGACGCACCACATTGTTCCTTCTATGCCCCATAGAGTGGGGAGAAGACCAAGGTGGGCCAAGAAGGGACTTGTAGCATTATAGATCGCTAGGATGAAAGGAGTCCCGACTGGGTTCGGACTGGGAAGTTGGGATGATGCATTGGTTTTTCCAGTCTGGATTGTCCCCTTTGCATGGGGCCTAAAGTTGTCCTGGTACAGAGCTCCAAACCCACTGCATAGCCCTAGAGTTTCATAGCAAAATTCTGTCTTCCTGCAGTTACCACTAGGGGGAGCTTTCATAGTCTGCTGCATAGATTACATGATTCAATGTGTGCTAAGTCTTAAATCAGTGAGCTCCCCCTAGTGGTGGCTGCAGGTAAACACAACTTTAACATTCAGGTCCTGTTCAGACTGCGGAATCTGCCTCTGATTTTGTGGTGTATTCTGCCCCCAAATCAGCCCTGATTCTGCCTCCATTTTCATTGGAAAATGGCAAAAGTCCACCTAAAATTCCTCTCTGTTTTCCGATGTCTGAACAGGGCCTTAAACCGACATCAACATGTGATCGTGGGGATCCGACACCCAGGACCTCCATCGATCACCTCACAAGCACCACTGCTTGGTCCCTGTACCGATAATTTCACGTTCATCAGTTACATCATGGCACAGCAGCAGCTCAGTCCCATTCAAGTGAATGGGCCTGAGCTGCAATACCAAACACGGCCCCTATGATATGTACGAAGCCTATGAAGACATATTATAGAATTAGTATTCACAGATTTTTGGATCTTATAGATTTATAATGCTGAGATCATTTAAACTGGACCTGTAGTCCTATGTAAAATACTACTGCAATGTCTTAATCTTATGTATTGGACTGCATCTGACATACTCAGCTCTGCTACATCTGTAGTTCCTGCTCACCCATGCTTGTCCTGTAGACAATCCACATAAAGGTAAATGTGTTTTCCTTCTAGGCCTCCCAGCTGGTCTGCAAGGACAGAACGTGTCTCCGGGAAGCTCGGAAATCAAATCAGATGATGAAGGAGATGAAAATCTTCAAGACTCCAAAGGATCTGACGACAAGAAATTAGACGATGACAAGAAGGATATCAAATCAATTACGAGGTCAAGATCTAGGTAACAGTATATAATAGTGTCGCTTCATTTAATTCCTTCACTGGATTTTGATGAAGTGAACAGAAAGGATTATGGAGAGACCACGCTTTAGTATCCCACGTGGCGGATTTGCCGGGTGGAGATGGAGGGTGTAGAGACGGCGCGTCCTCAGATCAGACATGTCCTCGCAAATACGCAGATCTGTGCCCACCGCTCTCTTCTGTATCTACACAAAGAACGTTCTGTATCTAGCACATTGTCACATCCATCCAGGTCTACACACATAACACCGACCCTTACAAAGGCTTAGATAGGACCATGTGGGCAAAAGTATGTGAACCCCCACTGATGTCCCACTATAGGCAAATATATCAATTTTTGTCATTATGAAGTAGAGATGAAAAGTTCTAGAACTTTCTAATAGACTATATTTTAAGTTTTTCACCATGTACAAGACCTCAGTGGCTGAGAAGACTCTTGGTACATCGCTAGTCCTACTCTTAACTGATACAATTGTATCCAGTCTAGACAGTGCTCTGTGAGCTCAACAGCCTGGACTACAGACTGATACATTGTAGCAAACTAGCAGAGAGATTTGTGCAGCTGCTACTAATGTGTTGAGCTCACAGAGCACTGTTTAGACTGGATACATACTGTAGCTAGTCATGCTCAGCTGATATAATTTTATCCAGTCTAAACAATGCTCTGTGAGCTCAACAGCCTGAACTACAGACTGATACATTGCAGCAAAATAGCAGAGATTTGTGCAGCTGCTGCTGATGTGTTGAGCTCACAGAGCATTGTCTAGACTGTGGTATACACTTCTCAGTTGAGAGCAGGACAAGCTATGTACAGGGTTACTGCCAAGAGACATATGATCAGCAGCTACACAAATCTCTCTGCTGGTTTGCTACAATGTATCAGTCAGGATTCTAGGCTGTTGAGTTCACAGAGTATTGTCTAGACTGGATACAATTGTATCGACACAGAGAAGGATTAGCTATGTACAGGGTGACTGACCAAGAGTCTTCTCTGTCACTGACAGCAAGCAGATATGTTAAATATATTGAAAATCGTAACATAAAGTCTATTGGAAAGTTGTAGATATGACTTTTATAGGTCGCTGTGACACGTCAGCAGTTTTGGTTGGTGCTGAGACCTCCATGACTGCTAAAGTGAAGGGCAGAAATGTTCAGCGTAGTGTTGTGCCCCTAAGGCCTCATGCACACGAGCAAGTAGGCAGGCCGAGGCTCTTCCGATGGGGTGGTCTAATGCTCCGTTCCGTTCCCTCGATTATAGAATAGAACAGAACCCCCCTTTGATGTCATCTAAGTGCATTCCACTATAAAATCACCCCCTCCCCTCCTGAGCCTGCACTCTCATTCATGTGCATGAGGCCTACGTTTCCGATCAGCCCTGATCGGCCGATCCTCAGAGGGCGGAGCAAGCATTGTACTGACTTGTAGACATTCCAAGAATCCGCTCACTCAAAGACAGAGACGATGAAATGACGCTGGACACTTCTACCCTTCATTTTAGCAATCCATGGTGGTCTCAGCACCCGCACTCCCCACCGAACAAAATTTCCGACTTGTCATCATGGCATATAAAAAGTTTCCAAAACTGACACCTTTAAGCTTTATATACATAAAGCCAAACCCCTTTAACAGTACATTGCCCTCTGACCTTCTGATTTTTGGAAGCCTCCGCTGCCTCTTTTTACTTGGCCTAGTTCTCTCTTGATCATTGGTGCGGAGTCCAAAATCCACACGGTGTGCGGGCGGCTGAGGTCGGACTCCCACCTGGCAGATGTTACATGTCGCTATTTACATTCTCTGAACTTTTTGAGCCCTCAGTGTGCTTTTTTTTTTCAGGCACCGCTCGCTCTAACCCTGATGTTTTTGAAACTTTTTTTTTTTTTTTTTAACATTGGCTTCAAGTAACAAAACTAGTAACAAAAAGTAACATTTTCATCAAAAAAAACTAAATATTTTTCAAAAATAAACAATTTTTTTTTTTTTATTAAAAAGATTTTTTGTAATTTTTTTTTCTTTTTGGCGGTGTTTTTGAGAAACGGTCGGAGTTCCTTTTTCCTTCTTGCAATGCCCTTAACAATTTCGGGCTAGTGACTTTCAGAGCTTTAGGGCTAGGACTCTATTAGCGTCAGAGCTTTTCTACGGGATTGCTTGGCATGATTTCAATCCAATATTTTTTGGCACGGTCGCCACTTGTGGGACTATGGCGCTCTATTGTACTTTTATCTGAAAGTCAAACCGGCAGCATGCTGGGTCACTGAATGTCAGACTAAAGTGCCAGCGTGACTGGCAAGTGTAACCCGCTCCGGGAGGACTGGAGGATACAGCTTGGTGCCCAGCAGGATGTGCGCAACGCCGCGCTGTAGTATAGGACGTTCATCCACAGGGAAGGCCGATTCTGTCACCTATGTAGTGTTGCACACCTCTAATATCACTGAGGGGCACTGCATTAAGTGGTGCACAGTATAATACAGATGTAGCAGAGCTGAGTTTGTTAAATCAATTCTGTAGTCGGAAGCTACAAAAGCTATGTCTGGGCTTGTCCTCTAACTAGACATGACACATTTCCTGACAGTCTCTATACTATGGCTATTCAGCTGGGAATTGTAGTTCTTCAATAACTGAAGAGCCACTCCTGTGACTACGCCCCTGTACAGTATATAATTGTGACCAGTCCCATTTGTGCCCCTAAACAGAGCACAGAGAGGTGGAGTTTACATAAATTTGCATAATAATGGACATTCTATGTGGGATATCCCAGCAGAATGGAGGGTGGAGCTTTAAAGGGAGTCTGTCTCTAGAATCCAACATAACAATCAAGTTGTACTAGTTGAGCCCTTGGACCCCCTAATGCTATATCACATTTAAAAGGAGTGTCACCAGACTCCAACATATCACCCCAGCCTTGCACATAGATAGGTTAGGGTCAACTGAATCAAACCGTTTTTTCCCCTTGTGAATCGCTGCCTCCATTGCTGAGATATCGCTGTTTTTGTCCGTATGCAAATGAGCTCTTTGAACAATGGCTGCCCCCTTGTTGTTCCAGGGAGCTCAATTGCATATGGACAAAATCAGCAATATCTCGGCAATGGAGGCAGCGATTCACAAGGGGAAAACACTGTTTGATTCAGGTAACCCTAACCTATCTATCTGCGGGCTGGGTTGATATGCTGGGTTGTGATAACACACTCCCTTTAAATGTGATGTAACACTCTTATGTAGCATTAGGGGTTCCATGGGCTCAA
The DNA here is from genome assembly GCA_947044405.1 of Leptodactylus fallax. NCBI lineage: Eukaryota > Metazoa > Chordata > Amphibia > Anura > Leptodactylidae > Leptodactylus > Leptodactylus fallax. The sequence continues at coordinate 357,305 of CAMRHE010000676.1, read as the reverse complement.
CTACTACACCTTTAGCACCTCCAATAGCTATCCCATAGATGTAGCAGTGTGTGCACAGTAGAGAGCAAACATACTGCATTATGGTATCTTACAGCAAAAACCCTTATGGAATTATATGACAAACTCAGTTTTGCTACATCTGGTGGATGTCTATCTGATGCTAAGGGAATACACAGGTAGTTACTAGGATCAAGAAGGAAGCGAGTGCTGGTACAATCCAATTGGCGTTACTAAGTATTTGCGCAGAACATCTTTGCATTGACTGGAACATGCCTTAAGTTTATGGATGATAAATATGATGACCCCTCAGTGGATCCTCTCCATAATCAATGTGCCCCACCAGTTACTGATGGTTTTACTTGAGAAACTGGAATAATTTACTGGGGAATCAGTTGTAAAACCCTATATGTATTCTAAAAATGTAAAATGAAATATCTTTTTTTCTGTATCAGGTTGTTGCTGGGTCCCCATGACAACTCTTCCTGTAATCTGGACACTGTCAGGTACCATAGAGCTACTGGGTCTCATAGAAGCCCTTTTTTCTTGAGTCTTTGAACCCCAATGCCCCTATGATGATACTGAGCTGTCAGAGCACAGGGACAGGAAGTTTTGTCATGGGGACATAGGCACCAAAGATGTTTAACCTATAATATTCTTGCATATTTATAACTCTAGATTGTGTTTTTTTTTTCTTATATGTGTCATATTAATGGGGCACTTAAAGTGGGCCGCCAATAATAAAACAACTTTCCATAAATGAATAGTACAGGTGAATATAAGAAACTTTGTAATATATCTTATTAAAGAAATCTGTTTCCTTCTCCACTTATTAGGCTGAACTACTTTTAACATAGAAGTCTATGGAGATGGAAGCTCCTCCATAAAACACAGAGATCACTGTTGCTGCTACACTCTTCTGGCTTTTATTGCCCCATTCTACCACTGCACAGAATGGGGCTATACATCGATGAACACCCTCCCCTCTCCATAGACTTCTGTGTGTGAGCTGGATTCAGAGACATATTCTATATAACCAGCCTAATATGTAGAGAAGGGAACAGATTCCATTAATAAGATATATTACAAAGTTTCTTATATTCACCTGTACTATTCAATTATGAAAGGTTGTTTTATAACTGGAGATACCCTTTAAGGAAAAACTCATACAGTGTATTTTGCATAGTGCAGGACTTAAGGGGGCGGGATATGCTCAAAGACAAAAGTGCAGCACAGCACTGTCGTATGCAGACCCTGCACTAGGCACAGTAGAACATTGTGTTAGTTCTTCCTGGACTGTCCCATTAATATTACATTTTCAAAAATTTTTCCAAAAAGAATACATTGTATCCTAACCTCTGACCATTAGGACTCTCGATTAACCCCTAGAATAGCACCTATGAATTTTCTCTGTGCTGCCTTACTTGTATTGCTTACCATGTATTGTGCTTGCCACACAGCCCCATTAAAGAGGATGTGTTAGGTCAGCGGTAGTGTCATGCTGGGAAAAAAATTTTAAGGGGTCTACCAGATCCAAAATGTCTCCCAAGCTAATAATAGTGCTATGTATGGGGCTTTAACAGGGGCACATATTTTTATGGCCACAAACTGATGAAGTCATGTAGACATCTTTTTAAGGATATGCAAATCAACCTGCAAGTGCACTAGGGGCGGGGCCTGATTTGCCAGATTTGCCTACTTAACAGCTGTGGCACAGGCAGAGACTGAAAAAGTCATCCAAAGCTGAAAGGGTTGCGTCAGGCGGCAATTCCAGACCACTTGTGACTGCCTATAGGAAAATCTGGCAAATCAGGCCCCGCCCCTGGTGCACTTGCAGACTGTTTTGCCTTTCCATATAAAGACGATTATCTCTGCATTGATTTATTGGTTTTAGTGCATGTTGGGGGGCCCCGAGATTGTCTCGTCTTTGGTCATAGCAGAATGTTTATGTTTTACTACTTTTTATATCGCCATACTAATCTTTATATATTACTCTGTAGTGTTTTTATTGTCCTTATCCACATTGAGCGCTTAGTTAAACGTCTCCATTACTTCTCAGCAATAACGATGATGAAGATCTAACACCGGAGCAGAAAGCCGAGAGGGAGAAGGAAAGAAGAATGGCGAATAACGCCCGCGAGCGCCTCCGAGTGCGCGACATCAACGAGGCCTTCAAGGAGCTGGGAAGAATGGTTCAACTACACCTTAAGAGCGACAAGCCACAGACCAAGCTTCTTATATTACATCAAGCCGTAGCCGTGATTCTTAGCTTAGAGCAGCAAGTCCGAGGTACGGCTCAGAAATGAGAGAAATGTGCAAAATTTGAGAGTGAACTGAATTCACAATTATTATGGAATATAGAATGTAAAATATGTAAAAAAAGATTCAAAATGATGTGAAATTTTTCTAACTTAGCTTTATAACAACCACTTTACAGGCCGGTGATGTCACTTTCATGAGTCACATGACCTGTTTGCAGCTCAGTCCCATTCGAATGAATAGGGTTAAGCTGCAATACCAAGCACAGCCACTATTAAAATGAATGGCGCTATTAGAGACGGGCAAAGCAGTTCATAATAAGACACGTTTGTAACTAATTTTCATTTTTGGAGTTCACCATTAATGAATCTTTATTATACTCTGGAGTCTCTTCAGACAGAAGGCCCGGGAAAAAACCCAAACACTGATCCACCTATTCTCCAATGTGGTGTCCATTCCTTTCTCATGCCATTTTCCAACCTTCTGGGTGATGTCACTAGCTGGGGAACCAATGACAGGCCTCAACAGTCACATGGGAAGAGTTGGCGTCGTAATGCTTGCATCAAAGCGTTATGATATTGGTGACCTCATGTGACCAATGAGGCCCAATCACAGGCTAGGCGGTTCCATGGGGCCTGTGATATCACTCAGGAGGACAGAAAACACCAGAAGATGTCATGATAGAGGGCCAGATGCCACATAGGAGCCCCAGAATCCCAGACACCCCATAGAAATTTGGTTGCTGACGAGCCTTGCGAATATTCGTGAAACGAATCTTGTGAGATTTGCCAATCTTTAGGCGCTCTGCTTGGTATGCAGTGAATAGAGAGCAGCAGATCGGCAAGGGTGGTGGATGTCGGACCCCCACTGATCTGGTATTGATGACCTATCCTAAAGTGCTGGGAAACCCCTTTAAGATAGGAATACCGTTTTTATAAAAAAAATTTATATAAGTAACAATTTAGCTTGGATGTTGTTTTTTATTACCTTTGTGTTTTTGATGTTCCGTCAACTTCAGATTTTTGATTGAATTTTTTTGTTTCATTTTTTTTGCAGAAAGAAATCTAAATCCTAAAGCAGCATGTCTAAAGAGAAGGGAAGAAGAGAAAGTCTCCTCGGACCCTTCCCCTTTGTCTCTTTCAGGACCCCATGGTGGAATGGGGGATGCATCAAATCATTTGGGACAGATGTAAAAAGGTATGTCTAAGAAAGATTGATTTCAACCAAATCATGATTGTTTTTGTTTTGTTTTTTAAATACGAGATTTGCTGCTTTTTGATCAAAAGGGTCAAAATACAAGGGAGAAAGGAAATATATTGTTATTTCTAACCGAGCTGTTAACTAAAAGAGTACCAAATCAGAGAACGATCACCCCAACATCATGTGCAAAGGGCTTAGCAAAGACAACCTACTCCAGCTAGAGATGAGCGAATCGATTCTGCAGAAGTGGAATTCGATCCGAATTTCAGGAAATCTTCGATTCTCCACGATTCCGGATTTCCTGATGCTTTGCGGTAACGAATATTTAGTAAGGACCTTTGTGACATCAGACGGTCACATGATGTTCTCTAGTGATGTTATTGGGTAGACGTGTCTTAGTCCTTCCACATGAATAAAAATTGTCCGTGCTGGAGAGAGAGAGAGAACATGACCGCGGCATCCAAGGGCTTCCGCCATTTTGCCGCCCACCCCAGCTCTCTGCAGACAGGAAATAGCTGTTTATTCGCCGCAAAGTAATTCGGATGGAAGCAAATTTTTTTGGAACTTCGAATTGAACTGCCGAATCGAACTTTTGAGAAATTCGCTCATCTCTACCTGCAGCCTTAGGGATCGTTTGTACAACCTCCATGTGCTGTCTTACAGGCTCAGTCATCGGGAGGTCTTTAATAAAATTAAAGGGGTATTCCAGTCTTATTAATCAATGACCTATCCTTAGGATAGATCATCAATTGAAGGTTGTGGGGATCTGGCACTTGGGACCCCTGACGATCCGTTGTTTGAAGAAGCTGCAGGATTCGGGGTAGCCCCTTAAGTACTTACCAAGGACAGCACCGTACGTTTGTAGAGTGGCTGCGCTTGGTATTGCAGCTCAGCCCCATTCACTTAAATGGGATTGAGCTGCGATTAGGCCACGTGACCAATGAACGTGACATCACATGGCCAGTGAAGCGGAAGTGGTGCCCCTGCCACCACAAACAGCTGATCTATGGAGGGCTCGGATGTCAGACCCCTACTGATCTTTAATTGTTGACACTTCTAGTGACATTATATTATTTCCTGTGTACCATAATATGGTCATGTGAATGAGCCCTAATAGATTATATTCTTGTGCGATTTATCCATTAGCTACAGTATTATTTTTTTCTCAATCTGTGCACCCAAATATACAAAATTGTATTCTTTGTTATTTGTGTAGCAATGTTATATATTAAAAATATTTAAAAGATAAAAAAAAGAAAAGAAAAGCAAAAGCTAAAAAAATAATAATATAAAAAATATTTTCTTGTGTGGTTTATCCATTAGCTACTGTATTATTTCTTTTTATTTTCTGCACAGATATAAAAAAGTTTTATACTTTGTAATTTGTGTAGTAATGTTATAAAATAACGTAATATGTAGTAATGTATATTAAAAATGTAAAAAAATGAAAATGTAATAATAAAATAATATACAAAAATAATAAAAAAATAAAATTAATAAGCAAAAAAGGGAACAATTCAAGCAATAACAAAAGAAAAATAATAGAAATAAAAAAAAAATTATTATATAATATGTATTTTTTTCTAATTTCCACAAAGAGATATGAACAAATCAGATTATTTGTTATATGTAGAGCAATGTGATATATTAAATATATTAAAGAATTGCAAAAAATAAAAAAAATAAAAAATAATATAATAAAATAATAACAAAATAAAATAAATAAGTAAAAAAACAGGGAAAAATACAAATTTTAAGGTGCAATACCATATAAAATTCTCATTTTTATTGCATTATACCCTACAGGCATGCATATCAACCATCTGTGCTCATTTTTTACTTTTTTCTTGTAATATTTATCCTTTGTCAGTAAATGCATCCTCGCTAATGCTAGCTTTTCCTGTTTTCTGTCATTTCAGGTCCAAGTTTTTTTTTGCATTTCTACATTTAGGCAAGAAGCCACTTCCTTAACAGCTGTATTATCTTAAACCCACATAAACATTTCTCCCCTGACCTTTCTTTTTTTTTTTTTTTTTTGTAAAATACAATAAGACAAGTCTGAGTAGATATATGCATTACAGACGCAAGAGGTTTTCAGCATTCCCTACGCTAGAAGAAGCGCATCTTGAAGGAGGACTCTCAACATATCCTACAGAATGTTCCGAGCAGTACGTTCGAGGCTACGGTGACGCAGCCTAGACAGTGAATGGCAATCTACTCCACGCCGTGGATCAATGCATTTGTGCCTAAACTTTTGGAAAAAAAAAAAAAAATATAATGAATTTGTAAGTCTGAAAAAAAATATTTAATTTAAAATTGTATACTTGCAATAATGAAAAAGTGTACTTCGGGGGGACAAAAAAAAACACAAAATAACAAAAAAAGACAGTTTTTGTTGGTGTCAAATTCCACTAGTGTTTATATTTTGTGGAGGAAAAAAAAATGGGGGGAGGGACTTTGGCGCCCGGATATTTACAAAACCAGCAAGTGTCCGATTTAAAAAAAAAAAAAAAAAAAAAAAATGAAGTGATGATATTAGCCATTCCTTAGGGTAGGAGGAACAGATGGATCTAATAGACCTATGACAAATATATAAATATATATATAAATATATATTAAAATGTAGTGCATATGGTAAACTTTGGTTCATTTGTTTAAAAAACTGTTTTTTGCTCCTGTATAAATAATAATGATGAATAACTTTTTTAAAAAGAGACTTTACTGTAAATAGTTTTTTTTTTGTGCGTCTTTTCTGTCCCTTTTTGTTTTTATTTTTTTTATTTTTTTTTTTCTTCGTTCTTGTGACTTGTCATGTGAACTCTGTGGGGGAGGTGATGCAGGATAATACGCTGAGCCTATAGTTGCTTCTCAGTCATAAAAACAGAGTTGTTATTCCAGTTTATGGGAAAGCAGGTCTTAAGACACACCATGTACATAGTGCAGGCAGCAAAAAAAAAAAAATAAAAAAATAAAAAAAGTTAAAATAAAAAAATAAAAAAAAATGAAAAATGGCATCTTGAGTTTTGCCAAGCTGCACATTTGAGTCTATTCTGGGATTTTTCATAGGTACAAGGTTAGAATGCTACAAAATGTTACCACTGTGCCTTCCAATGTTTGTATCATCATTAAGGAAATAATTAAAAAATAAAAAAAATTAAAAAAAAAATTTAAGTGGCTGTGATATAGCTAACCAATTACAAGTGTTAACTACATATGTAGCTAAAGCGGTATGCAACAAGAATTTTTTTTTTTCTGATGTGGTCGGAATATTTGATAGGTGTTTGCGTAATTGCGTGCTTGATGACCACTTGCTGCCATTTGTAAAAAAAAATAGCAGATTCATGGCCCCGACCTTGTCAACCTGGAAGGCGTCATGGCCGGAAGGGCCTACCTTGTGAGTACGCAACCATCATCTAACTTTTTTATTTTTAAGTTTTTGTGGGCCAGTACGAATGTGATATGTTTTTGAATTTTTTATTTTTTTTTTAAATTCAACAGCTTGGCGTCACTTTCCTTGCCCACAGATCTTGGCATGTACTGACCTGGCTACCACTACAGATATTGTAAGACGCAGTATACTTTATATACTGTCCTTATCACTAGGCATTTGTTAGACAATTTTTGTCCCAAAATGTCAGCCTTTATTTTTTTTTTTCTTTCCAGCCACACCAACTTGGCATGTATTAAACTCTATCCCTCGTTTTAAGTAGGATTATCACCATCGAAAATGCCCTAACACGGTCTAAACGTCCATCTGTTCTCCAGCTATATACATTCATTTGTAAATTTTATGCAACAAATGACAAAACGTATCATTATTTTGAAATCGTGTATGTAAAATTTATATTTTTACATGTAGACTTGTTATTATGTGTTTTAATATGTTGTATTGGAATTTTTTTTTTTTTTTTACTTTTTTTGTGGTTGACAAAAAAAAAATCCGATTTTAAATTGAGTCTTCAAAATATGCTACAATTTTTTTTTTGTGTTCATTTCCATTCATGAACAAGACTGGCAGTTTCCCTGTAACCATTTCATATCTTTCATATGTATGATGAAAATCTGTAAATATGTTAAATGTGGGAAAAAATGAGATACCGTCATCGGTTTATACATTTCTTTTGTAAATGTGGAGGTGGATTAGGGTTGTTTGTACATTACATTATAAAGAAATCAATGGGTTGCATTTCATATATATATATATGTTTATATGTATATGGCCCAGCCCTGGTATCAGCCGATTCCTCGTTGCCCGTGATGCTATTTCATTTGACAAAAATATTGTACATTGTGTTATAATTTTTTTTTTTCTGTTTTCCATTCTTACGGATTATACTTTGTCCGAGATTATTCCCCAAAAAAATAAATAAATAAATAAAAAATGGGCTGAAAAAAAAAAAATTATTGTAGATTTAACAACCCTGTTTGTGCTTTTTTTTCAGTTCCAATTTGAAATTTTTGAAATTTCAGCTTCAATTTTTAAAAAGCAGAAGGAATAAAATTGCAAAATGATAGCAAAGCGGGCATGAGTACTGTGTAATAATAGAGCAAGTATATACATGAACAATTATGTAAAACTATTTGACAACATAAAGTGGTGCTTCTATTTTTAACTCAAAGTCGATGTGAACGCTTCTTTTTCCAACCTTGATATTCTGTGTAATTGTCTTTTCTGTTCCATTTACACTTAAAGAAAAATTCCACGTGTATTTGTAGTCCAGCCTCAGAGGCACAAAAATATTCAGACACCTTAGTAGTCTTACATACGAATTGGATAGCTTTTTAGAATATTTTTGACCTTTGGGCCCCAATGCAAAATCTGTGGCAGGCTGACCACCTACCACATGCCATTTATAATACTAGTGCATTACCTTCTTGTAGAGACACCTCCTTAGACACCAGGGTGTGGGTGTGATGACTACCTTTGCACCGCCATATCTTTGCCATTCTTTACGAAACCGTGAGGCTCAACCCGGTGAGGCTCAGTGAACTACCCAAAAACTCCACTAACCCAACCACTCCTCTAACGACAATACACAACTGTCCTTCTGCCTAGCCAAGTACCTTGTGGAAGGTCCACTGGATGTGATGTCATGATGAAAACTTGAGGGACCGTGATGGGGTCTCCAATTACCCCTGGTAATATCAGGGTATTGGCAGATGAGGTCCAAGTAGAACTCCTGCGCTTGGTATAGCGTACCCCCCCCATGACAATACATGACAATTATATATATTTTTTAAGTTTCTCATGCGATCCACCTCCACATTGAAATCAGGATATGTTTCACCAAACACACATTTTGTCTTATGGAAGGGAATTCTTTGCAACTTACTTTCGTGTCCGTGCAAAGAACGGGAAAATGAATACAACTGTTAATCCAACCAGCAATGTAACTTATTCTGGTTCAGTCTTCCAATTTTCCATCTTTTTTTTTTCTCTTTTTTTTTTGGAGGGGTGGTGGGTGGAAAGCAACATTGAAGGTGCAAAAAGTTTCGATACGAGGCAACTAGAATATTCTGTGTGCACCAAGTGGTACCGCCCTAGAGGAAAGCAGCAAAGCATCGGAACAAAGAAGCACAAATGAAAACTGGAACAAAAAAATTTCAAGACTGAACACCATTCCCGGCATATTGAGGTACCCAGGCTATGTGTACCCCTCATTCTTTGCCATTAAGGACTTGAAGGTGATGCATTTTGTGCAGTGCTGGGCTGTCAATATTCATTTCAAGTATTATAGACATATGTAATGGTGAAAATTTATGAACTGTGGCCTTTTTTCATTGTTACTTGTAATGCAATTCAGTAAAGATAAGGAAAAAAAAAGCAGAAATTCACCATGTATCAGTGCCTGGCTTTTATTATAACGTTTCTTTTGTCTAGTGCTCTTTTTGCTATACAAATAGACTGTAGTATTCCCTGAAGCATAAAATAAACTAATAAAAAAAAATCAGAAAAAAAATATATTTGGCTTACATTCAAGATATTTTTTTTTTTTTTTACCATGAAAATATCGGAATTTTCTGATTCTTAAGATTTCTCTATAAATTTTGGAATCATCAACTCAACATTTTATTTTTGTTTTTACTATTTATACATTGTTCTTTATCTCGTGTTACAAAGATGAACGTGTACGGTGGTTCCCTTTTTTGCTTTATATACTTTTTGATTTTTTTTTTTTTTTCTAAACTGGTCGCAGAGGGGACATTTAGTTTGCGGCTGAACAAATACATGAGAAAAAAAAATGAAAAAAAAAAATTGGAAAAGGCAAAAAAAAAAAACAAAAAAAAGAAACAAACAAAAAAAAAGAACAGTTACACCTTGTTCTCAATGTGTGGCTGAGTGCCTCGACTTTTTCATGTTTTGGTGTGGTTCTGATTTGTAGAAGTGTCCAAACAGGTTGTGTGCTGGAGTTTCTTTGAGAAAAAAATGCACAGCTTAGTGTAGGCCATTACCTGTCTCTCAACAGTAGTTATTCAATGCAGCCATGTACATAACCGTTATGTAGCAATAAATGTGCCGTTTTTATAAACCCGCTCGATGCCTCCTTTTTTGTGTGTGCTTGAATATATTGCGCTTGTGTCAATTTGTTCAAAATTGGAAATTGAAATTTTTAAATTTTAAAGAAGAATCCTGTTTGACAATATTGTGGGAAAGGGAAACAAAAAAGTGCAAAAAGTAGAGCATGCTAGAGGTGTACCTTAAAGTCCCTGGACTTCAGTGCAAAATTTGAAACATAGCCACCAAAATATCACGCCATTTATTAAAATTGGTATAATATAACCCTGTTTGGCCCACCCAGGACTTAGGGCCAGGGTACAACTGCAACCCCTGCACACAATGTAGCTCTATCACCAATCATATTACAGCTGATTTTTTATTTTTTTTTAACTTTTTGAAACGCATTGATCTGATTGGTTGGTATGGGAATTTTTTTCTGTTTTTGTGTGGATGAGTTTCCTTTGTAAATTGTTCCCAAAAATGTGGACTGTATATAAATACTACACAAGTACCCCATGCACCAGGTTCCGTTCCATATCTACTACAAATATTGTTGGAGTCAATACTTATTCTTCAGCATCTACCTAACATGTGAACTTGGTGGCCAAGGCTTGCAGAAACTCGAAGCTTAGAACTAGAAGTGTTTTCATGGTAATTTGGATGGGACATAGTGGGGCATCCAATTACTCCTTTCAGTTTTTAGAAGTAGACACAATTTTTATGGCTATGTGGCTAATATAGAACCCAAATCCAGGGTCAGTTTTCTGAGATGGCAAACTGGACAATTTCTCAAGGACCCCAAGAGCAAATTGGTACATAGTATATGGTGCTGAAATTAAAATACAGTATTAAGTGGGATCTATATGGCAGTAATATGAAAGGGCTTTAAGGGATTATTATTTGCACATTGTTAGGGCACTAGATGGCAGTATTATCTTGTCACTATATGGCGGTAAAAGTTCAGCTTTGGCCCCCTTACACAACTTCTCATAACAACCAGTGGCCGCATCCCATCCGTACATTTTAGCAGCAGTTGTATTTCCCTTTCCTTCCCTGTCTGGGCCACTATGAAGACGTGTTCACAACATGTCTGAGCACACAAGCTTCCCATCCCCTGTCAGTGCCCCCCACATAGTAATCGTGCCCCCTTTTGTGTCACAGCCTCCTCCACATTATCCTTCCTTGACTATATTCTGCTGACCAACTGCTATTTTGCTATTAAAGGGTTTCATTTTCTCCTTTCTGACAGTGGAAGGCTGTGTATCATAAATCTTCTCACTCCAGTGCATCAGAGGGCAGGGGAAATACATTTACAACCCACAGAATGCCGGCCATCAAAAGAAATCAGCAAGGAGATCAAAGAATTTGAATGTGACCTGTTGGCCCTTTTGGCTTCCGGGATCAGTTGCAGCTCATTGCGGACCCCTATAATTATGCCAATGTTGAAATCACTTTCTAAAGTGAAAAACAGGGAGGCTTACTTGGCTTGATGCACAGCATCCACTTTTGCAGAAATCATTCCCTAAGGACTTGTTTTCATACAGACAATTTTGTAATTTTTAAAAACAATTTATAAAAAGATTTTTTTTTTCTTGGGGATTTCCAAGAAATAAATCAGATACAAATACTAGTAAAAGAAGTTGTAAACATAGAATAGACAGGATAGGAAATCACCTATGTCCACTAAGTTGACTATCGGTAGAGTCTATTGGGTCAACTTATGGAAAGAAGAAGCCAGTCCCTGCCAAAGGCCATACAAAAAGTGTAAAAACAGTGAGATTATCGACCATTGAAGGGGTCTAGGAAAATATCGTTAACTCGACACAGTCAATGTTAATATTCGGGAGCCACATAATCTACAGACACTTTGGGGATAACATTTAGAAACAAAGTCTAAGTGGAAAAATTCTTTTATATTTACCAGAATATTCACGTTCCAAAATTCATGATTTGTAGTGATGGATTTCCTCCAACTTTGGTAAGGTTTATTTTTCTAATGGTAGAAGGAGGACAGAGAGAAGGATTTCCAATTGGCAGAGATCGAATACTTGTCTTTAGCAGTCAACTATCTTCATAAAGCTTTTTTTAGTAAAATAAATAACAGATTTATTGCAAATGGATACACCATGACGTTTTGCTAGAGGCTTGCCAGATACGGTCAAGCTTGGTGGAGGTGAAGGATCTTAATAACATTTTCCTAATTTTTATACCTTGGAAATTTTGTGGTGGGTTGGTTTGTAACTAAGGGAGAGTTTTTACTGTTTATCCAACCACCGGGCATTAGGAAACTTTGACAGACCCTTTAGGGTATAAGTTGGTGCTTATTTTGAGGGCGGAAAGCCATCGGGAGGGGGAGTGGGGAGGAACTTGAGGCAGCAGTGAACTTATCCTTAAATAGATTTTGCCCTAAAAACAATCCCCTATTTAAAGGGGGTTTCCCCACCATAGTAACTTATCCACCGAACACAGAATAGGGAATAAGTTATAGATTGGAGGTGGTTTGAATACTGGAATCCCACTGATCACCAAAATGGGGGTGCTTTGCTCCTTAGTCTGAATGGAGTGGTTGCCAAAAATGCACACCCCACTACATTCATTTACAAGGCACCGCCAAAATCTAGAACTCCATTCATAGCATGGAGCTACCACCACCAGTGGTTGGATACCCACCGATCTGCAACTTATTCCCTATCTTATGGTACAAACCCATTTAAGTAGGTGAATACGTAGACAAAATCCATGTATGGGGTCTGTCAAAGTTTATAAAGACCAGCTGGTTGGATATTAAGTGAATCCTCTCCAAAAGACCAAACCTTTGAGAAGACCATCTCTTTATCTAGACAAAATCTATGCAACAGCCCTTTGTATAGTATCGGGAATGAATATTGGCTTCTTCCTTGGGAGGATGACCCTTCTAGAAGACTGTTTTTCAATGCAATTTTTGGGAGGTCATGACAGAGGTTTCACTGTACGTGATGCCCATTGATTTGGACTTCCAAAAAGTTTCCTTCTAATATAAAGTCTAGTCTTGAGAGACAGCCATGTGTAAAATAAGGTTGAAGTTACAGAAGTTTTATTGGTGGAGAAAACATGGTACCCAGTTTGAAGTAGGGTGGAAAGAAAGGGAGGTGGGGCATGTCTAATGGTAACATCTACTGCGTCCTTTCCAAAACATAAGGTGGGCCAAACTTGTCAGGTTCCCTCTAGATGTTGGTTAGGCGCAACTGGGGAGGTCAGTTTGTCAGAAGGAATTGTATCGCTCATGCTTTTTGCCTGGACTTTGCCCAATAGCGAGGCTTGGTACCTACATGTTCTGGCTGAAGAAGCCTCAGTAGAAGATTGACAAGCTTACAAGTAGTCATCATCATCTGGGAAGTCGGAGATTGGGATTTCCAAAAACAGATGAGGTTTTGGAGATGGACATAAATTAATTCTGTATGTGTTGGGTTTATTTTTTTTCAGAATTTTTTTTTTTTGCGTATTTATGACCCTAACACATAACCCTGGATCTCCTCAAACTTAATGCAAACAAAAGGTATAATAGAAGGACCCAATGCAAAATCTGTGACCGAGTCCCCTATCTTAAAGGTGTCATTTATAAGGGTAACATCTTCATATGTGGCAGAGGGGACTTTGCACCAGACTGCTACCTCTGCACCACCTATATTATATCTTCAGCTCATTCCTTACAATTATTGGTAGTTCATAGATATTTCTAGATAAGACCTGTTATCACACCGATAACCTGAATGTCGATAATATACTATAATGTTGTAAATTGCTGACATGACATGAATGCGCTGGCATAGAAGAAATAGCAGCTTGTTGTTCTCCGGTAACAGCACACAAATAACCCTGGAAACTGCTGGAATTTAAGAGACTTTTCAATCTGAGATAAGCTTAAAGACTCGCTAATCCACAGAATCTCTACAAATGTAGAGTATTTGTCTGCCGCTGGAAGTCTACAAGCTGTTTAGACTCTTCTATAAAGCAAGATGTCATTTGTGAAAAGAACGGCCCAACCTTACGGATAAACTGAAGGATAAAACCACAGCATTCGCCTGGTTTGCACTGATGTGTTTCTCCTTGGTTGTATAGCTTAAAGGGGAAGTAACATTATAATTGTACTGTATTGTATGGTCCCATAGGGTAAGGGTTTCAATGGCATGGTGGCTACCGATGGCTCTTTGTTGTACTTGCTCTATGGGTTCCAATGTACAGGAATGGAGTTTATACGTTCTCATGATGATTTCTGTATTTCGGCCCTGCCCGTTGCCAAGAAACATATTGGAGACACACAATGAGGGTATTTAAACCAAGGTGGGCCAGGGCAGGGGTGGAAATAACTCACACCAAATACCTGAGGTCTATGCCAGTTCCTGGCTCAATGTGTCTTCAGCCTCATGGAAAGTTTGCACGTATTTGTCACGTATTTGGGCCAGGTGACAATAAATTGTCGTCAAAACTGTCATTTATTTAAAAGGAGTCTATCTCCAGAACCCAGTAAATCAACCCTGCAGATAGATAGGTTGATATACTGCAGTGCCTCTGAATCAAAAAGTGTTTTTCCCTTATGATTTGCTGCATCCAATGCTGAGATATCTCTGTTTTTGTCAATACGCAAATATGCTCCATAGAGGTAAGAGGAAACGCTCCTGTTGCTCCAAATAGCTCATTTGCATATTGACAAAAACAGAAATATCTCAGCAATTCACAAGGGGAAAACATGTAAAAACATGGAAAAAATGCTTAATTCAGGTTACCCTAATCTATGTATCTACAGGGCAGGTTGATATGCTGGGTTCTGGTGACAGATTTCTTATAGTTCTCCATTCAGTAGAACATTCACTTGAAAAAAAAAAATTTTTTTAATTTTTGGAGAAAAAAAAGTGGGTTATTTACCTATAAGACTTTTTTTTTTTTTTAGGGAGGGTCAAGACTCGGGCAAGGAAAGAGAGCTGCTTTATAGAAAATGCCCACTGAGCTCTGAAGTTGCAGCTCCTTAAGCAGTGACATCAGCGAAAACATGTCCAGAGAATAAATGAAGAAGTGGCACACAGGGTTTAGAATTTTGGGTAAAGGGAGAGAGAACTGCCTCATGGGGAGTGAGAACACTGGGGAGAGGGAGAGCAGACTCACAGGGAATGGTCATTGAGCTCTGAACTTGCATGTGAGGCGAAATAGGTTCTGAAAATAAAGACATGGAAAAATCATAACAGTGCAGGGTGTAGCAGTCAAGGAAAGAGAGAGAGAACTGACTCAAGGAATGAGAGCACTGTGGGAAAGAGAAAGAGAGCAGCTTTATAGGGAAACAAAATAAAAAGTGGAAAAATCATAATATTTGGTGTAGCATACGGGGAAGTGGTAAGAGAAGCGCATTATAGGGAGCTGAGCTCTGAGGTTGCACCTTCATAAGCAGACACATAAGCTGAAACAGAATCCGAAAATAAAGTAATGGGAAAATCATAATAGCACAGTGTGTAATACTTGAGGAAAGAGAAAGATAACTGACTTACTGGGAATGAGTGCACTGGGGAAAAGAACAGCTTGGCCACTGAGCTCTGAACTTGCAGCTCCATGAGCAGAGGTGAGGCAAAACAGGTTCTGAAAATAAACAAAGTATGGGAAAATCATAATGCAGGGTGTAGCAGTCAAGGTAAGGGTGAGAGAACTGACTTATTGGGAAGAAGAGCACTAGGCGAATGGGTAAGAGACTTAGGCTCATCTGATTCATTATATTCTGCCCTGCCACCTGCTCCTACAGGTTCTGCTTCTGTCTGCCGCTACCATTTCCTGTCCACTGATTCTTACTGGTTCAGGTCCAGGGTCCTGCTTGTGGTTCCTGTCTTCATGATGGTACCTCTAGTTTTGTGAACACATAGAGACTTCCAGCTCCTTAAAGGGTGAGTATGTGCCAAAGTCAAAGTCACCACTGCCTGAGCAATAAGGTCCATATTGTACCAGTCTCTGTTGAGGGCTAATCCTCAGTTTACTATGTTTGGCATTTGACTTGTTTTGCAACCTGTCTGTGGCCCATCCTAATCTCTGGCTTTTACAACACTGTGACTGAACTCCGTCAGCCCTGACCTTGCCAGATCTACTGTTGTGAATGTACCCCCACCAGACCTGACCTCGGCCCATCTGACTATGTCTACTGCTTGTTGACTTTCTCCTGTCCATCCACATATCAGCTGTTGATAGTAGAGACTACTCTGGGTATAGTGCGCTGGGAAAATCCATACTTCCTTGCAGGGATTCTAGGCTAAAAAACTGACAATCTATTAAACTTTGCTCTCTTAACCCAATGTCAAACCATAACATCCTAGTAGATCCATATCTCCTCCAGAAGGTTTGTAACCTGTTGTCGGTTCCTCTTGACCTCAGGGGCTGGTCCAAAAGTTGGGGGTCTGCAGTGTAGATGTTGGTGTTAGTAATTTTCCTAGGGGTAATTCTAGTAGAAAATCTCCAGCCTGATGGTTGTTGGGGTGCCCTTAATATCGGTTTAGGACTACATAGACAATGAAGAATGGTGTATATCTTCTACAGTAATGGAGGTGCAATCATGGATACTACGGGGCTGGACATTCTAAATGGTTCTCCTTGAGATCAGTCAGCGGCTCTCTGCTTATTTAAGTCTCCTCAAAAAGTGTGCTCTTTATATTCCACAAAAATATACCCGTAATCGCCCAAACTGCAGGGTACAGTTTCCTAAAGGTAGCTAGACCTGGCCTGGGGCTCATAGGTCCTAGTCATAGCCATGACGTCTGTTCATAATGGGGCTGAATGGAAATGCAGAGAAGAAACGGTCATCCGCTTTCCTAAAAATGTAGATCGCTGGAAATGATTTATTTTATTATCTGATTCTGACTATATAAAATAAAAATATGTCTGTTACAATACTGTGAGTTCCTTAAGAAAAGTAAGAGAAAAAAATCGGTAGAAATAAACAAAAAATTCAAAAAAATCTTTCTTGCGCATTAAAACCTAAAACACCCCCAGTGGCCAAAGGGGTAAGGGTAGGTTCACACGGAGTTCTTTGCAGGCAGAAAAAATCAGCTTCAGGAATTAGGAAATGGTTTTTTGACCTGATGCGGTTTTCTGATGCGGTTTTTCGACGCGGATGTAGGATGTACAGTAGTTTACACCCCTTTTGGTGTGGGCCTAGGAACTCAGCTTCAAAAAACTGCGTCGTGGTTTTCGAAGTGGTTTTTGCAAAAACCGCATCCAAAAACCACGTCACCTTTTTTCTGCCTCCCATTGAATTCCATTGGTTTTTCCAGGCGGAATCCTCCTGAGGATAGGTCATGTAACATTTTTTTTTACGCTAGCGGAAAAAAAACACTAGGGGAAAAAAAACACTACTGACTCCCATTGAAATGAATGGGAGGCGTTTTTTCAGGCGGATTTTGAGGCGGATTCTGCGTCAAAATCCGCTGCCAAAAAACTCCGTGTGAACACAGCCTTAGACACATTTGTTTTGCTATTATCATAATTCTCCAGTTTTTAGTGGCCATTGGTAATTCTCCACCAAGATGTTGGAGCCCAATTCCCCCCCGTTGCTAGCCCCATGCTATCCCCTTCCATGCGTTACAGCAGCTCCTTCCCATCACTGACCTCCTTACACATTTGCTTACAATTCAGTTTTTCACTTATTTTCTACATTTTTTTTTTTTTTTTTTTCAAAAATCAAAACACAAACACTTCTGGGGAGATTTGCCAAAAAATTCTTTAGATCACGAGGAATAATCTGCCACCTACAAAGGCAAACAAACAGTCTGTTCTCTTTCATCTCCGCGCTCCGCAGAAACATATGTGCAAAATGTGGAATGTAGGAGACGAGTTATCTTGGCTCTAGCGTCCAGTTTCCACATCGTGGTCAGAAGCTGAGATGTTACTCATTTACTTTAATGGACTCTTACTCTCTGTTTCCAGAAGGGTAGGGACTCTTCAGAAAGTCCAGTTTCCAAGGGTGTGCACAGAAATCCCAGGGGACCCATTGCAGAACTCAGGGCAATGTTCTCCACTGTGGGCCCCACATTCCACTCTTTAAAGTTCTCGATATCTGTATAAGGCGAGCTCTGTATTTCTAATGTGATAAAATTGTCACACTCACCAGTAAGGGGCGTTAAATACATTTTGAAACTATACAATTAGTACAGCACTCATTGGTAGTTCTATAAACTTGCTTCAGAGAGCTCCACCTAGTGGTAGCTAGGTAGCTGGTATAGTATGTCACATTAGGCAGTTGGACCTTCTGCCAACACTGGGCCCATAGCAATGCAGCAACCTTTTGGAGAGAAAGTGGCTGGAAGTAGTAGCTACTGCAAACAGGAGTTGTCATAGTGGTTTGTTGACTCAAGCAAATCCTTCAGCTCTACTCCTGGGCTGGTGCAGAACTGAGGTGGCCTGCAGTGTACCTGATGGTGGTGATGGTCGTGTCCTAATGATGTTCAGCAATCCTGAGCCAGATGGGAGTTGGAGTGTCCATGATGGTAATGCTTGCACATTTGTCAAGCGGATTCAGGGACGGAATCCCTGAACAGAATCCAAGAGCTGGTGTGAACCCAGCCTTAGGCATCCTTTTATTCCCTGTCTTAGGGCTCTAGTGCATGTTGCACTAGTTCAGCTCTAGTGCCATATTTTTGCAAACTTCCTCCTGGGATGCTATAAGAAGAGTCCTGGTCTCCTCCAATCCCAGACTTTGCTGGCTGGTCTTACCAAAAGCTCAGATGCCTAGTACAGGGATAAACAAAAGGGATAATAAACACACAGGTTGCCAAATACAACTATATACACAGTGGCACCAACAATACAAACACATTACGAATAGTTTAGCATGGTGTACACTGGTCTTTTATTTCACTTTGGTTTAATGCAAAAAAAAAGTCCATCATACAGGACGTCATCTGTAACCTGTACTCACCACTCCATTTCACTCTAGTGTTGCCCTCCTGCATTATCTCACTATTCACATTACTAAGCAGCCAATGTGCACTGATGTTGTCAGGAAGGCTTTTGATCCTGGCGGCCTGTTTAAGCAGACAAGATTCTCCAGACTGCTGCCTGAGTGCAAGCACAGTAAAGCTCAGTCCCTATTCTTTCAGTCTTTATCATACAACCCAGTGTACTGGTCCTGGACAGTAGTGTTTACTCTGTTGCTATGCGATTGCTTCTGATGATGTCATCAAGGCCTACTATTTAAACCTGATCTCCCACTCATTGACTTAGCGTCAGCTTACAGTTCAGAGTACAGTTCTGAACTGGCCTCTGTTTCTGTAGGTTCTACTTCAAACTGCCTTGCGTTTCCTTGTAGCACACAAATTTTGACCTCCTCTAGTAAGCAGAGAAAAATTTCCCTATTTTGCCTTTATAGCAAGAGCCTAAAGGAAAGCAAGTCTATCTAATATTCATCACCTTGATAAGCATATAACTACTATAATACTGCTCCTATATACAAGAATATAACTACTATAATACTGCTCCTATGTACATGAATATAGCTACTATAATACTGCCCCCTATGTACAAGAATATAACTACTATAATACTGTCCCCTATGTACAAGAATATAACTACTATAATACTGCTCCTATATACAAGAATATAACTACTATAATACTGCTCCTATGTACATGAATATAGCTACTATAATACTGCCCCCTATGTACAAGAATATAACTACTATAATACTACTCCTATGTACAAAGAATATAACTGCTATAATACTGCTCCTATGTACAAGAATATAACTACTATAATACTGCTCCTATGTACAAGAATATAACTACTATAATACTGCCCCCTATGTACAAGAATATAACTACTATAATACTGCTCTTATGTACAAGAATATAACTACTATAATACTACTCCTATGTACAAGAATATAATTACTATAATACTGCTGCTATGTACAAGAATATAACTACTATAATACTGCTCCTATGTACAAGAATATAACTACTATAATACTGCCCCTATGTACAAGAATATAACTACTATAATACTGCCCCTATGTACAAGAATATAACTACTATAATACTGCTCCTATGTACAAGAATATAACTACTATAATACTGCCCTCTATGTACAAGAATATAACTACTATAATACTACTCCTATGTACAAGAATATAACTACTATAATACTGCCCCTATGTACAGGAATATAACTACTATAATACTGCTCCTATGTACATGAATATAACTACTATAATACTGCTCCTATGTACAAGAATATAACTACTATAATACTGCTCCTATGTACAAGAATATAGCTACTATAATACTGCTCCTATGTACAAGAATATAACTACTATAATACTGCTCCTATGTACAAGAATATAACTACTATAATACTGCTCCTATGTACAAGAATATAACTACTATAATACTACTCCTATGTACAAGAATATAACTACTATAATACTGCTCCTATGTACAAGAATATAACTACTATAATACTGCTCCTATATACAAGAATATAACTACTATAATACTGCTCCTATATACAAGAATATAACTACTATAATACTGCTCCTATGTACATGAATATAGCTACTATAATACTGCCCCTATGTACAAGAATAGAACTAATATAATACTTCCTTTTCCTCCTATGTCCTGCCATATAAGTATTTGGAGATGGATGTGCCATGTTACATGTTGTATTAATTTGTTATTTACGTAACGTGATCTCCGCACATTTTGCAGTCAGTAGAACACTTGATCTTCTTTGTGTCTGTTTTACAGAGTAATAAACTTTTTTCTCTCTTGCACAAGTTGCAGTGTGTACATCTGCCCTGCATAGACCTACAGCTTCTATAGGCAGCATTGTTACAGTGCAGGAAACCTATCTATAATGTCGATAGAAGTAGATCTCAGCACAATGGTGCAAATTATACCAAAATTATCACATTCGTGCGCTTAGCATGAGATTCCTGCGCAATTACTGAGGCATGTTAGGACATATTTCTATGCTAGTGAAAATGTGTTGAGAACACGACACTAGTGCTCACCCTCAATAGTCTGAAGATGGATATTTATCAGAATCTGGACCACAGAACATACAGTACCTTGCGAAAGTATTTGACCCTTTGAACTTTTCAACCTTTTGCCGCATTTCAGGCTTCAAACATAAGGATATAAAATTTTAATTTTTTGGTGAAGAATCAACAACAAGTGGGACACAATCGTGAAGTGGAACGAAATTTATTGGTTATTTTAAACTTTTGTAAAAAAAATAAAAAACTGAAAAGTGGGGCGTGCAATATTATTCGGCCCCCTTTACTTTCAGTGCAGCAAACTCACTCCAGAAGTTCAGTGAGGATCTCTGAATGATCCAATGTTGTCCTAAATGACTGATGATGATAAATATAATCCACCTGTGTGTAATCAAGTCTCCGTATAAATGCACCTGCTCTGTGATAGTCTCAGGGTTCTGTTTAAAGCACAGAGAGCATCATGAAGACCAAGGAACACACCAGGCAGGTCCGTGATACTGTTGTGGAGAAGTTTAAAGCCGGATTTGGATACAAAAAGATTTCCCAAACTTTAAACATCCCAAGGAGCACTGTGCAAGCGATCATATTGAAATGGAAGGAGTATCAGACCACTGCAAATCTACCAAGACCCGGCCGTCCCTCTAAACTTTCATCTCAAACAAGGAGAAGACTGATCAGAGATGCAGCCAAGAGGCCCATGATCACTCTGGATGAACTGCAGAGATCTACAGCTGAGGTGGGAGAGTCTGTCCATAGGACAACAATCAGTCGTACACTGCACAAATCTGGCCTTTATGGAAGAGTGGCAAGAAGAAAGCCATTTCTCAAAGATATCCATAAAAAGTCTCGTTTAAAGTTTGCCACAAGCCACCTGGGAGACACCAAACATGTGGAAGAAGGTGCTCTGGTCAGATGAAACCAAAATCCAACTTTTTGGCCACAATGCAAAACGGTATGTTTGGCGTAAAAGCAACACAGCTCATCACCCTGAACACACCATCCCCACTGTCACACATGGTGGTGGCAGCATCATGGTTTGGGCCTGCTTTTCTTCAGCAGGGACAGGGAAGATGGTTAAAATTGATGGGAAGATGGATGGAGCCAAATACAGGACCATTCTGGAAGAAAACCTGTTGGAGTCTGCAAAAGACCTGAGACTGGGACGGAGATTTATCTTCCAACAAGACAATGATCCCAAACATAAAGCAAAATCTACAATGGAATGGTTCACAAATAAACGTATCCAGGTGTTAGAATGGCCAAGTCAAAGTCCAGACCTGAATCCAATCGAGAATCTGTGGAAAGAGCTGAAAACTGCTGTTCACAAACGCTCTCCATCCAACCTCACTGAGCTCCAGCTGTTTTCCAAGGAAGAATGGGCAAGAATTTCAGTCTCTCCATGTGCAAAACTGATAGAGACATACCCCAAGCGACTTGTAGCTGTAATCGCAGCAAAAGGTGGCGCTACAAAGTATTAACTTAAGGAGGCCGAATAATTTGCACGCCCCACTTTTCAGTTTTTATTTTTTACAAAAGTTTAAAATATACAATAAATTTTGTTCCACTTCACGATTGTGTCCCACTTGTTGTTGATTCTTCACCAAAAAATTTAAATTTTATATCTTTATGTTTGAAGCCTGAAATGTGGCAAAAGGTTGAAAAGTTCAAGGGGGCCGAATACTTTTGTAAGGCACTGTATATTAAAAAATATTTAGCGTGTCCAGTTCTAGTGAATATCTGATGGTTTGTGCCTGTAGACTGAGACATTAGGGATGTATATGAGTCCCGCACATCTAGTTCTTATATTTTTGGAGATGTTCTGCATTCCAGGTTTTGCTTCGGTCTGATTTTTAGGTACAAATATAAACGCTTAAAGGCGTTGTCCAGGATATACAGTTTTCCGCAAGGAGGCCGTGGAAGGTGATTCCTCCCCCCCCCCCCACACACACACCTATCCCTGGTGCTCCGGTGTCTTCAACTGCGGTCCGGTCCTGCTGCTCCCAGGGGTCCATGTGAAATAACACACAATTCTATCATATTTTTTTTTTCATTTTGTTTTTATGGCATTCCCTCCGCATCATACATGACATGACAGCTTTGTCAAATGAAAATGAAACGTCACTTTTTGAAAATGAAAGATTTTTCTGGGGTCACCGTATTCTAACACCTATAACTTTTTTACTGTACTGTTGTAGGAGATAGGTCAGGACTCTTTATTTGCGGGACAATTTGTACTTTTTAATGGTACCAATGTTTGGTATGTGTGACTTTTTGATCACTTTTTATTGCTATTTTTCGGGGAAAGCAAAAATACCTTCTTTTGCATACTGCGGTATGTATTTTGTTTTACACCATTCAACTTACGGGATAAATAAGGCTAATTTTGAATAGTGGGGACTTATATGCACATGGGGATACCTAACATGTTTGTTATTTGTTTACATTATGTGTTTTTTTAAACTTTTTATTATTTCGTTATTTTTTATTTTTAACTTTTTTTTTTTTTTTTAATCCTTATCCCTGTCCCACAAGGGGACTTGAACCTGGGATCTCTGATCCCCAGCACAATGTACTGTGACGCATAGTATTGCAGCACATTGCACCTAGGCTCACTATGGGAACTGTGCACAGGCAGTCAGGAGGCCGTTGCTTGGCGGCTAGTCCCGGGCCTCGGCTGTGTAAGACAGCCGAGTGCCATAAGTAATGCCGCAGGCACGCTTCTGTGTCCCTGGCATTACAGCACCATACTTTTAAGGTGCTGAGTGTTAACTATATGCACAGTGTAACATAATAGTATGGTGCAAAGGCGTTAAGGCTGGGTTGACATCTGAGTTAAAGACTCCATCAAAGAGAGACCGCCAGAAACTGGCGGATGAATAAAGTCCTGCATGGAGGACTTTTTTCCCCACCTCTTTCAGCTTATAAACAATGAACCCCATCACAGTTAATGGGGTCCGCCTGTCTCTGTGTGTAACCGCTGTTGTAGCGGTCCTGCTCTCTGTCATTCTGGTCCCCCCAGCAATTGTGGTCAATCTAGTTAACAAGTCAGTGTGTGTGGAGTGTAGCAGGCGTTGTGACTCCGGATCATCTGGGAGCATTGCCCTCCTTGCAGGACTTTTTTCTCCGCCGTTTGTAGGAGAAATCTGTGGCAGAGTTTCCAACGCAGATATGAACCTTACCTTACTTGCCGATTGGAACTTCAGCTAGTGGATAGGTTATAATTCTCAAGATGGGAATACTCCTTAATCATTGTATACCTTCTCATACATTATCCCCAGTTACAGGAGGAATACCGCCTCCTACAGTGCAAGGTTGATCCCAGCTGCTTGCAGCAACTCGTGGGAGGAATCCCGATGGCTGAGAGTAGTAGTACTTAAACTTGTGGGATGGAGCTGACGTGGCAGTCAATACACCCGGATGGCAGGCTGCTCTCTCCTCACTAAGGCCTGTGTGCCACTTTCTCTTTCATACAGTCACCTCAGCAGTCATGTGGGGTTCATCAACATCATGACAATTGCGTTAAAGCGCCACAATATCGGCGCATCCCATGTGACCCCTGAGACCCAATAACAGGCCTCACCGAAATATCACTCAGGAGGCAGGAAGAGGCCAGAAGACAACCAAAGAGGACTGTGAGGGAGACCAGGAGAGGTGAGGGAAGGTGAGTATCAGTCTTTAGTATGTTTCCACACTTCCTTGGGCCATGAAGAGACCCCAGAGTATTTACCGTACTGCATGTCGGAGTGGCCATTTTAACACGTCTGAGACAAATCCACAATTGTTCGGCTTCATTAAAAGCCAAACAATTTGGGATATTCGGTTCAAACCTGGCTCCTGCTGAAACGGATCTTTACCCATCTCTCCTCCACAGTATAATAATACCACGAAAATGAAAAAGTCAGGCAAACCTTGCGAATATTCGTGAAACATATTTCACCCTTTTCCTAACTGTGACAAGTCCTGCACCAGAACTGATTGGAATAAAATACTGAAGGGTCTTGATGAATGACAGCAAGCAGAGATCTTGAAAACCAGTGAATATTATTACAGAAAATACACAAGAAAATGGCAGACCCTGGAATCCTCTTTTAATAATGAAACGCTCTGCAACTTTCTAATCTACCCCTCCCCACATATTCAGACACTTGCACGCTCTTGCCACCTGCACCTTAATAACATCTGTAGAATTTGCCCTTTTCTCACCGTGAAAACCTCAAAACCCCTCATTGTCGCTCTGATTCTCTCTCGTCTTCACTATTACAATTCTCTTCTACTTGTTCTTCCTCTTACTAAGCTCTCCCCACTACAATCTGTCCTGAAGGCGGCCGCCAGACTCATCTTTCTGTCACTCCAGTACAGACGCATCTACCTTGTGTCAGTCGCTGTATTGGTTGCCCATCCATCACAGAATACAATATACAATTATCACACTGACCCACAAATCCATCCATAGCGCTGCGCCCCCCTATATCTCCTCTCTCATCACTGTCTACCGCCCTAACCGTCCTCTCCGTTCTGCCAATGACCTTAGACTTGCATCCCCTGTTATCCGATTATCCCATTCCCATCTCCAAGACTTTTCTCGAGCTGCACCAGTGCTCTGGAATGGTTTACCCCAGACAATCCGATTAATCCCCAACTACAGCAGCTTCAAAACTTCCCTAAAGTCACATCTGTATGGTCAGGCTTATAACGTGCCCTGATCACAGTGTAGTGTGCGGAGGTGGAGAACAATAACACCTTTTATCCTTTCTCCTCTGTTCCTCAGATCTTGGCCCCTCCATCTAGAAGTTATGCTGCACTCCTTGCACTTAGTATCTGTTTATTCACAGATACCGGCTGGTGACGGGTTAATACAGCTTCAGTTAAAAGATGGCTGGACTGTGGTAGCAAACAAGCCCTCTGACCTCTTGTGTCCCCCTATCTCCTCATAGACTGTAAGCTCTTGCGAGCACGGCCCTCACTCCTAGTGTTTGATATGTTATTTCTTTGTCACATTGTAATGTCTCATATTGTCTGTTCATGTGTCCTCTGATTTGTAAAGTGCTATGGAATATGTTGGCGCTATATAAATAAAGTTGTTATTATTATTATCATTAATCTACTTGTTCTTTTCTAGACCTTTGCTTGCTGACAGTGCCTGGGAATATTGTAATTTACACTATTTACCTACGTTTGCTGAATCTCATTACACTGGGGAATCTCTTGCACCCAATCAATATTAGGGTTCAGAAATGGAAGCTGCGGGGGGTGCAGTATTATAATATGACACATATCAGTATATAGAAAGTGGTAGGTGGGAGCCCTATTAGGGATTTTGTACTGAGAGCTTCATGTTATGCCTCAGACAACACAATAGGGGCCCCTATAGGAATTTCTGCTAATAGCTGATATTGGGTTGTAGCTGACCATCCACCATTATCAGACTAGCATCGTATAGCTGGAAAGAAGACAATAAATAATTAACAATATGACATTAGAATATACAATATCACAGAACATCATTCAGTAGGCGACTTGTGCAATAACTCATGACTATGCTGCCATCTAGTGATGCCCGGTAATATTGCTTGCCTAATGGAAACGTCAACATTCGTCGTTTTCCGTTCTAATGCAAAAAAAAAAAAAAAAAAAAGATACTGTTATCTGAACAATCGAAATGCTGCTTATTTGCCCCACTGTATGGATGGCAATGACTTAATAGTCTTCTTTGACTAACTGTTGGATTATTCGCTTCCAGTTGATAATCGATCATTCCTTCAGCGCTGTAATGGAGATCAGTTTTACATGATAACATATAGCAAAATCTGAGCAGGAAGAGTTGCAGTGTAAAGCATGGGGGAGGAACAGGGCAGAATCATGAAAGGAGTGGACGTCAGATTGTCCCCAGATCCACATAAACTGGAGTCATTGATGTGTCCAAATGGAGCAAAATAAAAAAAGCAAACAAAAAAAGCAGGTAGGCATAGGGGGGGTGGCTATAGGGGGTGCAGAGGTAGTAGTCACACCTGGTGACAAGGGTGCAAAAAGCCGCTTCTCTACGTAACAAGACATTAGTATTATTAATGGCAAATGGTAGGTGGGGATCCTGGTTAAGAGTTTGTCCCTTCAACTCCAGTCAACGTTTTTGCGGCAAGCCTTTGACCAAAATGGGCCGACGGTGAGCTGAGAAGTGCCTACAAGAGTCGTAAGGAAATGTTGCATTCTTAGTACCATTGTAACTTTGCTGGAGGCCACAATGGCCACATCCCCAAGGATCAGACAGTCATGACATATCATAAGAATCTGGATTACACGGCAATATTATGGCAAAAACTTGCAGAAATGGAAATGGAGTCACCATTCTGGTTTGGGCCCTTGACTGACTCCAGAACCTTGGTGCCATCCATTAAGACAAGTTGTCCATGTCCTGCAGACGCCCCCACAGACTATTACCCTACCACTACCATACCTGACTACTGAAATGATGTTCTTAAGGTAGAATGCAATGAAAGCCAGAAGTAACGGACCCACATCTTCCAAAAAGTTACACCTTTCACTCATCAGAATGTTATCCCAGAAATTTTGGAGGTCATCAAGTTTTTTTTTGGCAAATACAAGGCAAATCTTTGTGGTCTTTTTGGATGTTCCTAATAAATAGTTTTAATCCTTTGGGGTTGTGCCAAATGTTGGCTCCATAATAGCGCTGGATCATCCTTCAAAATGGATCTCACCCAATAACAAATTGACATATTTCACACTCACAACCAAGGTAGATCCCAAACAAGTCAGTTTCCCACCATAAATACCTCCTAACTATCCCAGATTCAGCAGGTCATTCCTGGATTCTGGGTCCTCCTGTCCCACTGTCCTGGTGGGCAGGAGGTATGTCCCATCTTCAACTTCTCTGCATCCAGAGGACACCGATGAGTTGAGTACAATGGTGAGGCAGAAAGCCGTCTGCTCCCTGCTCCACCATGCGTCCCTTGTCTCTGCTCCAGGAACTGTAGGTGTGATGTGATGATATCACTTATGTTGTGCGTGCAGATCCCTGAGGGCTCAGGGACCAAAGACGTCAGACAGAACAGCAGGGGGGCGAGGAGAGGTGAGTATTGGTGTTTTTTTTTTAATGTTTGGTTGGTACCAGGAGAGGGACATTATACTGTGGGGGCAATTGGTGGGCGTATATCGTGTTAGGGTGACTGTGGGGGCACAAAAAGAAGTGGATGGGAATGGGAATAGTCCCTCTTTCTATCCTGTGTTGGAGCTATGCACCATGTTCTGGTAATAAATTGCAGACCTTACACGTTGTAGCGGTGACTTTCATCTAATGTATTTATTCCTCAGGGACTTCAGTGATGCAATTCTGGTGACTATGGCAGGAGGAGAAACCACTGGGCTGAAATGCACTTCTCGTAGTACTTGGTTTCCATCAAAATATCATGGCCGGTGTCTATGTCAGGTATGTTATCCCACAACATGGCTACTGGATCATCCTCCAAAATGGAGTCCACTCAACAACTGATATTTCACACTTCTACACATTTTCAGCTGTAACTATAACTAAGTTCAGTTCCGTATCCGTCAGTGTTACAATGTGTTCTTGTAACGTCTGTAATGAAGAGGTATTTTTTATTTTGGAGGATAATGCCTCATTCCTGCTTCATGTGTTACCCTGAACATTCAGAGCTACACATTGGTATAATGTAGGCGGAGAGGACCCTAGGACAAAATCAAGAACCCTAGGACAAAATCAAGGACCTTAGGACAAAATCAAGGACCCTAGGACAAAATGCAATTCTACTGGTGCTTAGCTAAGAGGTGGTTTATGATGTCCTTAGGTACTCCAAGCACCATCAGCCATCAGACAGGAAACGTACTATAGGGAATGTCCGGGGTAAGCTACTCCCACCGACATCCACACTAAATGCCCCCTTTTCACTGTTGTCCCAGCTCCTGTGGAGTACCAGAGGTTTACTGGAGCCAACTACAGCCACCATGAACCCAACCATGCCTGACAACTACTCCCATCCGTCCTACAGTCCTCCACTGGAATGCTCCACTCTCCACCCAAGTCTCACAGCAGATGCATGGCCTATCAGGTACACCCCTTTTCACACCACACGATGGCTGCTGGATCACCCCCCAAAAAGAACCTTCCTAACAACATACTGATACATTTCATGGTTTCGGTTCTCAAGTACAAAGTCCAAACCACATACATGTTCCATTATGTTCATGTAATGTCTTCAATAACTTCTGCTTCATTTATTACCCAGTAACTTCAGCGGATCTGAGGTTAAAGCATGAGGGGAAGACCCGAAGCAACACGCGTTTCTTTTGGTGCTTGTCTTCCACCCAATCCCATAGCAGTGATATGGCTTTTGCCTATATGAAGAGACGTTGTGCAGGTGAGACAGCATCAAACTTTGGAGACTCTGCGGTATATAAAACTACTTTTGTAAGATAATTAAAGAAAGATACAACACAGTTCAGTAGCCAATATACTCCACAAAGATCAGCTGTCTTCAGCAGCATACCTGCGGAGATGGAGTCTCCCTCTCCTCCACCACATGAGCCATCAACCACAGGTAATCTATATTCAGGCACCCTTTAACAGGTAATAAGATCAGTACTCATTTAGCGTATTTACAGTCTAAAAACTCTGGAATGGCAAATTGTAGTCCTACTGAGGAATATAGACACATCCGTTGTAAGTTGGGCACCTCTTACCCCAACCTACAGCTACATGTGAGACTATACCCTCACTCTCAGAGTCCCAGGAGTGGTATCCGGGCATTGACTGACTCAGGTGTCCTGATATGCCTCACACAGACACACTTGGCTAACTAACTGACCACCAAAAAGTACCCTACGCCTCAGGAGACACCTTGGCCAGGGATGCGCACCACACAATATAGCCATCTGGATGTAATGCAAGGCTAACCCAACTTGGTCACTCTCTCACCCAGCTCGTGTCTGCCCTACAGTCCAAGCATGCCCCTACACTTGCTGTAGGGAACCTTGAGGGGCTAGACTTGGCAAAGTCACCACCACCACCACTGGCATTTCACTCATCAGTTGTCCGTACTCCATCGGTCAACTAGCATCCAGTCATCCACCATGTGTTTCCATCCAAATCCCATAGCAGTGGCATGGCCTTGCATGTATAGCATACCACAATATGGCTGTCATCTCCTTCTCCAATATGGCTGCCCTTCTTGCATAATAACCTTAAAGAACAAATTTTGCAGCAAAGTTTAAGAAAAACAAAGACTTCCTGAGCCGCCTGCACGCCTCTTCCATGGCGCCCACTCGCCAACATACTAAACAATCTAGTATTTAAAGCCAGGTCCATACTGTGTTATGTGTAAATTTACTACAGAATAATTTGTTTTAGTAGACAAAGCACAAAGGGATATTTTAACACCAGCAGATATTTTAATAGCCCTGGTGCCCCGGGAAACAGCGTAGTTCTTCAAACGTGCGGAAAAAGGGGAATTTTTCGCTTGCAAAAATTAAGTTCTTGGGGAGGGAGCAATTTAGAAAAGTCGCGCTGAGCGCACAAGTCTATTTTAAAGTTCTAAATGGCACAATGAGTGAAGTCAGGCAGATATTTCCATACCGCAACCAAATAATAAACACAGTTGGTTTCTGAGGAACCACGAGGGATGTCGCACTGTGCTCGGCGCAGCGTACTCGCCACTAATTACTGCAGATTCACTTTAGCACACATCGACTTTCTAACTATTTATATGAACTTTAAGTTTTTCTTCTACTGTATGTTAAGAGATTCCGGAATTATTGCCGCAGAGCATTCTAATATTCGCCTCAGCTGCTGCAGAACATCGTAATGCACACCTTAGCTGCTGAAGAACATCATACTATACATATCAGCTGCTGCAGAACATCATACTATACACCTCAGCTGCTGCAGAACATCATAATACACCTTAGCTGCTGAAGAACATCATAATGCACACCACAGCTGCTTCAGAACCTCATAATACACACCTCAGCTGCTGCAGAACATCATAATACACACCTCAGCTGCTGCAGAACATCATACTATACACCTCAGCTGCTGCAGAACATCATAATGCACACCACAGCTGCTTCAGAACCTCATAATACACACCTCAGCTGCTGCAGAACATCATAATGCACACCTTAGCTGCTGAAGAACATCATACTATACATCTCAGCTGCTGCAGAACATCATAATGCACACCTTAGCTGCTGAAGAACATCATAATACATACCTCAGCTGCTGCAGAACATCATAATACACCCCTCAGCTGCTGCATAACATTATACTACACACCTCAGCTGCTGCAGAACATCATAGTACACACCTCAGCTGCTGCAGAACATCATAGTACACACCTCAGCTGCTGCAGAACATCATAATACACACCTCAGCTGCTGCAGAACATCATAGTACACATCTCAGCTGCTGCAGAACATCATATTACACACCTCAGCTGCTGCAGAACATCATAATACACACCTCAGCTGCTGCAGAACATCATAATACACACCTCAGCTGCTGCAGAACATCATAATACACACCTCAGCTGCTGCAGAACATCATAGTACACATCTCAGCTGCTGCAGAACATCATAATACACACCTTAGCTGCTGCAGAACATCATATTACACACCTCAGCTGCTGCAGAACATCATAATACACACCTCAGCTGCTGCAGAACATCATAATACACACCTCAGCTGCTGCAGAACATCATACTATACACCTCAGCTGCTGCAGAACATCATAATGCACACCCCAGCTGCTGCAGAACATCATAATACACACCTCAGCTGCTGCAGAACATCATAATACACACCCCAGCTGCTGCAGAACATCATAATACACACCTCAGCTGCTGCAGAACATCATACTATACACCTCAGCTGCTGCAGAACATCATAATGCACACCACAGCTGCTTCAGAACCTCATAATACACACCTCAGCTGCTGCAGAACATCATAATGCACACCTTAGCTGCTGCAGAACATCATATTACACACCTCAGCTGCTGCAGAACATCATAATACACACCTCAACTGCTGGAGAACATCATAATACACACCTCAGCTGCTGCAGAACATCATAATACACACCTCAGCTGCTGCAGGACATATTGCTGATCAGCAGGTACTTGGTAATACAGCTACATCAAGTGGATATCCAGCTGATCAGCATTACTCTATAGGCAGTCATGTCAAGGAGCAAGGAATATTTTACACTTTATGCTTAAAGGGGTTTTCCAGGACCCAACAGTGTTTTTTATACTGATGACCTACCTACAGCATAGCCCACAAGTATCTGATCAGTGGAGGTCCGGCACCAGAACCCTGCAGCGATCAGCTGTTTTGGCAATTTCTGGGCACCAGAAGCGACGGCTGCAGACGAAGAAAGAAGCAGCTTTGTTCCTATTCAAGTACTAGGTGCAGAGCTGCAGCCTCGTCCCCTTTATAGTAATGGGGAACCGTGCTAAATAGTAGCTGCTTCTGTCCCTGTCTGCATCAGGAGATTCCTGGGGGCAGCTTCAACAGCAGATCGGTGTGAAGTCCCCCACAAGTATAATGCCACCTTTGGCTCCCACACTATATAAGGCCCCCTAGAATCTCCCACACAGTATAATGTCCCCTTGGTGTAATATCTCCTTAATGGCCCCCTCACAGTATGATACCACCTTAATACCCCCACATAGTATAATGCCTCCTTAGTGACCCCCACACCGTTTGATGCCCCATTACTAACCCCACAAAGTATAAAACCCCCTCTGTGCCTTTGTGGCCTCCACACAGTGTAATGCCCCTTAGTGTTCCCCCACATAGTATAATGTTTCCTCAGAGGGCCTCACACAAAAAAAAAAAAAATGAGGTGAGTAAAAATAACAAGCAGTCATACTCACCTCTCCTGGACATCCTTGAGACATCCGACCAGGTCCCGGCATCCTCTTCATGCCTCTGGCTGGTGTCACACGCCCCAGGGTCATCTGGGACACACTGATTTTTGATTGAACAAAAAACTCTTTATTGACAACACATCTTATTTCCACAAGGAATAACAAAGGGTTTGCGACGCAGCGCACTGAGTTACAAATCCACAATCAATGACTAAGAGTCATCCTTAAGGGATGTGGCGCAGCATACGGCGGGAAATGCATTTTATTCCTACCTAACATGCTGCACTACAAACCTTCTCTAACATTGGTCAAAGTATAAAGCACAGAACTGTGACAAACAGAGGGAGGAAAGGGAGGGGAGGTCACAGGCCCGAAGCTTTATTTAAGACCACAACACACAAGGGGGCAGGACAGGTAAAATACAGGCAATGATACACTCCCTATACTACCACTACTTCCTACCCTAC
This sequence comes from Leptodactylus fallax, assembly GCA_947044405.1. Classification (NCBI taxonomy): domain Eukaryota; kingdom Metazoa; phylum Chordata; class Amphibia; order Anura; family Leptodactylidae; genus Leptodactylus; species Leptodactylus fallax. Next base: position 323,981 of record CAMRHE010000676.1, on the reverse strand, counting down.
ATAGCATACATTTCTGAAAACAAGGTTAAACAAAAAGCATACAGTACATGTGATGGAATTGGGGGAGGAGAGAGGGGAAAAGGTAGGGGGTAATCACAAGGCCCGAAGCTTTATTGAATAACACAACACACATGAGGGGAGAGGGGAGGGGAGAACGTCGCCGCCGATGGTGGTGGATCAGTCCTCTTCCTCCTCTTCGCCGGCCAGGCTATCCAAGATCGAATAGTCCCGTTGCAGACTGTGGATCAGTCTGCAACAATCCTGGAAGGAGACACTCTCCCTCCGCAAAATCAGTCTTCTCCTGGCGAACCAGATGGCATCCTTGAAGCAGTTCACAAGGCGCCAGGCCGCCTGGATATCAGTCTCTGCGTGAGTCCCCTGGAAAAGTCCATACAGCACCGCGTGGTACGTCAGACCCCTCCTGGGGACACAGTCCTCGAATTCTTCCTCCAGCTCATCCAACAGACCCTGAGCGAACGGGCACTCCCCAAAAGATGTGCAGAGATGTTTCCTCCTTGTAGGGGCACCGCGGGCAATACCTCGTCCTGTTCAGGTTGCGAGCTTGCATGAACGACCTCGTTGGGAGTCCTCCTCCGACAGCCATCCACGACAGGTCCTTGTGTCCGTTGGTCAGCGAGTTTGAAGAGATGTTTTCCCAAACGACCTCCGCTGTACTCGCTGGCAGAGCTGGCACCTCCTCCAACGAATCCCTCGCTCGGATGAGCTTGTGGATCGTCTTCGGTTTCCAGAGATCCGGCTTTAGACCCTCCAGTTGGAACTCCCTCACGAATCTGGTCACGTCTGCGTAGAACCACGGGACGGTCCAGTTGTAAGGGACGGAGCTGTCCCACTTCTCCCAGCCGAGTCCTCTCCAGAGGGGTAGCAGGAACAAGCGTGACATGGTCTTCCCCGCGGATCCGTTAGCTGTTCTGCGAACACAATCACAAACAAAAGCAATCCTTAGTAAAGTCGGAATATCTGGTGTAGCCCTATTTGGGGGGGGGTATGAGTATTATCCCTCCCGCAACAGACTCTGGCGCTGACCTGTGTGTATAATGGGACCTGAAGCCTTCGCTGAAGGGAAGAGTGGGAACATATATGAAATATATCAGTGCCTCCACCCAGGATAGAGCCTCTGTATTACAGGGAGGATCTCTTCCTGGGACTTACCCATGAGGTACAGTTAGTAGCCTTAACAAGGATCACTGTACTAATCTCACAGTCTGAAGAATACATACAGATACCACATAAGGTTATAACAGTAGCTTTCTAAGAATCAACAGGGTAATAATAATAATAATAATAATAATAGTCCTTTAATAGTCCCACAATGGGGAAATTCAGTGTGTTACAGCAGCAAAGATAAGCAGATACAAATACAAATACAACATGTACAGGAATAATACATACATACAATATACTCAGAACACAGCAGTACTACAACAACCAGCAAGTCCACAACCGTCTTAGGTTATATACCCGGGTATATATATAGATATATAGCAAGAGTCCAGTGCACAATACCTCCAGGCAACAGAAGAGATGCAGGGGCCCCTGTGGATGACTGTGGATCCTCGGATTCTTCCAGGAGATGACAGACAGCTGATCAGGAGATGATGATGATGGTGAGATTCTTCACAGGCAGCAAACAGGGCGATGGTGATGGCAGTAGATGCAGGCCTGACTACCCTAACACTGAGTCCTTAACCTGCCAGCTAAACTACTAGTGCCACCGGGCCTCTAACTAGCTAGTTGGCCTTCGGAAGCCTAACCTATCACTGCCCTGAACTATATATATATATGGATCCCTAACTACGGTTACTAGCTAGGTCCTGTGAGTATATAGGGGGTAACACATACCTAACTATATACTGTGAAGTAAAGAGGAACAAGTGGCTCTTAGACTCCCCCAGACATAACATGTCTGTCTCAGCAGCTCTGCTCACATCTCTCCCCCCAGCAGCTCTGCCTCACATGTGTCTGACTCACTGTATTTACAAAACAAAACTTGCACTGAATGCCTGGGGTCTCTGAAGCCAAACTGCAGGGGCAAAGAAGCCAGATACATTATATACTAGTAGAAATGGCAGTTCCCTACACTGGGATATTCTTACCTCCCTTCAGATGACTCTTGTACATGCGTGTCCGCTTCACCCGATCCATCTTGGAGCCCCAGATGAAGTGGAAGACGGTCCTGGTGATGGCCCTTGACACCGTTGCCAGCGGCGGCCATGCCTGTGCCGTGTACTGGAGTACAGGCAAGATCTCGTTCCTCAGGACCAGCGCTTTCCCTTCGATGGTAAGGTTCCGGAGACTCCACAGTTCAATCCTCTGATTGACCTTCTTCAGACGTTCGTCCCAGGACTTCAGGGCCGCACCCTCCTTCCCGAACCAGACTCTCAGGATCTTGATGAAGTCCGGTTTAACTGTGAAAGGAAAGACAGCAGGGGAGGCCAGCTGCCACGCCCCGAAGAGCATGGCTTCTGACTTTCCACAGTTGACTCTTGCCCCCGAAGCCTGGCCGAAGCGCTCGCAGGTCCGGACGAGTGTTGACACCGACGCCTCATCAGCGCAGAAGACAGTCACATCGTCCATGTACAAGGAACACTTCACCTCATATCCACCTGGTCCCGGTGCGGCGATTCCTCTGATCTCTCGATTCTGCCGGATAGACTCCGCGAAGAGCTCTATGACACAAACAAAAAGGAGAGGTGACAGAGGACAGCCTTGTCTGACTCCAGAGCTAACAGGAAAGGAGTCAGTCTTCCAGCCGTTCACCATCACCGAGCTGTGAATATCAAAATACATCAGGCTGACATAACGACAAAACATCTTACCCATACCAAGTTGGCGGAGTGCCTTGGCCATGAAGGTGTGAGAGACACGATTGAAGGCCTTCTCCTGGGACACGCTGATGTCATGACACAGGGTCAAAGTGTCATGATAGGTGAGTATAACTGTTTGTTAATTTTTACACCTCCCGGGGCCTCTACATATTATACCCTAGGGAGAGGAGACCTCAGAGTATAATAGTGTTTCAAGAATAATGAACCCCCAAAAGGTTTGGGTTTAGCTTGAACCCGAAACCTTTGGAAAATTTGGGTTGAATCAGGTTGTATCTGAATCAGGTCATTCAATCCTTCTGACACATAACACATGAATACTTTAACTTCCGTCAGGCTCACAAAGACCTCAGGTCATCGCCCTCTTCACACTGACCACTAAGCACAAGTAAATATGTAGCATACAGTGAAAATCTATGCAAACTTTTTGGAAGAAGAACGTCAATCCTCACCCCAGGACTGGATTACTTCACACAAGGCTCTACATGGAGTCTACTTCACACTACATAACTGGTGGATCTTCTCCATCGACCAAGGCTCCATTCTTAAGATCCCTGATTCCTTTTACTACAGTACTTGGCAGAAAAGCAGAGTATAGGACCTTAGTTACACGTCCACATTTCACATACGTCTAGAATCCACATTTTGTGCGGCCACCATGTGTACCCTTTGATTTCAGTGTGTTTATTCACAAACTAGGCTTTTTTTTTTTTGCGGCCCATAGATGTGAATGAAGCCTAAGTCTTTTTTTTTTTAAATATATTTCCCATTTCTTTTGGCTTTAGTTCCCAAACTGCACAAAAACTGTATGTGTGACTCCAGCCTCAGAGCAGGCAATGGTGTCCGGCGCTTCTGTATTTCATTCTATAGAAATACTCTATAATAGAGCAGAACAACAGAAATATTTAGTGCAAGTGTGAACAGAGCCAAAGCACCGCTCCTCAAAAAGGATTTCAAGTTTGAATTTTTTAAAGAACCCCCCCAAAATCTTATCTAACCCCCCTTATAAGCTGCTGCCGGGGCGGTTATAGTGAGCATACCTTTCTTGTGTCAAAGTGCAATCTTCTTACTGAGAAAAGCAACTTTAATCCATATGTAAATGAGCTATCGGTGCACTTGGGGTGTGGCTATATCTGGCGGAGCACCCATTACCATCTGTGGTCATTGCACATCCGGAGCTGTCAATCTTTATGTTAGGTGGCAGCTCTGGTGGTGACCATGGGTGCTCTCCCTTGCATACCTACGGGATATGTTCCCACAAAGTTTTGGGGTGCACGTAAAAACTGATCTAAAAAAAATCCAAAAACTCTACGTACAATTTGCAGAACAATTCAACAAAGTGAATGTGCGGAGTTATTTTTCCTTCTGATATGTGATGTGATTTTTTTATTTATTTATTTTTTTTCCAAATGATCATGTCCTGTTCTTGTCTCTGCCCTTTCAGGATTTGCTGCAGCTGTCAAGCCGTCTGGCTCGGTTCTTTCTCCTGCCAGAGACATGTCATTCTGCCATTTGTGACATTTAGTTCATCTTCTTTCCTTCAATCTCCAGTGTTTCATCTTAAAGAGGCTGCAGCACTGGCGGAGACGTGTGGCACCAACACAAACACTCAGAGCCGTATGATACAATGTAATAATAACAAGGCATCAAAGCATCGACAAGAGGCATCTGTGCTGTCATTTATCGGGAGAGACCGTCACTGTCTACAGAAGTGGATAACGTTTCAGTATTGTTCCTTCTATTAACACTTCAAAGGGTGGTCTGGGGTTAGGAAAGGGTCTTCTTTAATTCCGAAAACCACCCCGACCCTGGTAACGGGCTGTGTCTTGTCCTGATGGGCAAACCTTGCAAGATTTGTTTTGCAAAAATTCGCAACACTTGCCAGAAAAATTTGTTTTGGACTGAATTTACTCAGTTTGAATCGGAAGTGCAGAGTAAAGTTATTATTATAATAAGCAGAGGTCGGAAAGTTGTGTAAGAAAAATTACTCACCTCTCCTGAGTTCCGTCATGGAATCCTCCAGCGATCATGTCTTCTTCCTGGGTCAGCCGCATCTTCTTACGCTGCCAGTCATGTGGGTGGGAGGGGGGCGTTGTCGATGTCATCATGATGTGACATTACACTATAGGTCAGGGGTCAGCAACCTTCGGCACTCCAGCTGCTGTCAAACTACAACTCCCAACAGGATCCATTCACTTCCATGGGAGTTCCAAGAACAGTAGAGCAAGTATGAATGCTGGAAGAGACCTGTGAAGTCACAGGTAGTGACATCTCATGCCCTTTGCTGAGGCCACTGAAGGGTCTCAGTGGTCACATGTTGCTGGGACTTCCGCCACACGTCAACTCAAGTCCGAGAAGACCGGACCGCGCTGGGAGGTACCAGAGAAAGGTGAGTGTGTTTGCCTGGTAGTTACATCTGAGGCCTGTAATTGGGCCTCAGCAGTCACGTGGGCCATATTGATGTCACAATGCATAATGGCGCAGATGTAATGCACGTGACCAATAAGGCCCAATTACAGGCCTCAGTGCTCTGTGATGTCGTTCAAGAGGCCCCAAGACTGGCGCAGAGGTGAGTAACACTGGTTTTTATGTTTGTCACCTCCCCTGGGCCTCTGATCATTATACTCTGGGGTATGAAGAGACTCTACAGTATAATAATAGTTTGTGGGTGGTGAGACACGAAATTTTTGCAATATTTGAAACAAATGCCATAGGGGCTACTATGGGACATTATACTGTGTGGGGGGCTAATATGGGACATTATACTGTGTGGAGGGGCCACTATGGGACATTATACTGTGTGGAGGGGCCGCTATGGGACATTATACTGTGTGGAGGGGCCACTATGGGACATTATACTGTGTGGAGGGGCCACTATGGGACATTATACTGTGTGGAGGGGCCGCTATGGGACATTATACTGTGTGGAGGGGCCACTATGGGACATTATATTGTGTGGAGGGGTCGCTATGGGACATTATACTGTGTGGAGGGGCCACTATGGGACATTATATTGTGTGGAGGGGCCGCTATGGGACATTATACTGTGTGGAGGGGCCGCTATGGGACATTATACTGTGTGGAGGGGCCACTATGGAACATTATACTGTGTGGAGGGGCCACTATGGGACATTATATTGTGTGGAGGGGTCGCTATGGGACATTATACTGTATGGAGGGGCCGCTATGGGACATTATACTGTGTGGAGGGGTCGCTATGGGACATTATACTGTATGGAGGGGCCACTATGGGACATTATACTGTGTGCAGGAGCCACTATGGGACATTATACTGTGTGCAGGGGGCACTATGGGGCATTATACTGTGCGGAGGGGCCACTAAAGAACATACTGTGTGCAGGGGCCACTATGGGACATTATACTGTGTGCAGGGGGCACTATGGGGCATTATACTGTGCGGAGGGGCCACTAAAGAACATACTGTGTGCAGGGGACACTATGGGACATAACACTTTGTGCAGAGGCCGCTATGGGGCATTATACTGTGTGAAGGGGCTGCTATGGGACATTATACTGTGTGCAGGAGCCCCTATGGGACATTATACTGTGTGGAAGGGCTACTATGGGACATTATACTGTGCGGAGGGGCCACTAAAGAACATTATACTGTGTGCATGGGCCACTATGGAACATAATACTGTGTGCAGAGGCCACTATGGGGCATTATAGTGTGTGGAGGGGCCACTATGGGACATTATACTGTGTGCAGGGGCAACTATGGGAAACTATACTGTGTGGAGGGGCCGCTAAAGAACATTATACTGTTTGGGACCCAGTCTTTGCTAGTTATGCCCCTGGGGGGTATGAGGGTGTAAAGGGGGTATTTTCAAGAGCCATTAGTACTGGTGTGAAGTTTTGCAGTATACAGCAGTATGGGAGGCAGAATACAGGTATTGTTTTCAGTTTTATAGGGATTTTTGTATGGTAGCCGGGGAAGTGGGGGGAGTCCCAAGCAAAATTCACACCCAAAAATGGGTCCTGCCTTCAGAAAGTTTGGAAACATCTGTGTTAATGGAATGAATGTAACACACAACCGTGATCTTTCCCAGACCTAGTTACAAATAAAGCCGGCATGTCTGACGTTGCGACTTGGACGCCATCAGCCGTTTGCGGTGATACATTGTGTCCCAGTTCATACATTTAATTATGGAGTAATTCCTCATTCCATACTGCTGGGTTTATTGCCTTATTATTGCCGTGTATTAACTGTGCCGGGTTTTATTGCTTTGTACACAAATTGTAATCTTGTTTTCTTTCCCATTTGTTTTCCGTTATTTATTCATAATGTTCTGAGGAGGTCGGTCCGAGGAAGGGTAATCCTAATAAGTATATAGGAAACAGGGCTATGTATATAGATATACACCATAATCACTAAAGATATATGACTTTTGTGGTGGGGGGTGAATCTATTATAGTTTATGGGAGTTACAAAAAAAATCTGAGGCCGAGGAGAGCAGTTGTTGTCCACCCTTCTTTTAGCTCAAATTTGGGTAAGGACTCCAATTACTCATAAAACCAAGTCAATACAATATCAAGACATGTTAGCAAAATTCTTTATAGGCTGCAGTTTAAAACACAACCACTAGGTGACCACCTCATAGACATATATGGGATAGACACCAGATTGCAAATTCATGTTGTTTTGAAAAACTGTTAGTCTCATATCACATACAGTATATATGGACATGCCATCTAAGAGGAAAGATGCAGGTGACATGGACTCCCTGCTCCTCCTCTGCCTCACACATTTGATCCCTATAGTCCCTGCTCTCACATACTACTCATATTTATCCCATCTCTCTCAATTAGGTCTCTGTGTCCTCATAGCTGTCCCCAGTGTTATCAGGAGCAGTCGTTCCAGCATCCAGAACCTTTGGTCCGGAAAGGTCCATTTTAGCATTATCTCTGCCATGGTTGCCAGAAACAGGAACTAGACATGGGTACAGGAACTAGACATGGGTACAGGAACTAGACATGGGTAGAGGGACTAGACATGGGTACAGGGACTAGACATGGGTAGAGGGACTAGACATGGGTAAAGGGACTAGACATGGATACAGGTGCTAGACATGGGTAGAGGGACTAGACATGGGTAGAGGGACTAGACATGGGTAGAGGGACTAGACATGGGTAGAGGGACTAGACATTGGTACAGGGACTAGACATGGGTACAGATACTAGAAATTGGTACAGGGACTAGACATGGGTACAGATACTAGACATTGGTACAGGGACTAGACATGGGTACAGATACTAGACATTAGTACAGGTACTAGATATTGGTACAGGTACTAGACATGGGTAAAGAGACTACACATGGGTAGAGATACTAGACATGGGTACAGATACTAGACATTGGTACAGGTACTAGATATTGGTACAGGTACTAGACTTTGGTACAGGGACTAGACATGGGTACAGATACTAGACATTGGTACAGGGACTAGACATGGGTACAGATACTAGACATGGGTAGAGATACTAGACATTGGTACAGGGACTAGACATGGGTACAGATACTAGACATGGGTAGAGATACTAGACATGGGTACAGATACTAGACATTGGTACAGGTACTAGACATGGGTACAGATACTAGATTTGGGTACAGGTACTAGATATAGGTAGCGTTACTAGACATAAATACAGGTGCTAGACATGGATAACAGCATCAGCAATGTCATAATCTGAATCTACATCGATGACTATTTTGCTATCTAAAAAAAAACTAAGTTGTGGAAGCCTAACCAATCTATTGCAGACATTAGAACGTTACCAGAATTGTATTGATTTTCTACCATATATGCCAAAATTCTTATCTGAGGACCCGCCACTCTTTCAGGGATGTTATACTTTCTACCGTCATTAGATTCATACTTTGCCACTTATTCTTGTTAGTTAGATTGTACAATTCTCCACCCTAACACTATACCAAACCAGGAACCAACTTTTGGGTTCCTCGGCACTTAGGGTCATGGACGTCTTATCTCTCATCAAAAGTCCTTTACTGAAGTAAAGTAAAGTAATAAAATAAAACACAATATACTATTATGACTTACCCCCAAACTATTACCCAGATACCCATCCTCAAACATGCAGCCTTAAACCCCTCCTAATAGGGACAGCCACAATCAAGTCTAAGTGTGCCAGCCCCATGCCCTTTGGTATTTCCAGCCTCAGTGCCCTCCTTACAAGTAAAGTAAAAGCACCTTAACATACTGTATGTGACCACAGAGCCCCATAATAGTACCTTTAAAATCCCCATAATAGTGCCCTCTATAGTACCAATTAACATAGCAAGCCAAAGCCCCCAAAAAGTACAGATCAAAAGGCACCTACCGATGCCAGACTGAATACCCTCTAACAGAATTAACCGTGATACCTCTCTTAGTGGCCGCTATAATGTCCCCCCCCCATACACACGTGGACAAAATTGTTGGTACCCCTCGCTTAATGAAAGAAAAACCCACAATAGTCACAGAAATAACTTAAAAAAGCCAGACTGGAATTTGCCAAACTACATGTTGACAAGCCACAAAGCTTCTGAGAAAATGTCCTATGGACAGATGAGACAAAAATCAAAATTTTTGGCAAGGCACATCAGCTCTATGTTCACAGACGGAAAAATGAAGCATATCTTGAAAAGAACACTGTCCCTACTGTGAAACATGGAGGAGGCTCTGTTATGTTCTAGGGCTGCTTTGCTGCATCTGGCACAGGGTGTCTTGAATCTGTGCAGGGTACAATGAAATCTCAAGACTATCAAGCGATTCTAGAGAGAAATGTGCTGCCCAGTGTCAGAAAGCTTGGTCTCAGTCGCAGGTCATGGGTCTTGCAACAGGATAATGACCCAAAACACACAGCTAAAAACACCCAAGAATGGCTAAGAGGAAAACATTGGACTATTCTGAAGTGGCCTTCTATGAGCCCTGACCTAAATCCTATTGAGCATCTTTGGAAGGAGCTGAAACATGCCGTCTGGAAAAGGCACCCTTCAAACCCGAGACAACTGGAGCAGTTTGCTCATGAGGAGTGGCCAAAACACCTGCTGAGAGGTGCAGAAGTCTCATTGACAGTTACAGGAATCGTTTGATTGCAGGGATTGCCTCAAAAGGTTGTGCAACAAAATATTAAGTTAAGGGAACCATCATTTCTGTCCAGGCCTGTTTCATGAGGTTTCTTTTTTTAAAAATCCTGTTGAAGCCTGGTTGGAAAGCAATGTCTGACTTTCATTTGTTCATTTTCATAGAATTTTTATATATTATTACTTTTATCAGATTCAAGTTATTTCTGTGGCCATTGTCGGTTTTTCTTTCATTAAACGAGGGGTACCAACAATTTTGTCCAGGTGTGTACCTCTGCTCAACATCAGCTACAAATACCCCCTAACAGTTTTGGCCAAAGCCCTCTAACAGACCACAAAGCACCTAATAATGTCAAAACCCTCCTAGTACAGTAGTGCCATCTTCTATTCTCTCTAACCAACCCAGAGAAAGCACCCTAAAATCACAGAGCACCCTACCAGAGCAACCAGTACACACCCTGACGGCAATATGCACCATGACTCTTTAGTGCTTGCCCCATTGCCCTCTTAGTGCCAGACACAAGGGGGGGGGATTTATGAAGATTGTAGTTATCTACGCCAGTCTTCATAACCCTATTGCCAGCGGAAGGTGTGCCGCACATATAAGGTGCGCTGCAAATGGAGGGAAATCACCAGCTATGAGCTATATTTCCAGCATCATGTATGCCAGATTTATGCCATAAATGATAATAAAACTAACTGGCCGCACCATGCACACACTTGTCATGCCCACTTTTTAGGAAAGTAGTGAAAAAAAGGAAAAAGTCACCATTTTGTTTTGCTCAAAAACCTGATTTACACAAAAATTAGCAAAAATGTTATGCATTCTATGCCAGAAAACTGTAATAAATCTAACCCATAGTCCCCTTAGGGCAGACACAATACCCTTCGTAAAGACATAATACCCCTCAATGCAGACACAATGCCCCCGAACTGTGCCAGTTAGAGCCCCCTCTTAACATTGTCACCTACAGTGCCCCCTAAGGTTATGTTCACACGGTAGAAAATGAAGAGAAACTGAAAACAATGGGAGGCACATTCCAGGCAGAATCTGCCCCAGATTCGGGGGTGAAATCTACCCCCAAATCTGCGGCAGATTTCACCATGTGAACATACCCTAACTGTACAAGTCCAATCCCTCTGACAGTACAGATCACAATACACACTGAGTGGGGTTTCTGGACCTACAGATATTTTTCTCGCCCCTCTTTGGATGCTAAAAGTTAACTCGACCACAGTCTTAATTAATTAACATAGAAAATGGTCTGCGAGGATTTGGCCAATTTTTTTTTTTTCCCTATTAAATTGGCGTGCCGTTAAAACACCATAATGAATGATGTCCTGTGTCGTCTTCAGCTTTTTTTTTCATAGAGTGGGTTGAACCATCTGTTAGACAAAAACTCGGTGATGTTTTGTCTGAAATATCAGACATTGTCACACTGCCTCTTCAAGACTATGAGCATCAGCAGTGGGTGTCGCTTGGAACAAAACTTAAAATGTGAAGTCACATTACACTTTGTCCTTTGTCGAGTTCCTGCAAGTAATATTGATCCTGCAAAACGCGTGAGTCATGCGGGGAGAACAAAAAGTCTCTCTGTACTCTGAATATTGTCGTTTTTGTTTTAAAGGGGAACAACACCATATCCCACTTCTGTTAAAGGGGCTGTATTGTCGGGACAATCCCTTTTCAAATACCCTATGACCCCTTAAAGAGGGTTTCTGATCCCAAATGCATTTTGATACTGATGACCTATCCACACTATACGGCACCTTGACCCCCACATTCATCCGGCTGCAAGAAGCTACAGCAATGGACAGGGAGCAAAAGTCATCTGTTCCTACAGCCCTGTCCATATATAGGGGAAGCTTTGGGGAACTTCAGGTCTGCTCCTATGAGTCGCCTTGGGATGGCTGTTTCATCTCCTCCTCCATATTTGATGGACACCTGAGCGACCCCATTATAGTCAATGTAATCTGGTAGGCTCCAATGGTGGCAGTGCTGAACTGAGATTATTTGGTCCCCCCAGACAAAATGATTCTAGGGCCCACTCTCCAACAACCCCTTAGTATCCAGACCTTAGTATCAGATAACCATAATTGTGTTAGAGCCTGGGCCCCCCCAGCGTCCATTCCATTTTTCTTTCCTTATGTCATATGTTGACCCAGATCTTCAGACATTTTGTCTAAAGACAAGCCATGGCTGCTTTCTTCCAAAACAGCGCCACATCAGTCCAGAGGTCGTATGTGGAATCGCATTTCAGTCTCATTCACTTGGATGGAGCAACAGTGGCTGCTATACTCGATGTAACCTATGGACAGGTGTGGCCTTGTTTCTGGAAGAAAGCAGCCATGATTTTTTAACCCCTTTAAGTTTGTATTAGAACTGGATACATTTATGGAATCCAGTTATTAGATAGAGGTTCCTATTACAGGCCCTTTGCTGGAAATGAAGGCAACTGCAAAGAGTGTCTCTCTCTCTGAAGGACCAGATATGTCAACCTATGAACACACGTGGCGCCATTTCTGGAGGAAAGCAGCCATGTTTATGTTAATCCTACGCAACACTTTTAATAGGAGAGAAAACAATAAAATAATATGGGACATCTAAGGAAGGGAGGGGGCAATTTTTATATTAGTAGCATAGGTAGAGGAGTTACAGTTACATAGAGAGGCTCTCTCTCACAATGGTCCTTTAAATTTATTGGCCCCTTGTAATACCTCATTTCCCCTGTGGTAGCGCTGAAGGGTATTTAAACAATTGCTGGTCTTTTATCCTATTGGTGGTCGCAGTAGATCCTATATACCATGTGGTCAGCATATTGTTGGGGAACCCTACTAGTAAAAATCCATTGTAAATAGCAGACAACCCCTTTAAGAATTACAGTACAGAAAAGACCAGTCTTCAAAGAATTTCCCATTTATCTGTCTAATGTTTTTATACATATGCAGTGTGGCAAGATTTCAATGAAGACTGCAAATATGTGGATTTTGTGTGACCATATGTTGAATTTACTTAAACGTATGTTGCCTTCTGCTGTATTGGCCACAATGAAACATTCAGCTACAATGTCTGAGGAAAGCAAAATCATTTTATTTTACATATAGAGAATTACTACATAGTCCTAAGACCCTTACCATATATATCCAAGATGTAACATTCTCATCCTGCCCCATATGTGCAATAGTATGTCTATAATACTGCGCCACTATGTACAATATAGTATCTATTATAATACTGCCAAGTATAATTACTTATATGCTGTAAAACTGCCCCCTAAGTAAAATAATGTGTATATGTTATAATACTGCCCTCTGAATAAACTGCTATAATACTGCCCCCTGTGTTCACTAGAAGTGTGATAATAATGCTCCATGCACAAGAATATAACTACTATAATACTGCTCCTATGTACAAGAATATAACTACTATAATACTGCTCCTATGTACAAGAATATAACTACTATAATACTACTCCAATGTACAAGAATATAACTACTATAATACTGCTCCTATGTACAAGAATATAACTACTATAATACTGCTCCTATGTACAAGAATATAACTACTATAATACTGCTCCTATGTACAAGAATATAACTACTATAATACTGCCTCCTATGTACAAGAATATAACTACTATAATACTGCCTCCTATGTACATGAATATAGCTACTATAATACTGCCTCCTATGTACAAGAATATAACTACTATAATACTGCTCCTATGTACAAGAATATAACTACTATAATACTGCTCCTATGTACAAGAATATAACTACTATAATACTACTCTTATGTACAAGAATATAATTGCTATAATACTGCCCCCTATGTACAAGAATATAACTACTATAATACTGCCTCCTATGTACAAGAATATAACTACTATAATACTGCCTCCTATGTACAAGAATATAACTACTATAATACTGCCTCCTATGTACAAGAATATAACTACTATAATACTGCCTCCTATGTACAAGAATATAACTACTATAATACTACTCCTAAGTACAAGAATATAACTACTATAATACTGCTCCTATGTACAAGAATATAACTACTATAATACTACCTCCTATGTACAAGAATATAACTACTATAATACTACTCTTATGTACAAGAATATAATTGCTATAATACTGCCCCCTATGTACAAGAATATAACTACTATAATACTGCCTCCTATGTACAAGAATATAACTACTATAATACTGTTCCTATGTACAAGAATATAACTACTATAATACTGTTCCTATGTACAAGAATATAACTACTATAATACTGCTCCTATGTACAAGAATATACAATAACTACTATAATACTGCCCCCTATGTACAAAAATGGATAGTTTGTCAGGAAAAGTATTTAACTGTTTAGACTAACCTGCCCTGACCTATTAAAAAAAACAGACATGATGTGTGTGAAAACTTACTGAAATGATGTGTTGTAGATATACTAAATGTAACTTATTGAAGGATTTCAAGATGTAGGAAATCACTCACCTGTGCAGTATAAGCTCTTATGGGCAGGGTCCTCTCTCCTGTAGAGTGTAAGCTCTTATGGGCAGGTCCTCTCTCCTGTACAGTGTAAGCTCTTATGGGCAGGTCCTCTCTCCTGTAGAGTGTAAGCTCTTATGGGCAAGGTCGGTCCTCTCTCCTGTAGAGTGTAAGCTCTTATAGGCAGGTTCACTCTCTTGTAGAGTGTAAAATCTTATGGTCAGGGTCCTCTCTCCTGTAGAGTGTAAGCTCTTATGGGCAGGGTCCTCTCTCCTGTAGAGTGTAAGCTCTTATGGTCAGGGTCCTCTCTCCTGTAGAGTGTAAGCTCTTATGGGCAGGGTCCTCTCTCCTGTAGAGTGTAAACTCTTATGGGCAGGGTCCTCTCTCCTGTAGAGTGTAAGTACTTATGGGCAGGGTCCTCTCTCCTGTAGAGTATAAGCTCTTATGGGCAGGGTCCTCTCTACTGTAGAGTGTAAGCTCTTATGGGCAGGTTCACTCTCTTGTAGAGTGTAAGCTCTTATGGGCAGGTTCACTCTCTTGTAGAGTGTAAGATCTTATGGACAGGGTCCTCTCTCCTGTAGAGTGTAAACTCTTATGGGCAGGGTCCTCTCTCCTGTAGAGTGTAAGCTCTTATGGGCAGGGTCCTCTCTCCTGTATATTGTACGTTCTTATGGGCAGGGTCCTCTCTCCTGTAGAGTGTAAACTCTTATGGGCAGGGTCCTCTCTCCTGTAGAGTATAAGCTCTTATGGGAAGGTTCACTCTCTTGTAGAGTGTACGCTCTTATGGGCAGGTCCTCTCTCCTGTAGAGTGTAAGCTCTTATTGGCAGGGTCCTTTCTCCTGTAGAGTGTAAGCTCTTATGGGCAGGGTCCTCTCTCCTGTAGAGTGTAAGCTCTTATGGGCAGGTTCACTCTCTTGTAGAGTGTAAAATCTTATGGGCAGGGTCCTTTCTCCTGTAGAGTGTAAGCTCTTATGGGCAGGGTCCTCTCTCCTGTACAGTGTAAGCTCTTATGGGCAGGGTCCTCTCTCCTGTACAGTATAAGCTCTTATGGGCAGGGTCCTCTCTCCTGTAGAGTGTAAGCTCTTATGGGCAGGGTCCTCTCTCCTGTAGAGTGGAAGCTCTTATGGGCAGGGTCCTCTCTCCTGTAGAGTGTAAGCTCTTATGGGCAGAGTCCTCTCTCCTGTAGAGTGTAAGCTATTATGGGCAGGGTCCTCTCTCCTTAGAGTATAAGCTCTTATAGGCAGGGTCCTCTCTCCTGTAGAGTGTAAGCTCTTATGGGCAGGGTTCTCTCTCCTGTACAGTGTAAGCTCTTATGGGCAGGGTCCTCTCTCCTTAGAGTATAAGCTCTTATAGGCTGGGTCCTGATATGTCTCTCCTATCATTTCATTGTTTGTTCATTTGTTATGACTCGTTTTCATTTTACTTGTTTGTAACTTCCTTTACTATTAGGCCTCACGCACATGACTGAGTATGCAGCCCAAGGCTCTTCCAAGGTGGGTTTCGATTCTCCATTTGGATCAGAATGGAACGCTCCCCCATTGAAAGTAATGGAGCACGGAAAGAACTCGGATGTCATCCAAGTATCAAAAAATCAAAAAGTCAAAAATTCAGAGCCCACTCGGCCTGCACACTTAAGCATTGAGGGTTATGCTGGATATGTAAACATCAACTATTATTATTATGTCAAAAAAGTGTAACCTAAATAATTAATTTTAATATTTAAAAAAATTACCTAAAAATAAGTCCATAGGAATTCAGACATCTTTACATAGTAGTTTATCCTTCCCCCAAACTTGTCGGCATTCGCTTGTGTCAACATTGTAGCATTTCCATATCTGCTATCTTGCGAATTTGCATGTTCGCTTGCTTACTTGAGTTTTTCTGTGTTAAAATGACTCTGGGGATTGACTGCACTGCTCAGATAGCACATTCAAAAACGCCCTTATTTACAGAATAAAGCAATTTATATGTCATATAATTGGTTGACAAGAAGCGGAACCACTTTGTTACTGGTTATGCAACGCCTCCGGCAACCGTTCCCCGACACAAAAGCAAACAGTGGATTTGTTCTGTGAAGTCAATATATAACTTTTCTCTTGATTTCGGCTTTGGTCTAACAATAGCTACAATCACAAATGGCTCCTGTATCGCTACAAAGCTGACCACCTACCGTGCTCCGACTTACTCTCCTTAATTATGTAAATCACAATAAATTTCCCGGTTTTGTACGTCTGCTTAATTAATGTGAGGGGAAAACTTTGGCATCATGTGATAGCAAATTTTATTTTTTATTTTTTTTTTAAATTAAAAAAAAGTTGAATTTTTTAAATATTTTTGAAGCAACAAAGCAACGTGGGCCGTTTTATTGATGATATTTTTTTTTTCTTTCTTTTTGCAATAATATATTTGAAGTCACTTTTTTTTTTTTTTTTTTTTTTTTTTGCTTTTTCATTAAATCCTAAAGAGGCGATTTATCAATGGGGGATCAAGCTGTAGAAAGGATCTTTTTATATAAAAATGCAGAAACGCCGCATGCTATTAATTATGCAACTAAAGGGACTTTGAACGATATGGAAAATCATTTTTGGACGTAATGAAGGCTGATACCTTTGGAGTCTGGAGGAAAAAAAGTAAACAGAGTAAACAATTTTGAGGATAATACAATGAAAAAAAAAAATTCAAGTACATTACCAACATAAAACATTTTTTTAAAAATTCCAAAAAATTATTAAAGTTATTACAATCGAGCCTGATTTCCCCCCCCCCCCTTAATAGTCACGTCTGCCAAATAAATGTCATCTACTTCTGGCAAGAACTGTGATGAATCTCAAATGTGTCTCAAAAATTATCATGGTATTTCAATAATGTGACCCTAATGAGGAGGGGGGTGTGAATTAAAATTCATGACAGATCTCTGAAATCCCATCATGTCTATAAAAAAAAAAAAAAAAAAAAAAAGGATAGCTTTCCAACACGACTTTTTAGTTTTACAGCAAGATTCATTTGGAAAGTTTTCTATCCATGTCAAAAGGAATATTATTAGTTGTCTAAAGTAGGAGTGAAATGTTTTTAGTTTTGATTATTTTTAGATTTCTTTTTCAGATGTTTTTGTCTGTTTTTAACCAAAATTCTTTCTAAATTTTAACTGCCCCAGGGAAATAAAAACTGAGCCAGAGAATGGCCACAACTTTTATTCATCACAAATAGAACCGAATGCTAGTCGGGTGTCTATTGAGATCCCTAACTTTTTGATCCAATAACCAATGGCACTAAAGAACTGGCCAAACTAGCAAGTTGCCCGGAATTCAGGACTGCCATTCTAACATAGTCTATACACTAGAGGTAGCCATGTGGATTGGATTCATTTCAATTTAAGCTGCCGAAGACCGCCCAACCATCTAATGTGTCTGGACTTTCTCCCAACTACAGATATCGAGAGAAAGCAGGACAAGGGTTGAAAGGAATAGATGTCTATCAAAGATTGGTCAGATGACAACTATCTAAAGTGTCAGCCAAAAACCCTCCTAAAGACTATTTCAGGACGCCCTTTTAGATTTCCAATCTGAGGCCCAGCCAAGGCAATTCATTCTAAGTCTTAGTGGAGGAATGTAAGGAACATCGAAGTAGTAACTGGTCCTGGTTGGGCTCACAGTGGCTGTGGTTGGCCCCTCTGAATCTCCAATACTCCACAGGGGCTGGGACCTGCGATGTGGTCATAGTTTTCGTTAGGGTGTTCCATGTAGTAGGACTCCCATCTGATGATGGTTGGGTTGCCTTTTATGTTAATGCAAGATTGGGGAGTCAGGAGACGATGGAGAACAGTCCAAAATAAGGCAGGTGAACAGTCAAATAACAACCTTCTTCCATAAACCTGGTATACCACTGGCTGGAGATGGTTCTCCTTGGGGTTCGTCTGTCTAGTTCAGGCAGTCCACTCAAAAAGTGTACTCTTTCTCTTCCACCAAAACATATATACCTGCAATTGCCCGATCTGCATGGTGTAGGTTCCTAAAGGTTTCTTGACCTGGCCTGAGGCTCATAGGTCCTAGACATAGTTATGAGGTCCATACAGTCTCTGTTACACACACTACTTCCAAAAAGTGAGCAGAGCAAAAACGGACTGAACTCCTTGTTTGCAATATTGACACTGGTCCTATCCTGTAACCAAGAGGGACAGTCTCTTCACCCTCATTATTATGACCTAAGGTCGGGAGATGTACCATCTACCCTGCTCCAGTTTCATTGGTATGGTCCAGTTGAATTGACATCCGGCCAAAAACAGCATAAAATGCACTTTGAGTCTATGTTGAGATGTGCATTACAAATGTTTGTTGTTGGAAAACGTTAAGGTGCATTGGGGGATTTTTGGGGGCACCCTCTACCAACATGGAAGATATAAAGACCAGTCTTCATATCTCTCGCGTTGGTAGAGGGTTCCCCTAATTTATGTATAGGCACATGCTTCCTCATAAATCTATGCCCTGCCCACACCTCACCAGTAGTCATGCCCCCTTTTAGGAAAATGGTGAAGGCTACATAAAAGTGAAAAAAGTCTCAAATTATTGCGCTAAAAATTGCAACTTTTTTATTTCTTGTACAGCAGAAAATTGGTATACAAGGCACGATAATTCTCATGGGGCAGGTGTATTACAAAAAGAAGTCATACCTGTCCCCAGCACTCCGTTGTACAGTCCGTGGAGAGGCATCAGCGGGCACTGGTGCAGGATCCAACTACATACAGTTCTGCTCTGTAACCACGGATACACATAGGTTTACATTGGAGCTGTATCCAAAAAACAGTAAGAGTTTTTTCATCAAAAATATTTGCAAAGTTGCTTCATTTTGTTATTTTAGACACACCGGAGCAAATTGGTTGCAAAAGTATTCATACCCTTTAAATTCTATACGGAAGCTTCTTTTTCCAGGACAGAAACTATCTGGTCTCCGGCGTTTGACATCCTGTTTTTTTGCTGTACAAATGTATGCTTTTCCAATGTGTTTTTTACTTCTTTTTTTTTTTATTTTAACAAATACTGAATTCTTCATCTGGAGATGAATCATGGTCAATTAACAGGAACAATTCTAATTAACTGGCATAATTATAAAACTAATAACGTTGAACATTATTGTTCTGTACAGCGGCATTAGCTTTTAGAGAGGCGCATCAAGTCTCCATTTAGATAGATGCACAGTAGATCATTTATACTCGGTTGCCGTGGCGACCGCATCGACAATCGAAACAGCGAAGCGAGGCCCTAGATTGTTCTGTTGTACAGCGCCATAAATTATGCCACTAGAAGTAATTGTAATGTCAGTATAATCTCCTTTTAATTATCCGTTAATGAAAATTACATTCATTTAGGAGGAAAAAAATAAATAAAAAATATTCAAGACTCAAATTTTTAGTCACCTGTTTAAGTCTTGATGTTTGTGTTTTCTTTCCCATAGGGCAGACCCGTGGAATCGGAAGTTAATGGGTTTAGGAAAGTTTAGATACAGAAATACAACTTTTGCTATAATGTAGTCAGGGGAGGAGGGGCACCCTAACACAAGCAGCAAAGTGGGAACTTGGTCTTTTTGGTCACACATCTTGGTGCTGGCTGGGCTACGTATTTACTCAAGACTGAATTTTAGGTAAGGTAAAGGAGATAGTGCCCATAGGTTTCCACCACCCATTTCCCATTAGGGACTTAGAACATACAGCAAATTTCCCCTTCTCTTATCTGTGGAGAAGGAGAGATGAACAGGTTCGTATTATCTGTAAAGATGAAGGACGTCGGGTCCTGGTTTGGGCCCGTTCTTTATGGACAACCTCCATTGGCCATATTCTCTTAGCTCTTGGCTATGCACAGTGTCAGACTGGACCACCAAAGGACCAGAGGATCCTCCAGTGAGCCCAGGCTCTAACACAACAATGGTCCAGAAGAATACACCCAAATTCGAAGAGTACTATGGTCTCTTTCCTAGAGGTTGTTGGAAGGGGCTCCTGGAATCATTTTATCTGGTAGACCCAAGAAACCACAGTCCGACACTGGCTATGCACATTAAAATCCATCAAGTCTATCTTGAGTAGGGACCTTCAAGGTGGCTTCTACCACCTTGCACAGTTATAGGTGGTGAGGATGCCCTGTCTTCATTTTACTATAGGGCCCTCACAACACATTTTGAATACTCTTCCACAACACTTCATTGCTTTTTCTATTCTTACTTAAAATTATAGAATTTTACATCCCCAGAAATTCATAAAATAAAATTTAAAAAAATTTGGAAGACTGCATTTCCTCAGAGAATCCATATTGGAAGACTAATTGGAATAATTATACTATCACATCATATATAAAGCTGAGGAGCCGTTTCATCAGATACATAATGAGCTGAAGAAAAACTCAAGTGCCACAACAAAAAGACTCGTATTACCGTGAAGTAATTGTCAATACAGCTGCACTGGAATATAGCCACCATCGAGAGGAGGAACACGTCAAGACCATGTTGATTCCCATGTACAATATTATGTGTTTCAGCCAATGTCTAAGTGACTTTAAAGGGTATGAGGACCTAATAGGGCTTATGGACATTATAGAGGGTTGTTCCTGCTGTTCTCTATGAGCCAGGGAGACCCTAAGAGTAGTGCCCCTCTGGTGGATTTGAGCTTTCCATATATTACAAGGTTGGCCATGGCCACTGGCAAAATCGACTGTCAAACACGCAGCAATTAGTAGTTCCAATATGAGAGGGAATAATCGGTTGGTTGGTTGGTATAGTGTGCTCCTTTAAATATTTAGGATCTAGTGGTCCATGATTGTAGAGTGGTTCCCCACTGGATACAGGTGGACACATATGTGAACTGAAGAACTTTACTCACAGGAAGACAATAAGCTTAGTGTTTACGATGATCTGGTTGAAACAACTGTTTTTGGAACAGTCTTACATGAGGCAAGAGGTTGGCTTGTATTGGGTAATAGCTGGACTATGCAACAACCTTTGCTAACACCCACGACACAGTGCTGGCTCTAAAAAAAAAAAAGGTAATACCTCACGCCGCTCTTGTTCCAATACATCCCTGGTCTCTGTACTTCTTGGTCCCTTTGGACATAGAAATGTGACTATGACCACCACTGGTCACAAAAAGAGGATTAGCAAGTCCCTTTTATGAATGGATCGGCAGTGCATATGTGGAGCGCAATCTCTGTCATAAGTGAATGGGGCAGTGGTCACGCATGTAAACTACTGTTTCATTCACACAAGGGACTGGGAGATAAGTGTTGTTCAAAGGAAAACCCCATTAAAATAATTTACTTCATGTAGTCATGGCATTTGCTTGCAGCCTCAAGGGGGAGCTCTGAACATACACATTTTAAACCCTATTGAGTTTAATACTAGACATATAAATTTATAGACAGTGAACTCCCCTTAGTGGTGGCTGCATTTAAACATACCTGTTATTTCAGGTGACTTTTCATGGTAAGCTGTTATGTCTGTGTACTGTACACGAGGACACGTTTATAGGACTTTTTCAGTTTTTTCCCTCTGCAAATTCTATTTATAGTTTGCACTTCTCTCTATATGATCCTAGGGCCATTTCTAAGTCAGAGATAGAAAGTTATAGAGCAGATTCTGCCCCTCTTACTGTGAGCATTGTATGCATATTCTCCCCTTCTTACTGTGAGCATTGTATGCAGATTTTCCCCACTTTTACTATGAACCTTGAAATACTGATACTGCTCATAGTAAGAAGAGGAGAATCTGCTCCCTAACATTCACTCTCTCACTCAGAAATGGCCCTAGGATCATACAGGACATAGATAGAGTAGCACTGATTTGTACTAATGTGAAATAAGTACTTTGTGCTAGAAAGCTCGTATTTAGCACCAGCATCAAACTAACCCACACTGATCCCACCTCTCCATATATTTCTATAAACCTGTGTATCTTAGTCATGCCACCTGCTTGCTTTCTCAAGATGGATATTGCAGAATTTTCAGAGTGAAAGTCAGTTTAACTCCATGTAAAAAAAAAGTTATATGGAGTTCCCAGTGGGAGGAGCTTTGCTATGCTTTTGGTGTATGCCCCTGAGGAGCTTCCTGAAAAGGGTGTGGCTCCATGATAGATTTCTCCTCTGAAGATTTTCAGTTTTTTGGAGCAGTTCTCATATTATTCTCCTCCTGATTTGTCCAGAATTCTTTGCATTTCTATTGTATTGATATTTCTAACTTTGCATTTTTATTCGGAGTTACCAGTCCTGGCACGCTGCCTACAGTCGGGATCGCTCCGGAATGTCAGACATGATAATAGTGTTCCATACATTCATCTCTTGTAGACGTCTGTGATTAGGATACATTGTTATATATGTTATATAATATAATGAATATTATAACCTGTAGCAAACAAATATATACTCCAGGCCATTCTCTGAGCTCTCACAAATCATGAAATCTCTATCACATATCAAATATACTCCAGCTCCAAAACATTTTTCTTCAGTTTAATCTTTTAGCATAAATTAACCCCTTGGGTCTTTAAACATGGCGCTGGCTCTGTAGCTGAGCAGGCACCGTTTTCAGGGAATGTACAGACCACTCCGACCACTAATATTTAACCTCTCAGTTACCTTGGTTACTTTTGAGAGTATGAGAGGCCCCTTTGAGGCACGGGGCTCTTTCCAGCAAATAAATGGCCCCCTACCCTCGTGATCACAGGAGGCATTCGGTTGCTATGCCAGCTGGAAACCTTCTAAAGGCTCCCAGGCCTGTCAGTGCAAAGTTCCTATTGAGCTCTGCTTCAGGCAGAGCTGCCAGCAAAGACGTTTAAGAATGCCAGACAGGAGTTGGCTATAGAGGAGTGACTGGGTAAGAGACTGGTCCAGAAGTCAGCTCAGTGACAGAGGTCATTTCAAGGGCAAAAGTTGTTAGGAGGCAGCTGTACAGAGTCCGACTACAGTATGCAGCCGAGTACCTGAGCAACTGAGATGAACTATTTGCCAATAATATAACAGAGACCTGTATAAATTAAAGAACTGTTGTGTGATTTTCCCTGCACCTAAGGTTGATTGTACATGGACAACTTCAGGCTTGGAAATTCGGTCATTATATTGGCTGGATTTACCAGCAAAAAGCAGCTCAACTGTAAAGATAGGTGAACTTCTCAAGATTTGTTTTGTGTTCAGTGGCTCGGGTCCCCAATTTGTTTCGTGGCTGAACAAATTCGGTATGAACCACACTTTAAATTGGCTTACAACATAGTGTAGAGTACTCTTAGGGCTCCTAGGAACATGTCTATAAAACATAAAGTAGAACACTGTCAGGACTCCTATAAACCTATCTATAAAACATAGTGTATAACACTGTCAGGGCTCCTAGGAACCTACACACGTGGACAAAATTGTTGGTACCCCTCGTTTAATGAAAGAAAAACCCACAATGGTCACAGAAATAACTTAAAAAAGCCAGACTGGAATTTGCCAAACTACATGCTGACAAGCCACAAAGCTTCTGGGAGAATGTCCTATGGACAGATGTGACAAAAATCGAAATTTTTGGCAAGGCACATCAGTTCTATGTTCACGGAAAAATGAAGCATATCCCGAAAAGAACACTGTCCCTACTGTGAAACATGGAGGAGGCTCTGTTATGTTCTGGGGCTGCTTTGCTGCATCTGGCACAGGGTTTCTTGAATCTGTGCAGGGTACAATGAAATCTCAAGACTATCAAGGGATTCTAGAGAGAAATGTGCTGCCCAGTGTCAGAAAGCTTGGTCTCAGTTGCAGGTCATGGGTCTTGCAACAGGATAATGACCCAAAACACACAGCTAAAAACACCCAAGAATGGCTAAGAGGAAAACATTGGACTATTCTGAAGTGGCCTTCTATGAGCCCTGATCTAAATCCTATTGAGCATCTTTGGAAGGAGCTGAAACATGCCGTCTGGAAAAGGTACCCTTCACACCCGAGACAACTGGAGCAGTTTGCTCATGAGGAGTGGCCAAAATACCTGCGGAGAGGTGCAGAAGTCTCATTGACAGTTACAGGAATCGTTTGATTGCAGGGATTGCCTCAAAAGGTTGTGCAACAAAATATTAAGTTAAGGGAACCATCATTTCTGTCCAGGCCTGTTTCATGAGTTTTCTTTTTTTAAAAATTCTGTTGAAGCCTGGTTGGAAAGCAATGTCTGACTTTCATTTGTTCATTTTCATAGAATTTTTATATATTATTACTTTTGTCAGATTCAAGTTATTTCTGTGACCATTGTGGGTTTTTCTTTCATTAAACGAGGGGTACCAACAATTTTGTCCACGTGTGTATCCACGTGAGGGCTACTAGGAACCTATCTATAAAACATAGTGTATAACACTGTCAGGGCTCCTAGGAACCTATACTTAGCCCCAGAGTATGATAGGTAGAGGCCAAGGGAAGGTTTAAAAAAAAAACAAAAAAAAAAAAAACACTCATACTCACCTTCTGTTACCTCTCTTGGGCCTCCTTGCGGCATGCAGCTCTTTGAGGTTCAGGTCCCCAGAGGACCCGAACAATGGAGAACCAGTCTGCTAAAACAAAGATTACTCGTGGACCCTATAGACTATAATGGGGTCTGCCAGGTATCATCGGGAGTCCGGCGTTTTTATACTGAACCCGGCGGAGAGAAAAGTCCTCCGTGCAGGACTTTTCTCTTTGCCAATTTTTGGCGGATTCTGTGGCGGAGTCTCCTACAGAGACTGTGACGCAGATGTGAACCAAGCCTAAAGAAAGTTTGTAACAACTACTTTAGGATATCCCATATCTAAGAGGTCCTGTACGATTTACATACCTCAATTTTAATGACCCCATCACAAAGGGAAATGCTCTGGAATAATTTTCATCTGCACAGTGTTTCTCAGCGTTTTTGGTTAAGCAAAAATATGTTGTTTTTTGTTTTTTCTTCCCCCACAAACTGTCCCCCTCAATGGATCTGTAGGTGTCCAACTTTAACTGGGAAAATTCGGTTGGAAACGGAAGTGCAGGGCAAAGTTTACTATAATGGCTTATGGCTTAATTATTATACTCTGATGTCTATTGGGGGTGGCGAATCCCTGAAATTTTTGGGTACAGCCAAAATTTTGGAAAAATTTGTAATTAACTTGGTTTGTTATGAACCGATATGTCAATCTCTTTTATGAATCTAAGAACTACAGCATATTAACAGCAGAACTAACATCATAGTATAGTATAAGATTGTGAAGGAATACTCCCTATGGTTGAGCGCCTTGCATGTTGGAGGTCTATTACAGGCTTTTCGTCTTGTGGATAAAATTTATGTATAGATATGATCATTGGAAGTTCATTATGTAATTTAACCCATTGTAAACAGGAACAGATGTACTAGACGTAGCAGCATGCTGTAGGATGAGGATTATAATTGCACTATTGATCCAAGTGCAGTAGTTTACAAGACACAATCTGGAGTTATTGGGTTCCAGATAGTAGCGGCCTATCGTTACGAGAATGAGGCGCGCTAATTAATAGTGTGAAACAGGTTTTACAAAGGAATTAATTGACTACAGCAAACATGCTCTTGGCGTTCCCTCCTTCACCCTAAAATGGAACCGTTCGTGATTTCTATGTCAGGCCTTGGCAACATGGATGTCAGAATTGATATAGAAATATGACTTCCTGCCCGCTACACCAGTTTCTTTACCTAGTAAGTTATCAACTTCTCCAGAATCCCATCCACTTTGCAGTTAATGTAAAACGCCACATTTTCCGACGAAAACTTTTTAATTCCTCCGGGCTGTTTGGCTTTGGACCAACACACAAACAAGAGCATGGGGGCAACTCTTGCTCTCTCTTACTGTTTGGATTCAACTTTTGTGCCACCAGATCACAGGTATCATGAAACCCAGGGGAAACGTCCTTTCCACCTAAACATCAACATGAAAGGCAAATATCTGGTGGTGGAATGCAAGGTGTAGTTTACCCACACAAGTTCTGGCATGGTCACCCTTCTTTCGTTTGCTCCTCCAAGGTCCCAAGAGCTGCAGTAGAGTCTTGTTCATGCATTCAAAAACTCCATTCCCTTGGGGATGATAGGGGGTGGTTTTCAACTACCTGACCTGGTATAGTCAGAATAGTTTGTCAATCACTTTGCCCTTGAAGCATGTTCCCTACTCTGAATGCAACCACATCAAGCCCCCATAGGGGAGAATAAAGCGTTTCTATAAGTGTTGTGGACTCCACTGCAAATTTCTTGAAGTGGTCAATGATTCTGAAGAGATGCTTATATCCCTGGAAGAATTCCTCCATGGTGATGTAGTCTATCAAGACTATTTGGAGATCATGGGTCTGGATCGGTTGGTTCTGGGCTCATTTGTCCTCCGCTCTTGGGTTGCAATACTGGCAACTTCTTCATACAACAAGTATCACATTTTAGCTCAACTCAAAATGTCTGACTTTTTTGCTAGGTAGCATTAGCATCACATAGGTCCCATGTCCCTTGCCAGCTACACCCTTCGGCAGGGCACATACTCCCAAACCACCAGTTGTTCCCGATGCTGCCACAAACTCTTTCACACAGGGAACAGAGCTTTGAATGCTTCTCATGCTGGCAGCCTCTTGGCCCTCAGTCCCTGACTCTAACAACCTGGGGTCCCACGACTGCCACCATGGCCAATCCTCATCCATCTTTAGTCCTTCTTGTGATGTCTCTTGAATCACCAGGATCTTTCACTGGATTACGGGACAAGGCATAGGCATTAGCATTGTCACACCCAGGCTGGTATGGCGGCTTAAACAAGAATTTACTCAGTCAGTCCATCCACCACTGCTCAAGGACCCCCAGTTTAGCTGTACCCAAATACACTGGAAGAAAATTAATGGTTAGTAGGGTGAACTGTGTACCAGTCAACATGCCAGAAAACGTTTCAGTTACCACCCGCACCACCACTAGCAGCTCCAATGGTAATTGTCTGGATTCTTTTCACTTTTGCAAAAGGTCCATCTAGAATATGCAACCACCCGCACTTACCTGTCCTACACCAGTGCCAGCATAGCGCCCACCCTTTTAGGCTCCCATACACCTATCGCACAAAGGCTTTTCAGAAATCTGTGTATGCGAGGATGTGTGTGTTGGTTAACAGTAGAGATGGGAGAATCACTTCAGCATGAGCCAGGTTCGACCTGAACAATTTTGGACTTGTCTCAGATGAATTATTATACTCTGGGGTCTCTTCAGTGCATCACTGCTGAGGCTCAGTCACAGACCTCACCGATGACTCTGGCTGCATGACGTCACAGGAGAGCACCAGATGTCACCTAGAAGGTGGAGAGAGAGCGCCGCGAGGAGTCCAAAAGAGGTGAGGAAAGGTAAGTATAAATGTTTTTTTACTTTTTACACCTCCCCTCGGCCTCCACCTATTATACACTGGGGTCTGAAGAGGCATCAGAGTATAATAATTTCACTTCTGGTTCTATCCGAACAAGTCCGGACCAAAATGAACTGGAGGATCACTTTGTCCAAAACCGGGACGAAATAAATCTTAAAGGATTTGCCCATCTCTAGCTATCAGTCGCTTCAGTTCGACAAAGGTCTGGTCTTTCTTGGTGCCCTATATGATTGGTTTCTTCTTGGATTCACCTGGGGACCTTCCGGTCAGGAGCACATACAAGGTGGCCAACACCATGGCAAAGTCTTTGATAAGTGGGTGTTAATATAATTCCCTAGCCCAAGGAAGGGCCACAACTTGCTATTATTCATGGGGATTGACCATCATTGCATCACTTGCATGTTCCAGCTCATGGACTGGAACCCATCCCTGGACAACAGAGTGCCTCACCAGGTTCTCACACTGTCATTCGGTCCTGGTTCACAGTAACCTCTTCTAGGAACTGGTCCTCACTAAGTGGGATCTTATACACTCTTATGGGGCTCACCGTGGCAGTAACTGCGGCCGTGTCAGTTGAGTCCATGCACCATTGGCACTCTTGTGGATCCTACATCTCCTGCACTGGTGTATATTTCAGCCTCCAGCTTACATATGGGAATGTTTACGCAGCCACACTATGTTTGATGAGAACCATGATTCTCATCCACAGAAACCCCCACTGACCTGCCGTAGGTCATAAAGATCCGACTGCACTGGACACAGCTCAGTGTCCTCCATAGGACTTGCTGTGGGGGTTTCTGATTGAGGACTCTTTTCCAGCAGTTCCTGGGGCGCAATTCCCATGCCATGAGCCCAGCATCCCCAATATCACAATATCACTGGAACATCGGCATTCATTGCTTCTTCTGCCACCACGACACCCTTCTTTTTCATTCCCAGTCACATGGTCATTTCAGAGAGGGCCTCAAGGGTGGGTTGGGTCATGAGTGACCTGAGACCCAGTCATGGTCAGACAAAGCAGCTTTTTTGCACTAACCTAGGCCATCCCCACTTAGCTTTTTCCAACTATGTCTACTGTTTCTACATTGGGGCAGTTACTGCTGGCCCCTGCAACTTTCCCCTTTCCCCACCGTAGGTAATTTTGGTTTAGATCCTCCCCATAGAATATGGCTCCCAGGAGACGGCACTCCCAAGCTAGGGCTCCTTCGTGATGGCACATCCAACATGCCTGATCCATAAAGTGGCGCCTTCCACTGGGGCATGGACCCACAAGTGGGGGTTGGATCTCTCTCAGTGCCAGCCCAGCTTCCCTCTCTTCCCACAGATGTTGGATATTTATGAGTTCCTTAAGCATCTCTTTGACAAAATTCAGCCTTGCCTCAATTGTGCACACTTTATTGGGGCATCTTTTGTAACGCTTCCAAAACATAAGCAGTCCCTAAGGTCTCAGCCAGTTCCTCCCTCTTCCAGGCAAATTCCTCTTGGAGTTCCTGTTGGAAGGTTTTCTGGGGTTCTGTCTCCAAACTCTCCCTCAGGATCCTCCTCAACAACTGATTCCAGAGGCCCAAGAGGAATTGATCTCACAATACTGTCTCCGTACCCACCAAGAGCTCGCTGCTCATCCCTGCTTTTCTCCGCTGCTTTGGGAGTCCATTAGCAAGCTTGGTCAGTGTTGTTTTCTTACTCTATGCTCTCACAAACAACTTTTTGTCTGTGGATACATTGCCACAGACTTCCTACAGTAGGGCACAAATCTGTGCAAAGGCTCCCCTACGATCTGTCAGCTGTAACATCACGGCCTTCCTCGGCTCTCCTTCCAACAGGCGAACATATAAAATAGATACTGCTTATGGCTCATCTTCAGCCGCCTGACCACTGCAAGCTGAGTCTTCCTCTCCCTTGCATGTAATTCATTGTGGTCTTGTGTAAGCCATCTTCACTTGGTGGATTCCACTGTCCACTTACAGGGAGCCAAATGTCATGCACTTGACCACTGAGCCTCCCCAATGCCTCTGGGCTCCGGTGCTTGATCTCTCCTTGGCCTATCTTGATCTTTCCTTGGCCTGTCAACATCATGTTTTGGGGCTGTTTCTCTGCAAAGGGACCAGGACGACTGATCCGTGTACATGAAAGAATGAATGGGGCCATGTATGGTGAGATTTTGAGTGCAAACCTCCTTCCATCAGCAAGGGCATTGAAGATGAAACGTGGCTGGGTCTTTTAGCATGACAGTGATCCCAAGCAGACCACCAGGGCAACGAAGGAGCGGCTTCGTAAGAAGCATTTCAAGGTCCTGGAGTGGCCTAGCCAGTCTCCAGATCTCAACCCCATAGAAAACCTTTGGAGGGAGTTGAAAGTCCGTGTTGCCCAGCGACAGCCCCAAAACATCCCTGCTCTAGAGGAGATCTGCATGGAGGAATGGGCCAACATACCAGCAACAGTGTGTGCCAACCTTGTGAAGACTTACAGAAAACGTTTGACCTCTGTCATTGCCAACAAAGGATATATAACAAAGTATTGAGATGAACTTTTGTTATTGACCAAATACTTATTTTCCACCATAATTTGCAAATAAATTCTTAAAAAATCAGACAATGTGATTTTCTGGATTTGTTTTCTCATTTTGTCTCTCATAGTTGAGGTCTACCTATGATGACAATTACAGGCCGGCCTCATCTTTATAAGTGGGAGAACTTGCACAATTGGTGGCTGACTAAATACTTTTTTTCCCCACTGTATATGGCACTAAGAAGGCACCATGGCTGGTACTCGTGGGGCCCCCGGGACATGGTGTAGCAATATGATCAGTACTTATGGGGGCACTATTGCTGCTGGCATTGATATGGGGGAAGTCTGGGGTAATACATCTCTTATTGGCAATGTTATGGGGCACTGTCAACTACAAAAACAAACCCTTTCAGGATTATTGGATGTCCCTATCCTCACCCCCTTTCCTACATGGGCCCTGTAAAACCTCTTTATACAACTAAGCCCAATTTTCACCCTCTGGTACGTGCCGGCATGTGCCCAGATAGGAAACTTTGTTCATTGTGTCATTCACTAATTAATAAAATTCTCTCAAATTAAAGAGAAAAAAAAAACCTTTCAGGCCTTGCCGCGCAGTTAACAACTTTATTAACTTCCTAATACGCCATAACAACCTGTCTAGATTCAATTAAAGAGCACAAGGAAAATATTCGGAGCGTTTCTTCTGTTCCATTCGGCAGCTAATTGTTGAGAAGCCGCTTAGCTGGCACGCGGCAGCATTCTGCTTTTGGCCTTGTCAACAGCGCCATCGTGTGCCAATATCTGTCACTGCAGCCTCAGTTGTTTTGCTCATTTTTCATGTGCAATATATATATATAGCTACACCTTAATAGTATAACCAAAAATTCTGCAATTTTTTTAACACACTTTATGTATTCTTCACCATTTTCAAGATCACTTCTAGCTGTGTCAATGAAGTTCGGTCCCCAAACTGTAACTGGAGATGAGCGGACCTCACAAGATTAATTTCGATAAACATTCGAGGGTTTCGTTGCCTGTTTTGTTTCGAGCTTGAACCGGGAATGCTATTGTAATACTCTGGGGACTCTTCAGACCCGAAAGTATAATAAATGGAGGCCCAGGGGAGGTGCGGAAACATATTAAACACTGATACTGACCTTCCCTCAGCTCTCCCGGGCTCCCTCATAGTATTCGTCATTCCTTGGAGTCGTCTTCCGACCTCTTCTGGCCTCCTGATTGATGTCACGCTCCCCATATGATTGGGCCTCGGTGCTCCCCGGGGCAAATGATGTCACGCAGGAGGCCGGAAGAGGACCCTGAGCAAGGACAGGAGAGAGATTTGGGCTGGTGGATGTTGCCCATTAACAATGCCACAAAATATAGATATAATTGTGGACATGGGGGGAGCAATTGACTGTTTTCCTTCACAGTAACATTGTATTTACCTGTAGCTGCCACTAGGGGAGCTCACTGCATACAAATGAGTTCAATCTGTTGACAAGCTGAACTGTGAGATTTAAAAATTAGCCTTAAAGGGTTTGTCCAGGAATGTGATATTAAGCTCTTTTTTTCTCTTCTCAGACCAGTGACGTCACTTCCAGTAGTCACATGACCATGTTCCAGCTCAGTCCCATTCAAGAAAATGGGGCTGAGCTGCAGTAACAAGCAAAGCCACTATACAATGCAGGGCGCTGTTGTTGATTGGTGGTGAAGGGATCACTTCCAGCAGAATTAATTTTGACGAATATTCATGAGGTTTGGCCCTCCTGTTAGTTTATATTATATTACATTATATTATATTGTAATAGTGTTTCATGGGTGACAAAGCCCCCAAAATTTTGTATTTGGGTCAAACCCAAAACTTTTGAAAAATTCAGGTTGAATCCAGTTCGAAAAAAATCGGCTCGCTCATCCCTAGTCAGATTTAGTAGAGTTGCATCTATTGACGGATACAATGAGGTGGAGGTGATGAAAGAACCCATATTTTTGGATCGGTCATACTTTTTATTTATGAGCAGAACCCCTTTAAGAGTATCTAGGGGCCTGAACACTACTTTTGTGGGGCAATTTGAGACAGGGTAAGTATTGCGTACTATATAGAGGGATGTTCCAACCTCTGGACTGTCCCCAAACTGACCAGGTCATCCCTTTAAAGTTGGTGACACCGACAGTTTTTGGGCGGATTTTGTAAGCTGTGCCCCTTTTCAGACATAGCCATGTCCAAATTTGCTAGAATTGTTTCCAAAAATTCAGCACTGCAGATTTGGGACAGCTGCCAACTATGATCCTGTAAGGACAGGTTTTGGCTGGATGGACCAAATTGAAGCCAGCGATGAAAACAATAAAAAGCTAAATTAAAAAATTTCATTCAGTATTTTGTTTAGCCCATTCAACTATTTCATTGGAATTAAAGGGGTCCTGCTTGTTCGGGGGTTTCCATGGAAACATGTACTAACTCTGGACATTATATACCCTCCAAGTGTACTAATATTAGTGCATAGTATGGAAATAAGTTCTATACACCTTTCATCTGCCCAAGAATGGCGACAAAACCACACAAACAGCCCCACTTTGGGCATAACTAGCAAAGACCAGGCCCCATAGCAAACTTTTTTTTTTTATGTCAATTTTTATTACATTTTTGCGTGAATACAATACAGAGGTAAAACAAGAACACAGGGTACAGTCATGGCAACACAATCTACACAGATACAGAGTACAAAATGACCGAGAAGGACAAAGTGTTTAGAGGAATACACATTAAGATGTGCTCCTTACTGAGGTGTTTAATCTAGCAATGTTGACAGGAAAATTTCCCCTTGAGATGCTATCTGCAACGATTGTGACGTTGCCCAAACCAGGCAAGGACTCCTCCCTACCCTCTAACTACCGGCCCATATCGTTATTAAATGCGGATGTCAAGTTGTTTGCTAAGGTACTTGCAAACCGACTCCTTGATGCCGTGCCCACATTGATAGGTGGAGATCAGGTAGGATTCACTAAAGGGAGACAGGCCCCAGACGGCACGAGACGTGTGATCGCGCTGGTTGCGGCGGCCCGGACCCTGCGTGCGCTTTCTCTGCTCCTGTCTTTGGATGCGGAGAAGGCATTCGATAGGGTACATTGGGGATATCTTTTTGAAGTTTTACATAAATTTGCTTTCTCTGGCCCCATAGCTACCGCAATTTCTGCACTCTACTCTAACCCATCCGCACAAGTGCTGTTGAATGGGGTCTTGTCCCGCCCCTTCTCTATTACCAATGGTACAAGACAGGGGTGCCCACTGTCCCCTTTAATATTTTCTTTAGTAATGGAGCCTTTAGCTGAAACAATCAGGTCACATACTGGTCTTACTGGTATCAAGTTGGGTCAGACAGACCATAAAGTAGAATTAATTTATTCGCAGATGATGTGATCCTGTCCCTTTCTTATTCTGATAACATGCTGTGTACTGTATCCCAAACCCTGAAGGATTTTGGAGCGTTATCATACTGCAAGGTTAATAAATCCAAATCCCAGATCTTGGGGATTGGCCTGACTCAAACCAATATACACCATATCAAAAACACATCGCCCTATCAATGGTGCCCGCAATCTATACCCTATGTGGGAATTCGGCTCACCCCAAACCCAAAAGATTTGGTTAAAGCCAACTTTCCAGGTTTGCTGGCTACCCTTCAGAAAGAGCTTGACGTTTTAACTAAATTCGAACATGGCTGGATGGGGAGAATAGTTTTATATAAAATGTTGATTCTTCCCAGGATACTTTACTATCTAAGAACTTTAGTGATTCCGATAACCAAGTCCGTTTTCCTGAGTTTCCAAAAACAAATGATGTCCTTTATATGGAATGGTTGTAAACCCAGAGTAGCTTTACAAACACTTTTTAAAGCAAGAGACAATGGAGGTATGGGTGCAGTGTCAGACTGGGATATCTAGGGCCCACCAGTGCAATTGTTTCTAGGGGCCCACCATCAGAACCCCTGCAGATCAGCGGTACCGAGACAGGGCGGCTAAAGGTAATAACATGCCAGGAGCCACGCTGCTCACCACCTATACCATGTGCACCACTGCACTACCTAAACCTACTGCTACACCTTGTATGGCAAGTGAACAGCGTGGCTCCTAGAATTGTTACCTTTACCTGTAGCCGCACTGTCCTGGAAAAGCTGATCTGCAGAGGTCCTGGCTGTTGTATCATCGTAGATGTAGTATTGATGGCCTATGCTAAGGAGAGGCCATCAATATTAGAAAGATGGATAAATCCTTTAAAGAGGTTGTCCAGGAATTGGAGCAACCCATGTAGCTGGCAGGAGGTGTAAAGTAATAAATAAGTAAATTAAAAAGCATACTCACCTGTCCCCGGCGCTCCGTTGTCCGCTGCCAGTGTCCATTCAGTCTCATGCCGGCGACTCCTTGCTGGGAGTCCTGCACCTCATGTGACCGCTAAGACCAATTAGGTACAGGATTTCCAGAAATGAGGCGCTGCCATGAGACCGAACAGACACAGGCAGGGGACAACGGGGTGCTGGGGACAGGTGAGTATGCTTTTTTAAAAATTTTCTTATTTTTACACCTCCCTGGCGGCCGACACAGTGGTCGCTCCAATTTAAGGACAACCTCTTTTAAGGGATTGTCTGGGCCAAATTTTTCTATGGTCACTTCACTGGTCCCCCCACATAGTGGCCTCTTCACTGGTCCCCCATACTGTATGGGGAACAGTGATGGGGTCATTATATTGTGTGGGAGCAGTGATGGGGGCTAACATCCTGTGGGGGGGACATTAAACTGTGTGGGGCATATTAAAGGGGTTGTCCAGGGTTAATCTTTTTTATGGCCTATGCTCTGGATAGGCCATAAATACCTGATCGCTAGGGGGCTGACACACGGCCCCATCAGCTGTTCGGAGCCACTTCCGGAGCCCGTTCTGTACACAACACAGGGCCGGAAGCAGAAAGCTCCATCCGCTGTATAGCAGCCCGGCGCCTTCACTGCAGCTCAGCTCCTACTGACTTCAATAAGTGCTGAGATACAGTGAAGGTGCCCGGCTAATATACAGTGGACAGAGCTTTCTGCTTCTGGCCTTGTATTGTGTACAGTACAGGCATCAGAAGTGGCTCCGTACAGCTGATCGGTCCTGGGTCAGCCCCCTACAGATCAGATATCTATGGCCTATCCTGAGGATAAACCATAACAAATTATGCCTGGACAACCCCTTTAATATACCCCCCAGGGCCCCCCTAATGCACCACACTTTAAAGAGGTTGTCCAGTATAATTGTTTTCTTTTTTATAATTAGTCCGGGGGGAGGTGAATCCCCCCTACTCCCCCCCCCCCAAAAAAAAAAAAAACATACTAAACATACTCACATGTCTCCGGTGCTCCGGTGTCCTCCCAGCACGGTCCGGTCCTGCAGCTCCGCTGTCTTCTTTTTGCCGGAAGTCCTCACTGGCTGTGACGTCCCAGGTCCCTTCCCTTAGGCCACTGATTGGCCTCAGGGGTCACGTGATGTCACAGGTAGTCACGTGCAGGGGGAACTTCAGCTGGAAGAAAACAACAGAACTGCAGGCCGAACCGCGCTGGGAGACACTGGGGACAGGAAAGAAAGTTTGTGGGGGGGTTTTTTGTTTTGTTTTTTTTCACCTGCCCCTGCGTAATTAAAATAAAAATGAAGGAGCCATTGTAGGGAGTATAAGCTCCACAGTGGCCCCCACCCTGTATTATAAGCTCCACAGTGGCCCCCACCCAGTATTATAAGCTCCACAGTGGCCCCACCCAGTATTATAAGCTCCACAGTGGCCCCCACCCAGTATTATATGCCGACAGTGGCCCCCACCCAGTATTATAAGCTCCACAGTGGCCCCCACCCAGTATTATAAGCTCCACAGTGGCCCCCACCCTGTATTATATGCTCCAAAGTGGCCCCCACCCAGTATTATAAGCTCCACAGTGACCCCCACCCAGTATTATAAGCTTCACAGTGGCCCCCACCCTGTATTATAAGCTCCACAGTGTCCCCCACCCTGTATTATAAGCTCCACAGTGGCCCCCACCCAGTATTATAAGCTCCACAGTGGCCCCCACCCTGTATTATATGCTCCAAAGTGGCCCCCACCCAGTGTTATAAGCTCCACAGTGGCCCCCACCCAGTATTATAAGCTCCACAGTGGCCCCCACCCAGTATTATAAGCTCCACAGTGGCCCCCACCCAGTATTATAAGCTGCACAGTGGCCCCCACCCAGTATTATATGCTCCACAGTGGCCCCCACCCAGTATTATATGCTCCACAGTGGCCCCCACCCAGTATTATAAGCTCCACAGTGGCCCCTACCCAGTATTATAAGCTCCATAGTGGCCCCCACCCTGTATTATAAGCTCCACAGTGGCCCCCACACAGAATTATAAACTCCACAGTGGCCCTCACCCTGTATTATAAGCTCCACAGTGGCCCCCACCCTGTATTATAAGCTCCATAGTGGCCCCCACCCAGTATTATAAGTTCCACAGTGGCCCCCACCCAGTATTATAAGCTCCACAGTGGCCCCCACCCTGTATTATAAGCTCCACAGTGGCCCCCACCCAGTATTATAAGCTCCATAGTGGCCCCCACCCAGTATTATAAGCTCCACAGTGGCCCCCACCCAGTATTATATGCGCCCAATAGCCCCCTCCGCTCCGCTTCAGTGCTATTACTATATTTTGGGGTCTCCTCAGACCCCAGAGTATAATAATCGGAGGACCAGGGGAAGTGATTAAAAATAACAAACATTCATACTCACCTTGTCTTACCTTTCCTTGGCATCCTCGCTCCATCCTGTCGTCGTCAGCGTCTTCAGGCCCTTTTCCGACGACGCTGCTGAGGCCTGTGATTGGGCCTCAGCGGTCACGTGGGGGCGCACTGACGTAATTACGTGGTCGCGCCCCATGTGACCGCCGGGGCCTAATCACAGGCCTCAGTCACATGACAGAAGAGCACCGGAGAGGACGCTGTGCCCAGGAGAGGTGAGAATTTGTATTTATTATTTTCAGTCACCTCCCCTGGGTGACCTGCCCTGCCATCTCTTGGAAAGGGGCCTGCAATATGCCAGGGCCCCTTTCCAATAACAGTATGTTTAGCGGTCGGGGAACCAGGCTTTCCCCGACTGCTATCATAGTGGTCCGGGGACCGGCCATCTCTAGCTGGCCGCAGGCCCCGTACCCCTGCCCGGTCCGGTCGCGGTCGCGCCCCCTGCGACCGCGATCGTAACGCCACTGGTCAGGGGCCCGATCGGGATGGTCAGGATCCCGATCGGGCCCCCATGATATGAGGACTAATAGTCGGGGCTCGGAGCCCACCGGTGGATTCACCGGTTCCCCGGTGGGCCAGTCCGACCCTGTATGGGTGTACCAAATTTGTACCATTACTATCTAGCCACAAATTTAGGTCAACTTCAATTTTAGTTTACAACGAACCATGATAAATTATGGCCAGCTATGGAGGCTCAAATGGCCCAGGTTAAGGGCTGGGAGGGATTCCTGCTAGCATCAGGACCCGGTAAGTTTTCCCCTCTCTGCTCCACTGTCTGTACAGGCTACGATTGGGGCGTGACACGCCTTCTGTGCTATTCCGGGTGGTGATACCCCTGGGGTCACATTGAATCTACCTCTTATGACGCTCCCTCATGAGATTCCACATTTATCCCTAGATGCGTGGCGTAGCTGTGGGATAAAGTATGTTTCTGACCTGTACAGAGGCGATACCATAGCGCCCTTCTCTATGTTGAAGGAGACATATAACCTACCTGCAAAGGAGGCATATACCTATGCTAGATTGGTTTCATATTTGTCTGACACTACCTCGGCTCAACTGTGCTTGCCGCAGCAAGCCACCGACCTCTTACACCCACAGACTTGCCCAGATGCTTATAATACTAAGACTCTGTATCGAACTTTGAATATGGATTGCACCTTTCGTAAGACTAAACATAGGTGCCTCTGGGAAGACGACCTAGGCCGTAGATTTGAGCCCGGTCACTGGCGGGAGGCGATTAGATGGGCTAAGCGATCTACAGTATGTGCCTCACACTGGGCGCAATATAGCAAATTATTCCTACGCTGGTATTACCCTCCCGTACGCCTAGCTAAGTTTTACCCATCATGTCCATCTTGCTGTTGGAGAGGCTGCGGAGAGACTGGCTCATTGTTCCATGTGTTCTAGCACTGTCCACTCATTCAGCCCTTTTGGGTTTCTGTGTTTTTATTGCTAAATAGCCTGTGTGGTGGAGGGGTGGGATATACACCTGAACTGGCACTCCTCCTGCTGGGCATCCACATGACGCCATGCAGATATAGGACCGTCTTATGCCAGGTACTCGGGGCTGCTCGTCTACTTATTGCGTGTAGATGGAAGTCTACTTCCTGTCCGACACTGACGGAGCTCATTTCGGTGGTGTCATTGAATTATCAATATGAACGTATTTATGCATGCAATAGTGGAGGCCTAGACAGATTCAGGACACATTGGGAGCCGTGGGCAGCATCATTCCTCCCACCGTACACCCATTGACGGCCTATACGCCTTGGCCTTTCCTGGCACTATGAGTATTGCATTTTATTTTATTCTTGTAATCTCTTGGAGGGGACGCTCTGCTTGATTATTCTTGGAACACCTATACACTATCTCTCTAATTAATTACTTTGAAGGTTAATACCTGGTAGCGGATGGGTCTGCACATTTGTTTGCGTGGTGGGCCATCCGCTTTGTGGATTGATGGGAGTGATCCGATCCTATTTGTTCTTTAGGCCTGTTATAAATTCATTTGTCATTTGGTCATTTGTTCTTTGCCTTATTTTCCGCCTGTTCCGATCTCCTCCCCTCTCCTTTCCTTATGGCAAGACTTGATTGATGTTCCATACTGCCTTTACTGTGTTAGGCTTTTCACAATTCTGGTAAGACTTACATGCTCTTAGTATGCATTGCTATATGTATCTTTGCTACTGATGTACTTCACTTGAGTCTATTGTATTATCCTTTGTATATGCTGTTTGTGAAGCCATGATTGTACCCTGTGTTTTGTGCTGTGTTTGCTACTTTTAATGTATTCATGTATAAATTTCAATAAAAACTATTGATTTAAAAAAGATGCAAATTGGCAATTCAAGGAGACCATAGAAATCAGTTCTGTCAATGCTGGACACGAGGTAGATTTCCATCTGCACGCAATAAGTAGGCGAGCAGCCCCAAGTACCTGGAAAATGAAAGTTCTATACCCAACTGGTAAAGTGTGGATGCCCAACAGGAGCCGCGCCATCTCAGGTGTAAACCCCCCACCACCACCACGCAGATTATTAATGAAGGAAAAAACAGATACCCAGAAGAGTTTTAGTATGATATGCAGCTGGAGAAGTTAGCGGATGCAACAGGTCAGCAGCCGGCTATGGCACATGAACCTGGGTCGAGGGAGACTCCGACAGGTACGAAACCAACCTGGTATAAGTAAACCTCTCATGAGTAGGTAGACTATACTTCTCCTCCAACGTGGAGAAGGGTAAAATGCTACCGCCACTGTACAGGTCAGAGCTATTCCTAATCCCACAGTCGCTCCACACATCCAGGGACAGAAGTGGGACCACGTGCGGGAGCGTAGTAAGAGGCAAGTTCAGGAAGACCCTAGGGATAGTACTGTCTGAAACAGCGTAAAAGGCGCATAAGGCCTCAGCAGTAGCCCGTACAGCCGGCGGCGCAGAGGAGGGCAAACGCACGGAGGGTCCTAGAGCTAACAGGAAACCCTCCCAGCCCTTAACCTGGGCCATTTGAGCCTCCATAGCTGGCCATAGTTTATCATGGTTTGATGTAAACCAGAATTTAAGCTGACCCAAGGCTTTCGCTAAGTGGTAGCGATACAAATTTGCAATTCTATACCTCCATATTGGTTTGTGTCAGGCTAATCCCTAAAATCTGGGATTTGGATTCATTGACCTTATAGTATAATAATGCTCCAAAATCAGACAAGATCTGTGACCCCATAGCAAACTTTTGACTGGGGCCCCCATATGGTATAATGCCCCTTTACTGGTACCCACATGGTATAACGTCCTCTTTACTAGTGCCCACATGGTATAACGTCCCCTTTACTGGTACCCACATGGTATAACGCCCCGTTTGCTGGCTCTAAAATGGTATAATGCTTCCTTTGCTGGTGCCCACACAGTATAATGCCTCCTTTACTGGCCCTCACATGTCCTTTCTTGCCCCCCCACATTTTATAATGCCCTCTTTCTTGGCTCCCACACAGTATAACTCCCCCCTTCATTGGTGCCACCATGGTATAACAACCCCTTTGCTGGCTCCCACAAGGTATAATGCCCCCTTTATTAGCTCCCATATGGTATAACACCCCATTTGCTGGCTACCACATGGTTTAGCAACCTCTTTGTTGGCTCCCACACGGTATAACGTCCCCTTTACTGGTGCCCACATGGTAGAACATTCTCTTTACTGGCCCCCACACAGTATGAAGCCCCCTTTACTGGCCACCACATGATATAAAGACCCTTACTTACCCCCCACATTGAATATTGTCTCCTTATTGACCTCCATACAGTTGGCTGCCTCCTTTACTGGCCTCTACACAGTAAATGCTCACTTTCGTGGCCCCCACACAGTATACTGCCCCTTTATTGACCCTCATGCAGTAAGTGCCCCCCATAGTGACTTGATTACTCCAGCAGGTAATGGCCGATATATACTTACCAATCCCCGCTCCTGCCCACGATCGCCTATACTTCCCTGTCAGCCTTCAGTTCTCCAGGGGACCCTCCTGGAGGTTGAAGGAGGACGCAGCAGGGACTGCCCGGGCCCCCGAATGTTACGGGCCTCATATTCATCTGCTACAGCTGCTGTGGTGGTAGTTCCACCACTGATTTGCCCCATGTTAGGTCCATTTTGTAAGACAATCCAAGGACAAATGGTGCAATTGTGACGTATCTATGATTTTCTTGTACATTCGGACTCTACAGCATCACCTCCATAGTTGTATTTCTTGACTATAATTTAGTACATTTTTTGCTTTAGCAAAGCAGTGTGTTTTTCCGCAATATCTTAAAAATGTCACGTCATAGCCACGATATGTGAATACACCTTTACACTACGGCTTTGTAAAGAACAAAATATGCACCATGACATAACTACCTCCATATTTTACTGCTCTGCCTGTGTATGTGTCAATTCTAGAATTCTATTCATGAATCAGAAGCGTCAGGATGGAAAATGTTATAGGTACTGACCATATAGGGGAGTATTTTTCTATGTGGCAGAGGGGCCTACACTCGCTATAGCTAGTAACATGTGAACCTGTAGATGCGGTGACTTGCGGCACCATAGCTGTTAGCGGTGTAGTGACACTGTGTTTGTAACATTCCAGTCATTTCTTCTCAGCTCTGCAGATTAATCTAATCCCTCCGGCTCCCATTGTTCATTCACAGGTTTCAGTATCATGTCTCATTTTACTGATAATACTATAATAACACGACCATACCAGGTATCCATACTGGTCATACCCATCCACATTCCAACAGATGAGCCCAGATATCAGGTGACTGTATCAAATCTCAGTCTGACCTTAAAGGGGTATGTCAGATTTATGTAAATATAGCTTTACATCCCCTCTCTTAGAATCCTGGACTGACACCCCAACCCCCTGAACTTAAATTTTTGGCAATTTCTGAAAATGAAAGCGTAAGTAAACTTATTTATTTTTTCGATGTCTTTAGTGTCTTTAAAGCAAAAGTGTCACCAGAAAATAACATAAAAACTTGGTTTAAAAAACAAACTTTTTTTGATAATTTTTTTGTAATTATTATTTTTTTTTAAATTTACCAGATCCTGCAATTTTAACTCTGGCCACTAAGCTTAATAATACGTTGACACTTATCAATTCTGTAGATGATATAATGCAGCAGTCATTTCATTTACATCACATATCACATATAGGATTACAATAGAAGATAACACCTCTACAGATAACACCACTGATCCATCATCCACTACTGACAATAGATGATGTCACAGCTTATCTCCTCTCCCTCCCTGCACAGAGCATGTCTAGAAAACTCTCCCCTAGACCTCAGTGAGTCATCTACAGACTATTGCTGACTATGGCCATGAGACTGCTGTAAAGTGCATCGCTAAATGCTGTTAACAGAGTAGAGGACAAGCTCAGGCAAGATGGCCGCCCTCATAATTATGTATAGAAAATGGAATATAAAAAAATCTACTATCTAGAAAATAAAAACTTCTGGTTTTAATAAAATTTAAAAAAAAAAATGGGATCTCTATGGAGAGGGGAGGGAGGAGTGGCAGAGATTTAGATATAAAGTTGTCTACAGGAGAAGCCTGGTTAGTCATTCCTGATAACCCAGCTGTGTTGTGAAAGAAAACTGTCTCTCTATAGTGCAGATGTCTCTCTGCTTTGAGGAGCTCTCCACTTCCTCCCCCTCCCCTCTCCATAGACTTCTATTGTACAGATTTGATCAGCGGCAAAAGGCGGCAAATAAGTGAAGAAACGGGCACTTTTCTATAATAAAGTATATTGCAAAGTTTGTTATCTTCACCTGGACTATGGATTTATGATAAAAAAAAAAGTTTAGTTTACCCTTTAAATCGGACAGCAATCTCGCTTGTTGTAGGCGTACGCCATTTTGGATGCCAATACAGGGGTCACATATTCCAGATGCCAAAAATGGGACAATAGTAATAAAAAAAAATTTCTGCCTCTTCCTATGGTTTCCCCCTTGTCACACACAATGGGAGCACAATGCACACAGCGGCTTTATATTGTGAGAGTCCATTATTGTGGGATAATCGTACAGTGTTGTAATATATATAAAGCGATAATGGCTCCATTGTTCCCATCATGCCGCAATGCTATACTGTAAAGCCAGCTGTATACAAGTCACTGTATGGGAGGCGCCGTGTGTGCTGCCCCCGGCAGGCGTATCTGTGTGTTTGCCCAGGACGCACCTTCCTTTGTGGCTTGTTTGATGTTGAAACTCCCTAAGGTTTCCATGCCAGATATCAAGTAAACACAAGGAGGAGAACTATCAGCTGGCGTCAGCCTGCTATATATGTATGGGGCAAAGGAAGGGGGGGCACTTACTTATTGTATCTAATTATAAATCCTAATCCAGGGAAGAAACCTCCCAATACCTCAGATGACCCCACAGATCTCCAGGCGACTCCTGTATCGAGGATCCTTCGGTCAATATCTGCAGTTAATACCTGATACTGATATTCTCCAGGCCTTGTAATTAATCAGAAGAAGCAGAGCTTATACACAGTCACCCCCTAGTGGTGACTATGTATATAAAGGGGATCTCCAACCCCAACAAAGATACAGATGTCACTAAACTTAGTCTGAATATAGACTCATGAAACTTATACAGTACAATATTACTGAAAGTCCCGAAAGCCTGCAATACACAATACAACCACTGGGTGGTGACACAGACACATATGAGATTATCAACTGGTAATCCATGACACATAATAATAATAATAATAATAATAATAATAGTCCTTTAATAGTCCCACAATGGGGAAATTCAGTGTGTTACAGCAGCAAAGATAAGATAAGCAGATACAAATACAAATACAACATGTACAGGAATGTTCCAAGGTGAGAGGCATTACATTGATAGCAGACAGACAGATAGGAGGTAGCAGAGGGGGGGGGGGGGGGGATAAAACAGGCAGAGAGATATTTCAGTTCTCTGTATGTAATGATCTCCGCTTAGGTCGGTGTTGGTTGTACAGCCTAACCGCGGTGGGGAGGAAAGACTTCCGATAGCGCTCCTTCTCACACCTAGGGTGGAGCAGTCGGTCACTGACAGTACTGCCCAGCGCGATCACAGTCTCATGCATGGGATGGGACTTCTTCTTCTGCATGGAGCTCACCACGGACAGTATCCTTCTGTCACCCACCACCTGCACTGGGTCCAGTGGGCTCCCCAGGACAGAGCTGGCCCTTCTAATCAGCTTGTCAAGTTTA
Organism: Leptodactylus fallax; assembly: GCA_947044405.1. Taxonomy (NCBI): domain Eukaryota; kingdom Metazoa; phylum Chordata; class Amphibia; order Anura; family Leptodactylidae; genus Leptodactylus; species Leptodactylus fallax. Next base: position 279,647 of record CAMRHE010000676.1, on the reverse strand, counting down.
TTTCTGTCCCTGGTTGATATACTGCTCCCCCAGCAGGCCACTCCAAAGAAGATGGCTGATGCCACTACCGAGTTGAAGAAAGTCCTAAGAAGTGCCCCCCGGATTCCAAAGGCTCTCAGCTTCCTAAGCAGGTAGAACCTGCTGTGGCCCTTCCTGTACAGGGCCTCCATATGATCTGCCCAGTCCAGCTTATTATTAAGGAGCAGACCCAGGTACTTATAGGTGTTCACAATCTCGATGCCCGTCCCCAGGATGTCCACTGGTTTAGGAGGGCATCTGCCTTTACGGAAGTCCACCACCATCTCCTTGGTCTTCCCCGCGTTAATCTTCAGGTGGTTCCGGTGGCACCAGTCCACAAAAAAACGGTTCAGTTCTCTGTACTCCCTGTCATCATCATCTGTGATGAGACCTACTATTGCAGAGTCGTCAGAATACTTCTGTAGGTAGCAGCTGGATGAGTTGCACCTAAAATCAGCAGTGTACAGTGTGAAGAGGAAAGGGGCGAGAACCGTACCCTGAGGTGCCCCCGTATTACAGATCACGGTACCTGACACACAGTCTTGGGCTCTCACGTATTGAGGTCGATTTGTGAGGTAGTCTAGGATCCAGTTGGAGAGGTGGTGGTCCACTCCAGCAAGGCCCAGCTTGTCTCTCAGTAACCTGGGCTGTATGGTGTTAAAAGCACTGGAGAAATCAAAGAACATTATTCTCACTGTGTTCCCTGGTTTCTCCAGGTGAGAGAGAGCCCTGTGCAGAAGGTGGATGATGGCATCATCTACCCCAATGCCCGGCCGATAAGCAAACTGGAGGGGGTCCATAGCGGGGCTCACTAGAGGGCGAAGATGTGTGAGAACCAATCTCTCTAAGATCTTCATCAAGTGGGATGTCAGTGCTACAGGTCTGTAGTCGTTGAGGTCCATAGGGTGAGGTTTCTTTGGAACTGGTACCACACAAGAAGATTTCCATAATTCAGGGACTATTTCCTGCCTCAGGCTCATATTATACATATATGTAATTATACCACACAGCTGGTCCCCACAAGTCTTAATTAGCCTTGCACTGATGTCATCTGGACATGTCCATCCAAGAGGAGAGGTAAGGAAGGACACATCTATGTCAGTAACAGTGGACATTGTATATCGGTCGGGGCTCTTCTGCATTTGGCTATGGGGCCCCATGATACTTATGTACATCTTTGATTTTGTCAGACAGGCAATAACAGCCATGTTGTAACTCTGATGTATATATCACTGCTCCGTCTGTTGTCACCAGAGGTTATATGCAGTGTCTGACGCTCCTCTGATGAGTTTATACAGTTCCTTGAAAGAAAAGCTGGGTGGATTTATCTGCCGTATGCAATAGCCATATTAATAGACTGATGTAATTGATGTAATAGTGATTAGTCATAGGAGGTGATGGCCTCAGGTATCCACTAATTGTATAAGGTAATTACAATGTATCCAAATTCTTCTCATCTTAGTGAGTTGCCATGGTGATGTATAAGTCCCAGGATACACAATGTCATAGACAGCAATGTAGTCTAGGGCCTGCGGAGGCCAAACATGATGTGGTACCCTGCCTGTCATAGATTCAGATAAGTACATGCACACACATACATACGTACAAATGAAGGTGTGCGTGTGTATATATATAACATCCCTGGTGCTCTAGCGTAGTAATCTAGTTACTGTAAAATCCCTGTTGGTCTAGAGTAGGAATCTGGTTACTGTTATACCCCTGGTGATCTAGGGTAGTAATCTGGTTACTGTAACATCCCTGGTGATCTAGGATAGGAATCTGGTTACTGTTATACCCCTGGTGATCTAGGGTAGTAATCTGGTTACTGTAACATCCCTGGTGATGTAGGATAGGAATCTGGTTACTGTTATACCCCTGGTGATCTAGGGTAGTAATCTGGTTACTGTAACATCCCTGGTGATCTAGGATAGGAATCTGGTTACTGTTATACCCCTGGTGATCTAGGGTAGTAATCTGGTTACTGTAACATCCCTGGTGATGTAGGATAGGAATCTGGTTACTGTAACATCCCTGGTGATCTAGGATAGGAATCTGGTTACTGTAACATCCCTGGAGGTCTAGGGTAGTTATCTGGTTCTTGTTATATCCATGGCAGTCTAGGGTAGTAATCTGATTACTGTAATATCCCTGGTAGTCTGGAATAGTAATCTGGTTACTGTAACATCCCTGGTGGTCTAGTTTAGTAATCTAGTTACTGTAACATCCCTGGTGATCTAGGGTAGTAATTTGGTTACTGTAACATTCCTGCTTGTCTAAGGTACTAATCTGGTTACTGTTTTATCCATGGAGGTCTAGGGTAGTAATCTCTTTACTTTTACATTCCTGGTGGTCTAGGGTAGTAATCTGGTTACTTTTACATTCCTGGTGGTCTAGGGTAGTAATCTGGTTACTGCTATATCCCTGGCAGTCTAGGGTAGTAATCTGGTTACTGTTATATCCCTAGTGATCTAAAATAGTAATCTGGTTACTGCAATATCCCTGGTGGTCTGGTAACTGTAACATCCCTTGTAGCCTAGGGTAGTAATCTAGTTACTGTAACATCCCTGGTGGTCTAGGGTAGTAATCTGGTTACTGTAATATCCCTGGTAGTCTGGAATAGTAATCTGGTTACTGTAATATCCCTGGTAGTCTGGAATAGTAATCTGGTTACTGTAATATCCCTGGTAGTCTGGAATAGTAATCTGGTTACTGTAATATCCCTGGTAGTCTGGAATAGTAATCTGGTTACTGTTACATCCCTGGCTGTCTAGGATAGCAATCTGGTTACTGTAACATCCCTGGTGGTCTAGAGTTGTTATCTGGTACCTGTAACATCCTTGGTAGTAATCTGGTTACTGTAACATCCCTGGTGGCCAAAGGTGATAATATGCCTGTATTATTATTAAAAGTTTCGCACCATCCTGGAACATTTGGGACAGTTGTCGATTAAGTTCTGGAAATCATGACAATCTGGCAAACCCCGTGGCAGATTATCTAGTAGTTTGGATTATCAAACATAGAGATGTACTGTATATAAAAATCACAATAAATCAGTTATTGCCACTTTATATCAGGGCTGTCTCCTAATGTTTTCACATTGCTTTATATTTCCTTGGTTTATCAAGAAAGTGCCGGATTAACAAACAGATTAACAAATAAGTGACCAAACAGGCGTCAGATTATGGGAATTCCTGTATATTAGCCCTATAGAAGTCATTAGAAGAGGGATGTGACAGGTCCAATCCCCGCAGAATGATGAAGAGACGCCATGTAGCTGACTCCAGACGCCTTTCATTAAAGGATCATCCTATATCTTGATTTATTGGCACTTACAGAGTCGCTGGGAGCTCGTAAATTGCGGTTTTTCATGTGTATAATATTTACAGCGATTACTGAGTGCATGAACCGCTATAAATCTGAGCCGTGTATAATAGATGGATTTTATATACTATTAGCTGTCATCTAACTGCAGAGCTGTTATTACAGGAGAGCGCAGGCTATCATTTCTGGGGCTGAGAACACAGGATAGCGGCCCCTAGGGGGCGTCTATGAGAGCTATGCTGTCACCTATAGAGTGTAACGCGGCGTCTGTCATCATTATTGAGATGCGGCTATTATGGGATTATTTCTAAAGTGTAACTGAAGGATTTGTTAAACTAGTTTAAGGCAATGTTTGGTTTAGAAAAATAATTCAAGGCCCTTATTTATGAGTTAAAGCGGCTACAAAGACCTCTCACCTAGGGAGGGCCAGATGAATGATGTCATTCCACCTGTGGGGGCGCTGCAGGAGAATTGAACACATTTTATGGTGAATTGGTTAAGTTCACTGATGGGTGAACCTTGCGAGATTCAGTTCAAAGGTTCGCCTGCAAGTATGGGTTCTAACCATACAAAAGCATCATGATGTTGACGCACCCCATGTGACCACTGAAGCCCAATCACAGCTCTCAGCAGCGACCTGGGGCTGCTGACATCACACATGAGGCTGGAAGATGTAGGAAAGAAGACCAGATACCACAGGACTGGGGACAGGTGTCTGAACGTTGGGTCACTTGCATGACCTGCGCTAAATTCACTTCTATGAGGGCGATGCCGGAGATTACAGTCCTTGTAACCCCATAGAAGTGGATGGAGCGTAGGTCACACAAGTGCGCTGGTGCTCCATTAACAAGTAGGCTTTAGGAGGACTTTCATCCCCTTGTCCTCCTGATCACTGGGGGAGTCAGCGATGGGACACTCATCCCCTGTCCTGTGGATAGGGCATAAATGTCCATAATGGCACAACCCCTTTACGTATCATTATTGAGATGCGGCTATTATGGGATTATTTCTAAAGTGTAACTGAAGGATTTGTTAAACTAGTTAAAGGCAATGTGGTAGCAATAAGTATCATGCTCACTCCACCTCTGAGACTGCAGTTTATTGTCTAGTTTCCATGCTTTAAATAAAGCTAGGTACACATCTGCGCTGGGCTCTCAGTCGTCCTTGGTGACCTAGGGTAGTATTTTGGTTAATGTCATATCCCTGGTATTCTAGGGAAGTAATATGGTTACTGTAATATCCCTGCTGGTCTAGGGAAATAATCTGGTTACTGTAATATCCCTGGTGGTCTAGGTGAGTAATCTGGTTGCTATAACATCCTTGGTGATCTACGGTAGTAATCTGGTTACTGTAAAATCACTTTATTGTCCAGTTTCCATCCTTTAAGTAAGGTTAGGTTCACATCCGCACTGGGTTTTTTGCGTTCGGATACGCCAGGGGACATGAACAATAGAGAGCCGGACCGCTAAAACAGTGGTTACCTGCAGACACCAGCGTACCCCTATACGCATAAAAAGCGGTTTACTCGGGAAACCTGTAGACCCCATAGACTATAATGTAGTCCTTGTGGTTTCTGCACAAAGCAAGCGGAGAGGAAAGTGCTGCTTGCACTTTCCAGTGCTAACCTAACTGATGTTGAATTCTTTAAATAACCATCTGCCGTGGTCTGAAATCTACTTCCTGTCTCTGCCCTGACTCTCCCTCATGCTTTACACTGCAGCATTATTTCTTTACATTAGCAGATCAGCACAACAGGAAATAAATGCACAGAAAACTGATTTCCATCATATTGTAAACTACAAGATACAATGGTGCAAGGAGGACAGAAATAATAATAATAATAATAATTTTTATTTATATAGCGCCAACATATTCCGCAGCACTGTACAATTTGTAGGGTTCAAGTACTGACAAAAAAGATACATTACAAAGAAATATTCAATTCACACACTGGGACTGAGGGCCCTGCTCGCAAGAGCTTACAATCTATGAGGTAGAGGGGGTGACACAGGAGGTATCAGGGGCGGCATCGGAGGTAGCATTGCTTATACAATGGTCAGACAATTCTGTAATAGAGGTTACTGTCATTACACATATATAAAGCTGTATGAGCCGTCACCAGTTGTGTCCTGTAACGTGCAGATGTTGCCTGGACATATAGAGTTAGTCTGATACGGCATCATATCCTGTGGGGTAATGCGGGAGCGTGAACAGAGGAGGGTACGTTTTAGAGATTCTAACTACAGAAGGGTTTACATTAGGACATGTGATAGGCCTGTCTGATAAGATATGTCTTTAGTTTACGCTTGAAGCTGTGGAAATTGGGGGTTAATCTGATAGTCTGGGATAGAGCATTCCAGAGAAGTGGTGCAACTCGGGAGAAGTCTTGTATACGAGCATGGGAGGTTCTGATAATAGAGGATGTTAGTCTTAGGTCATTGAGTGAACGCAGAGTATGGGTTGGGCGATAGACAGAGATGAAGGAGGAAATGTAGAGAGGTGCAGCATTATGGAGAGCCTTGTGGATGAGGGGGATAAGGTTATATTGTGTTCTGTATTGAATAGGCAGCCAATGTAGTGACTGACATAGAATGTTTTTTATTTACTTTGCAACACGTGCAGATATCTAGACCCCATAAATTTCAGCCAGGACCATCGGGCTCACAGTTTTGAGCTGGTAGACTGTACTAAACAGAGATAAGGGCTAAGTTCTCATCTGTGCCGGAGACTCTGTTGGAGAAACCTCCAAAAATTGACGGAGTGGACTTTTCTCTCCACCGGTTCCAGTATGAAAACAACCGACACTTGGCGGAGCCCATTATAGTCAATGGAGTCTGTGCGGTGTCTGCGTGTAACCACTGTTTTAGCGGTCCGGCTCTTGGGAACCCGAGCAACGGAGAGCAAGGCTCAAATGTGGAACTAGCCTTACTTGAAGGCCCGGGCCCACTGTTATGTCTGCAGCCGGGCCCCCACTGACCATGTGCCATTTATAATAGTGGGCTTTGTCACGGCCTGCAGCACCAGGGCCCGGTTGTGACTTCTACCTCTGCATCCCTTTCACGAAACCCGTTCCACCGACCCGGCTGCATCAGTTCAGGCGTCAGAAGAGGACTATTCTAGAGGTGTTTTGGGTGTCAGCCAGCAGCCGTGGCAGTGAGTGTGCCCAGACCTGCTCCACGCTACCCCAGTCATACAATGAATACTTTCACATGAGAACTAGTGCGCCCTGGGAGAGCGTATATTGTACATTCTCATACAGATAGGAATGTGTATACGGTAATTACTAGAATTGTGTTTATGCGTCTCCTTACTTCATAGATTGCTTATATAAAAAAGAGTAAGTAGGCGGAAGAATTACCGCACGCTTCGGAGGCGTAATGTGAAGCCTCAGGGCCCCAATGCCAAACCTGTAACCGGTGTACTTGCCAACTATCCCAGGAGCTGTGGGAGTCTCCTGAAGAAAGGGATGACCTCCTGGACTGAGGTGTAGGCAAATCTCCAAGGCTGCGGGGGCGCTGTCACTTTAGTGCCCACGCCACAAGAAACTGGGTGTGGGAGTATACAAAGAGGGCTTGGTGATGTCCCAAATAACCATAGGGGTCGTGACTTCACCCGGACCACTGCACGCACCATTCTCCCAGACATCACCAACCAAATGTTGGAAACTATGGTAGCCGGGGTCCCACGTACCATGTGCAATGTATGATTCTGGGGTCTTCTTATGTAACAGAAGGACATTTGGGCCTCCTAAGGCATCAGGGCCCAGGTTTTCCGGCTTCCTCCGCGCCCCCTATAGGTACAGTCCTGCAGCTCAGCTCCCATTCACATTATGAAGAGATGAGCTATAGTAACATCACCTGGCCGCTATATCTGCTTCTGGCTCCATACACTGTATAGTACTGAACATATAGAGATCTCTGTATAGTATTGTATTGTCCTATATAATGTATTATATATAGGGATCTCTATATAGTATTGTACTGTCCTACATAATGTATTATATATAGGGATCTTTATATAGTATTGTACTGTCCTACATAATGTATTATATATAGGGATCTCTAGTATTGTACTGTCCTACATAATGTATTATATAGAGATTTCTATATAGTATTGTATTATTTTAAAAAACCAGTAACAATCTGGGATCTCATTATTATTATATGGGGTCTGGGTATCTGTAACTGTGCCCTTTTATAAAAGCCCCGCCCCTTAAAAGGCCACTCCCACTTTTGCCGTTGCCATTTGCAAATCACCCTGTGAAGGGCTCTCCCCAGTTGACATCTCTGTGTCTATATTTCTGGAGATTGCCGTGATTGGACAGGACAGAGTCAAGCAGGAATTATTTCTTAATACGAGTCAATCAGCCTCTTAGAGTTTTTTGCCTTCCTCTAGTGCCACCTTTTGGAAGGAGGTTGTATTTGCATATTCCTTACCCAGAATTCTTAGCAGGTCACGCCTGGTCTAATATATACTGTCTCTCCCTAATAAGACATAGTACCCCTTCTGGTTTGACACAATAGGATTATAGGTTGGATTTAGATCTGGATCTATATTAACCATGTATCTGCCACACCCTCTAATACCCCACAGTCACCGGGCTACTTTACTGCTGTCATGAATGTGAGGGGTACAAAGGTTGGTTATCTATAGGTTACTGCCCTGAGTGACTCAGGTTTATCATTGTATTTATATACCAATAAATACTCTATATCAACACAGTGATGGATAGATCCGTGGATACGCTCCAGAGGACAAAGTTCAGATCAGAAACTTTACAAGTGATTTACTAAGAACTTGCTATTTTTACATTTTAACCGTAATTCTGACTTGCAAAAGAAAAGTTGACTTGTTATTTGTGATCTCTCCAGCTTGACTTCAGGTTGTGCCCATCCCTTCTGATAGCCTATGTAGGGTTGTATGCTTCCACAGTGCCCCCGCAGGGCAAACAAGGTATAACAGTCTATATATGAAGAACCACAAGTTGGAGATCACATTTATACAGGGAGGTAATATTTCCCTTTAAAGGTTTGCTATGTACGGTATTAGATAAAAGCTGGAGAAGTCATTGTGCTTTACCTTGTGTTGTGCCCCTTGTTTCTAGGCATCGGTGACTTCCAGGATTCTCAATTATTGACAGTGCGGACCTATCTAATCCATATGTCCTTAGTGCCTGTGGTGGGAAAACCCAGAATGTAGAATTTACCCCAGTATCCTACTTACAGATATATCCTACCTTATATTCTGTGTGTCCCGAGATGACAAGCTTTTCAAAACAACATGATTTATCAATGTTCTGTCACTAGACGCTTATACTATGTGTGGCCACCCATTGGTTGTGTTGTGAATTGCCTGTCAATGGTTTTGCTTGCATGTTGCAATACTATATTGACTAGAGATGGGTGAACCTCCCAAGATTCATATAGTTTCAGGTTTGGGTGGCTCGGGGGCCCTGATTCATTTTGGGTCGAACAAGTTGGATAGAACCAGAAGTAAAAGTTATATTTAATGGAGGTGGAAAAAAATAAAACACATTTATACTCACGTGCCCATGTCACCTCTGTGGCCCAATCACAGGCCTCAGTGGTGAGGCCGGGCATATGACATCATCAGGAGAGGACTGGACACTGTGGGGAGGCCCAAAAGAGGCCCCTGGGCCTCTACTTATTATACTCTGGAGTTTGTAAAGATCCTAGAGTATAATAATTCACCGCAATGCATGTCATGGCGACCATTTTAATATGTCCAAGACAAATCGCCAATTGTTCGGTTTCGTTAAAAACCGAACAATTTGGAATATTCGGCTCAGAACGAATTGGTTCGCCCATCTCTAGTATTGACTTGGTGTCACAAGAAATTGGAGTAACTTTTAACTCAATTTGATCAGTGTGGACACACCTCTATGTCATATTTGCAGACTTTGGTGGGGCAAAATTTTCCTTCAGATGCTTATTAAGGCTCAGATTTTGCTTGTGTGACATGATGGTAATGTCACATTGTCATTTCATAAGAGTTCACGTTGCATTACATGACGTAACCCAACTGTGATAAGAGAGTCACCTGAATTTTAAGTTGCCAGTTTCATGTCACATGCAACTTTGCCATCATAGACTGCAATGCATTTTGCCTGTCTTATTTTTGATTTTTTTTTTTTTTTTTGCAAATTTTTTTGTTTTGAAACTGAGACAACCACATTTGCCATGTAGTCGTAGTCATAAGAAAACCCCTCCAAAAAAATTTGAGTGTTGGGAGTGGAGGGGTTAACATTGTTATTGTATATTAAAGGGTTTTTCTGGAAGTTCAATAGATAGATAGATAGTCTGTAGCTACCACCAGGCCCAGAATCCAGGGGTCCCACAGGTCCCCCTCACCCCATTAGGTCTGGATAAACCTCTTTGATCTGCTTTCTGATCCCTTTTGATGGTCGACAGTCTGTGCATCATAAATTTATTCCCCCTGCCCTCTGGTGCACTGGAGAGAGAGTTATGATGCACAGCCTTCCACTGTCAGAAAGGAGAAAATTAACCCTGTCAGGGCAAAAATAGCAGTAAGCGGCAGTGTAATGTCATGGAGGGATTCTGTGGAACAAAAGGGGGCACAATTACTATGTAGGGGGCACTGACAAGGGATGGGAATGATGGGAAGCTTGTGTGTATAGTCATGGCCAAAAGTTTTGAGAATGACACAAATATTATATTTTCACATGATCTGCTGCCCTCTGGTTTTTATGTGTGTTTGTCAGATGTTTTTATCACATACAGAAATAGAATTGCATTCATATTATGAGTAACAGAAGCTTATATTGACAGTTAGAATGAGTTAATGCAGCAAGTCAATATTTGCAGTGTTGACCCTTCTTCTTCAGGACCTCTGCAATTCTCCCTGGCATGCTCTCAATCAACTTCTGGACCAAATCCTGACTGATAGCAGTCCATTCTTGCAGAATCAATGCTTTCATTTTGTCTGAATTTGTTGGTTTTTGTTTGTCCACCCGTCTCTTGATGATTGACCACAAGTTCTCAATGGGATTAAGATCTGGGGAGTTTCCAGGCCATGGACCCAAAATCTCTATGTTTTGTTCCCTGAGCCATTTAGTTATCACCTTTGCTTTATGGCAAGGTGCTCCATCATGCTGGAAAAGGCATTGTTGAGCGCCAAACTGCTCTTGGACGGTTGGGAGAAGTTGCTCTTGGAGGACATTCTGGTACCATTCTTTATTCATGGCTGTGTTTTTAGGCAAGACTGTGAGAGAGCCGATTCCCTTGGCTGAGAAGCAACCCCACACATGAATGGTTTCAGGATGCTTTACAGTTGGCATGAGACAAGACTGGTGGTAGCGCTCACCTCTTCTTCTCCGAATAAGCTGTTTTCCAGATGTTCCAAACAATCGAAAAGGGGATTCATCAGAGAAAATGACTTTACCCCAGTCCTCAGCAGTCCACTCCCTGTACCTTTTGCAGAATATCAGTCTGTCCCTGATGTTTTTTCTGGAGAGAAGTGGCTTCTTTGCTGCCCTCCTTGAGACCAGGCCTTGCTCCAAGAGTCTCCGCCTCACAGTGCGTGCAGATGCACTCACACCTGTCTGCTGCCATTCCTCAGCAAGCTCTGCACTGCTGGTAGCCCGATCCCGCAGCTGAAACACTTTTAAGAGACGGTCCTGCCGCTTGCTGGTCTTTCTTGGGCGCCCTGGAGCCTTTTTGGCACCAATGGAACCTCTCTCCTTGAAGTTCTTGATGATGCGATAGATTGTTGACTGAGGTGCAATCTTTCTAGCTGCAATACTTTTCCCAGTTAGGCCATTTTTGTGCAGTGCAATGATGACTGCACGTGTTTCTTTAGAGATAACCATGGTTAACAGAAGAGAAACAATGATGGCAAGCACCAGCCTCCTTTTAAAGTGTCCAGTGGTGTCATTCTTACTTAATCATGACAGATTGATCTCCAGCCCTGTCCTCATCAACACCCACACCTGTGTTAATGGAGCAATCACTGAAACGATGTTAGGTGGTCCTTTTAAGGCAGGGCTGCAATGATGTTGAAATGTGTTTTGGGGGATAAAGTTCATTTTCTAGGCAAATATTGACTTTGCAAGTAATTGCTGTTAAGCTGATCACTCTTTATAACATTCTGGAGTATATGCAAATTGCCATTAGAAAAACTGAAGCAGTAGACTTTGTAAAAATTAATATTTGTATCATTCTCAAAACTTTTGGCCATGACTGTACAGACATGAACAAGCCATCATGGCGGTCTGGGTCAGATAGAGAAGGAAAGGGAAAGGTTAATTATGCTAAAATGTACAGATGGTACGCAGCTGATGGTTGTAAGGAAAGGTTACACAGGGGGGGCCCAAACTGAACTTTTACACCCGGGCCCGTGAGCCTGGTTATACAATATACACCGTGCTTAGTAAATAGTCCCTTTAAACAGTTGTCTGGTGAAGGTCCTGGCTGCTGGTCCCCACCGATCTTATATGCATGACCTCTCCTAAATCCTCAATATCTTAGACTCAGAATGCCACATAACATACACCAATATACATTCGCCTAATATAATAATAAATAACACACTGAATAATACGGAAGTCCTCCATGACCTGTTATCTTATTATGATTGTTTTTGTATGGGCCAGTTCTAGGAGGTTTGGCCGCTGCTCCGGCAGTGCATTAGACAAGGTGTCATCCAGAAAACCTGCTCTGCTCCCTGTACAAGCCCTCCAGGCCACACCTGTGTATGGAAATCAGAGGAGTGTGATGTATCAGCGATGATGTCACCGGCTCCTGGGAAGGTCTCATCCATAACCGCTGATGGGCGAGAGACAGAGATTTGTGATCCTGCAGGAGACGCTGAGAAAGGAGCCTGAGATGTGATCTAATCCTTGAAGGGAGAGCTGACCTCTGGACTCTGGGAGCGGTGGATTTAGATACCTGTGCGCTCCGAAAAGGAAAGAGTTAAAACAGCATAGTCTAGAAAATCTATTTTTAACCCTTGCAAGGCAGCCGAATTCACCTGGATGTGACCAGATGCACTAGGACACAGCACCATGACACGGTGCTACGACCAGGTATGCGCCAGCTAAACCAACTGCCCGTGGAATCCTGCACTACAGGTACGGCTCATGTACTACAAGTACCAGAATGATGTATTTGTACCCGGGATTGGATGCTTGTTGGCATAAAGGGGGTTAACTATGCTGCATTCTTTCAAGGAACGGGTATATTGAAAGGGTTAACAAAACAAAGTGAGGCTTGTAAACAGCCAGGATTACAGGTGAGTGTGAGTCACTAGGGGGCGTCACCACCTGTCAGTCCCACTGACTGCAATCCAGGTAATGGGTCTGATGGACAGGCTACTAGTTCTGTTGGGGGACTAGATGCTTCTGGGAAGGTAAGTGAATAGGGGGGGGAGTTAAGAGGGATTGTCACTTAAAGGGATGGTAATCTTAAAGTCACTGTGAAGCATTATAAGAGGAACTGATGATAACTGTGGCCGATATGTATATAAATGTGTCCGGTGGTTCACAGAACTGGAGATATATGAAATACTTTCATCCCACTAGGGGTAAGTTCTCATCTCTGCCGGGCTGCCCGTTGTTCTGGTCCGTAGGAGGACAGGTGGACTGCTAAAATAGCTGATACATACAGAACCCAACAGACCCCATTGACTATTGGCCGTTGTCCTTAAACTGAATGCAGCGGAGGAAAAAGGACTTTTTCATTCACCAATTTCAGGTGGACATGATGTGAACTTAGCCTAAGGAAAGCGTCAGTCACCCTATACACACCCTATATGCACTGGCTGATAACAGGGAACAATAAAGGGTTATAGGGCTATATAAAGATGTTGGGGGTTTGGGTGGTACCAAGTAGGATTGCTTAAAGGGGTTGTCCATGGTTAGAAAACCAGGGCTGCTTTCTTTCAAAAACAGTGCCACACCTGTTTATAAGGTTATGTGTGGTATTGCAGCTGGGCACTATTAAAGTGAATAGGGAAGAGCTGCAATACTGCACATAACCTACGGTCAGGTTTGGCGCTGTTTTTGAATTAAAACTTCAATATTCTTCTACACCTGGACAGTTCGCCCCTACCATTACCATGCAATCGGAGGTGTTAGTTTCAGCACCCAATATGCTAATTAGGCTCTTTACCGTCAAGTGGGTGGTCCTATACTGCCCACTCCAGCCCAGGACTGCCCACCTGACAGTAGATAGCCTAATTAACATATTTGGTGCTGAAACTAAAATATCTGATTGCTCGGGAATGGCGTGGGCTAGAGAAAAAATTCCAAATGTGGCAGAATCAGTGGAGCGGGGCCTGTTAAAGGATGGAAAGAGTTCGGGTTGGAGTTGGTGGAGAACTGTCCACTTTAAAGCTAATATAGTCAGTGCATAGTCTGCTATAGGGGGTGTAGATCTCCTTTACATTCATTAGGCATCTTATAGACAGCCCCTGTTTGTAATGCATAAGCTTTGCACTGGAATATTCTGCAGTGTGGTCCGCATTGAGGGACTACAAGTACCAGCTATCTATGCCGTGTTTCTGCTTTGCATGGATCGTCGTTCCTTTCACTTGCTTTTCCCCTTGCGTTCTGGTTCTCAGTAGTAAATGTCACAGAGATGATAAGGATCTGTCCAAATGTTGTTACCTGTAACTTCCTGAAATTGCGCAATGCATCAATACATCCCGTGTGCAGCGCTGCAGAGTGACATTTACTGCCAACTCCCTGTATGCCATAAAAACACAACCTGGTACTTAGAATTCACCTTTAAATGAACTTCATGGGTCAATTGGAAACATCAGCCATTGTGGTGTATACTGGATTTGCCACGCAGCTTTATATAAACCCTGCATGGTAACTGCATTCTAATGCAGGGTCAGGGCTTATACACCACCCTGTAATGTGGCTCTATTCAGTACCAGATAGGGATCTGATCCCGCCATGGGTATGGAAGAAAAGCCAAGAACCCCTACAGTTCTACTGAGCTTAGATCCAAAAAGAACCCTGATAGGGTCTGGGGGTAATAAAGATGCTATACTGTGTATATCTGCGGTGACCAGATGGAAGGTAACGCTGCAGTTGGGATTGCGGGGGTGCAAACAGCGCAGACTTGTCACGGTCTCTGGGCACGAGGGCGCAGCGCTGGTGCTGTCCCCCGTTACCACCACTGGTACCGGTGATGAGGGGGCTGCACAAATGTTGGTGGTGATTGTTCCCCCGGGGCGCTTCCCCTATACTGTGCCGACTGGTGGTGTTTGGGGCGCCCTGATGTTGTCGGTGCAGAGTCAGACACAGAAACGGTTGTAAAGTTGAACTTTTACTTCCATGGGTGTGGAGGCACAAATGCTTAAACAGTTTCTTCAATACAAAACAACGGGGTACGCCTGGTGACACAGCAAAGTCCTGGGGTGCAGGGTAGACTTGATGAAAGGTGTTCCTAGCCCTTATACTTCAGTGTTACAGCCCTGAGGTGCGTCTGGGCTCCTATTTGGCTCATAGGAGGATGCCCACCATGATACTAGTACATAATATTCCCCACTCACGTTATGTGGTCCTGATAGCTCAGAGTTTCGGGGTGCAATAGTCAGGGTGGCAGGATATTCCACAGGTCTGGCCTTGGCCCCTGGATCCTGTGATACTTGCTATGGAGCACGTGTTCCAGAATGTTCTCTCCACAGTCTCATGCTGACAAGATAATGATGCTTGACTTCCTTCAGGGCGATGGCTAGGCAGACAGGGGACAGGATCTTCTGAATAGCTGGAATATGTCAGCTCTCCAACCTTCCTGGGCCTGTCTAGGACTTGAGATTCCTGCACTAAACTCACTGCTTTCTTCACAGGACATCACACTTATCTCCTCACCTCCTCCTCCTAACACTCCACACTTCTAACTCCTCACACGCAGGACCTTCCTGCAGGGGTGTTACCATGGGGACCCAGTGATCAGCTGACTCCTCCCCTTTTCCCAGGCGATGTCCTCCCATTGGACATTTGGTTACTATTCAATCCTATGGGAGGTGTAATGCATGTGTGAGGCTCACTAGGTGGCGCTGTGTTGTGTGAGACTCAGGACCCCCTGCTATGTCACACAGGCTATGAAGCAACAGGAAATAATACAATGCACAGAGATCACCCTCAGCCCAGCCATAGCCAGCTCAGGGATGCCACATATCCATGTACACCTGGCCGTACATTACTTTCCCTTTACTTCTGCTATTTTGCACTGTATCTGTCAGTCTTAACTGCAGACCTGCCATTCTATTCACAGACTGACAATCAGGATGGGCAGTGCTATAGATCTCTCACAGCTTGAGCAGTATGTAGAGGGCAATGAGATTTTTGCTTCAACCCAACGTAATAATTTAAATTTACATTTCAATATATCCAGCAGGAATTGGGTGAGATAAGAAAAAACTCCCATGTTACATCTTTCTATCTATCCACCTATCTATCTATCTATCTCGTATCTATCTATCTATCTATCTATCTCGTATCTATCTATCTATCTCATATCTATCTATCTATCTATCTCATATCTATCTATCTATCTATCTATCTCATATCTATCTATCTCATATCTATATATTATCTATCTTATATCTATCTATCTATCTATCTATCTATCTATCATATCTATCTATCTATCTATCTATCTATCTATCTCATATCTATCTATCTATCTCATATCTATCTATCTATCTATCTCATATCTATCTATTATCTATCTATCTATCTCATATCTATCTATCTATCTATCTCATATCTATCTATCTATCTCATATCTATCTATCTATCTATCTCATATCTATCTATCTATCTCATATCTATCTATTATCTATCTATCTCATATCTATCTATCTATCTATCTATCTATCTCTATCTATCTATCTGTCTATCTATCCATATCTATCTATCTATCTATCTATCTCATATCTATCTATCTATCTATCTATCTCATATCTATCTATCTATCTAATATCTATCTATCTATCTATCTATCTATCTATCTCATATCTCCTATCTATCTATCTATCTATCTATCTATCTCATATCTATCTATCTATCTATCTGTCTGTCTGTCTGTCTATCTATCTATCTATCTATCCATATCTATCTATCTATCATATCTATCTCCTATCTATCTATCTCATATCTATCTATCTATCTATCTATCTCATATCTATCTATCTCATATCTATCTCTCATATCTATCTATCTATCTCATATCTATCTCTCATATCTATCTATCTATCTCATATCTATCTATCTGTCTGTCTGTCTATCTATCCATATCTATCTATCTATCTATCTATCTATCTCATATCTATCTATCTATCTATCTATCTCATATCTATCTCCTATCTATCTATCTCATATCTATCTATCTATCTATCTATCTCATATCTATCTATCTTTATACAATATCAGTATATCCGTCCACCTTCTATCTGTTTGTCTATGTATTTGTCTAGCTGTCTGTAGTATCTATCTGACTAGTTATCTAGCTATCTATATTGTTTCTGTCTGACTGTTTGTCTATCTATCTATCTATCTATCTATCTATCGTATGTCTGTCTAGCTGTCTGTGTATCCATCTGATATGTGAGTTCTGTAGTTGCCAGATATGTCATAGTCCTCTCTAAGAGCGCCCTTTCTTACAATAACAATGGTTTCCACATTATAATGTTGAAGTAGAGTGAGAGCCAATAGAAGCCTTCTAGCCTTAGACCCGCCCATGAGGATCCCACCAACAATTAAGTATGGCATTATTGACTGTAGATGAAATGTAAAAGCATATATATATATATATATATATATATATATATATATATATACAGGCTGCCAGGCCTCAAGATGGCCATACCTAATGATGGAATGAAGCCAATGTATGTTCATCCCAAGATCACAAGATGTCCTTTGTGTTTCTATTCTTCACCATCTTCAGGATATGTGTTTGCTGTCAGTGAATGAGAAGTGAAGAGAATTGTATCAAGGCTAGACAATGCTCTGTGAACTCAACAGCCTGGACTCTAGACTGATACATTGTAGCAAATTAGCAGAGAGATTTGTGCAGCTGCTGTTGATGTGTTGAGCTCACAGAGCATTGTCCAGACTGGATACAATTGTAGCAGCTGAGAGCAGTACTAGCTATGTACAGGTTGACAGACCAGGAGTCTTCTCAGTCACTGAAAGCAAGCAGAGATCTGGTGAAACATAGAAACGTAAAGTCTATGATACAGTTTTAGATCATCTACATACAGCACCCCCTGTGCCCAATTAATATCACATGATCTAGGGAAACATTGGACTAGTGGAAGGTTTCAATTCTTCACCATTGTCAAGATCTCTGCTTGTTGTCAGTGAATGAGAACATTCAGTTTCACCCAGAGGCTGACATCCTGTACAATACAAACCTTCACTATGTTCACATCTGTTCTTTGACCAAAACAAATCCAATAAATGACGGACATGAACGGCGCCCGAGGGAACCCTTTCACTATAATGGGGTTCATTGGGTGTCCGTTTTTTTTAACTGAAATTGCTGGACGAAAAAGTCGGACTTTTTCATCTGCTGTTTTGTGGTGGATGGAAACCTGTTACAGATATGAAAATAGCCAGTCAGTTAGGACAACAGACGGATACATTTTGCTTACACTGTTACATTGTAACAATCTGCTGATCTATTTATAACTCAAAGACTTTGTTACAAACAATCTTGTACTGATCTTGTGCTGCTCACACAGGTGGAGGGATCGTCATGACAGCACTGACACACTGTAACACCCTGATTGACCAGGACAAGCTTGTAACCCCCTCCCCCCCAAGCCCATAGAGTAGCCTTGCACGTATATACCTCATACATTAATGTGACATAGCCTTTGTTATATGGCTGCAGGATATGACGGTAATTGCTTTTTTGGCCGATGTCTTTTCCATTAGTGGACAGATGGGGCGTACACTGCTTACTTCTCATCACTCTTGCTTATCTTAAAGGATTTAAAGGGGTTGTCTAGACACAGCAGTTACCCCCTATTCACAGGATAGGGATACCTTGCTGATCGGTAGGGATCCCACCACTTGCACCCCTACTGACCATGAGAACTGGAATGGAGCAACTGGTTGGACGACTGTACCTTTCTATGAGAAAAGTGTTTCAGCTACGTCTGCTGATCCCATTGAAACAAATGCACTGTCCAACCGATCCTATGGATAGAGGATAACTTGCTGTGACCTGACAATCCCTTTAAAGGATATGCACGCCTATTGTTCATTGTATCTAAAATAGAATTAAAAGAAATTTGCAGTATTAATTGAAAATCTCCTACTGTTCCATCTCCATATGCTTCTATGCAGATTTATGCATCTCCATGGTTACAGACTACAAATAAGACCTGCATGTAGTCAGATCCTGCAGTCATCTGTTACTTCCTTCCCTCTGTAAAAAGCAAATCGCTCAAGATGGTCACTTTTTATTGGACATGTGCCTTAAAGGGGTTGTCCCACTGTAGAGACATCCTTCTTCAGAGGATAGGGGATAAGTGTTTGATAGCTGGGGGTCCGACCGCTGAGACCACCAGAATGGGGACCTGCATGTACCCCGGAGTTTTACTTATGAAGTGAATGGAACAGTAAATGCCATTAAAAGCAACAAAAGCACTACCGAGACGCTTGTTTCAATAAATCCATCCTAGTGAGACATTTTCTGGGCTCTTGGCCCCCGGTACATCCTGTAGATTTGGCTTCCTCTTTCTCTCTGCTCCAATATTCCAGATTTCTGATGAATGGAGGACATTGTAGCGGCCGGCAGCAGGGCTGGATCATCAGCTCTATATGCTGAAGTGTCTCACAAGATTTTCCATTGTCTCAGGAGTCACAGACACGAACACACCTGAGGCGCAGGCAGGATGGCACTCACCTTAAAGAGACAGGAGCGTTACACAATCACTTTCTGCACTTTGCCTTCTTAACAATAGCTGCTTTGTATCTGTTCATAATTTACAGATCTATATAAGTCCTTGTATTCACTTCTGTAAACAGTTTTGTTTTTTAAGTTTTCTATTTCTATGTAAAAAACATTTTTTTTTTCATTCTTAAAGAGATTGTACCACCGATCCGAGAACGGAGGGCCTCCCATGCTATGTACCCTGCCGATCCATTGATTCTCAATGGGGGCGCTGGAGATACCCGAGGGCTGTACTCATCTATCTCCAGTGCTACCATAGAGGTTGAAGGAAGTGGCAGGGGCACATGCTCATACTGCCTCTTGATCAGGGCAACGGGGTCCCACTGGTCATTAAAGGGGTTGTCCACGATCACTGTACATAGTGGAGGGCTAGAAAATAAAAGTGCACTGATAGTTACCTGCATCCGTCCCCTCCATTCCTGCCCTGGGCCGCATGTCACCTCCGCTGCTCTACTTGTACATAGAGTGACTGCCTATTTTTACAATTTCTAATAGTTCATTTTTTTTTCTTTTTCATCATCTTCTAGGAAATCCAAGAAAAATGACAACAATTTCACCTTCAGAAAATGGGTTCATGAGCAAAGTTGTCCAAGGTTCAAAGGAACACAATATTTTTTACATGTATGGGTCAACAGCGGCCCACATCAGAGAGGAGATGGAATATGTCCGCACTGTGAGTTATAGCCACGCTGTATACTCCCTGTTACTTACTGTATTATATATGTTCTCTCCACATATACATCTATATTCCAAGAAAACGTATCCAGACATATTCTGTACAGTACCCATAGGCTTGTATTATGCAGATGTGCAGATGTTAGGTTTGCAGACAGGACTATGCGGTATAACAAGGAAAAATGATCTTATCAGATGTTAGTGGTTTCCTCAAGTGAAAAAATGCCTTAAGGTTATAATCCTCATTCCTTCCTTCATTTTCAGACCCTTTATATTCCAGTTTATAACCTGTTCCTCGCTTCAGACTTGGCCCATGTGGACATCTCCTTCCTTGTAATACATGCTAGATGTGTGGTTTGTGTGTCCGGGTTGCTGCTGCCTCCACTAGCTCTCATATACTATCTCTCGTGTATCAGCATAACCTCATTCCTGGACTGAGTCCATATATAACTTCCTTTCACCTGTGTGACATAGATACTGCCTATGCGTGTCTGATCTCCACCCCACCACCCTACAGAGTCTGCCATGGATTCACTCTCTTATCTCTACACTATTGTCACCTGCATGATCTCCACACCTCTCCTGCAGACCATGTCAGGGTTCTCTCCTCCATCTTTACATTTCCATCTTTACACTGATACTGCTTATGTGATCTCCACACCTCCCCCTGCAGACCATGTCAGGGTTCTCTCCTCCATCTTTACATTTCCATCTTTACACTGATACTGCTTATGTGATCTCCACACCTCCCCTGCAGACCATATCAGGGTTCTCTCCTCCATCTTTACATTTCCATCTTTACACTGATACTGCTTATGTGATCTCCACACCTCCCCTGCAGACCATGTCAGGGTTCTCTCCTCCATCTTTACATTTCCATCTTTACACTGATACTGCTTATGTGATCTCCACACCTCCCCTGCAGACTTTGTCAGGGTTCTCTCCTTCATCTTTACATCGATATTGCTTATGTGATCTCCACACCTCCCCTGCAGACTTTGTCAGGGTTCTCTCCACCATCTTTACACTTCCATCTTTACACTACTTCTTATGTGATCTCTACACCTCTCCTGCAGACTTTGTCAGGGTTCTTGCCTCTGTCTTTACACTGACACTTCTTATGTGATCTCTACACCTCCTCCTGCAGACTCTGTCCTGGGTCCTCAACACTCTTTCTACACTGATACTACTGTGTATTGCTAAGGCCTCATGCAAATTACCATAGTTTATTTCAATATATCGTCCGCATTTACGGCTCTGCAATTGCAGGTAATATACCAGCCCATACGCACAGCCGTAATTTTTGCACCTGTGTTTGGGTCATAGAAAAAAGCCGCAAAATTTGAAGCAGTCCTATGCCTGTCCATTTTTGCTCTCTTACCATTCATTCAAGTGTATGAGTCAGTGAAAATCATGTTACCAATCAGTGTGCCATCTGTTCGGATTTTCATTGACCCATACACTGCACACGATCGTGTGCATGAGGCCTATCTTTGTGAACCTTCCCCCTCCTCCTGCAGACCATGCCCTGGGTTGTCTCCTATCTTCTCTATATACTAGTGCTAACTGTGTCTGTGAACATGGGTAATGCTATTTTTTAGAAGAAAGCAGCCATGTTTTTTCTTACTTTATGTAATCCCTTTAAGAAAATTACCCAGTGCAGAGTTTTGGGTCTGTTTAGAGAAAATAGCCTGAAGCAATGATATGATACAATCTTATATCTATGATAAGGATTTCAAGCTCAGTCTTAGAAAACTGGAGCTTCAACCTCTATAAAGAACTATTAAATGGGCTACACCAATCTAGATAGAAATCCCTTCTTCTTTTCCAGAAACAGCGCCACTCTTGTCCATGGGTTGTGCCTGGTATTGCAACTGAGCACTATTACAGTGAAGGGGACTGAGGTGTATTGCCACACACAACCTATGGACAGGTGTGGGGGTCTTTTTGGAAGAAAGCAGCCATGTTGTTGTAATTCTATATACCCCTTGTAGACTGGACATACTAAAGGATCGATGTTCTTCACCAATATCTGTGTCTGCATCATATCCGACATTAATAAAGTTTTTCTTTTTGCAGATCCGAGCAACTTTAGAGAAGATTCAGAGTCAATTATTTAAGGATGAATTGCAGACTAAGGTGCGTCCGCCATGCCGTCTATAGGTGTTTTTTCCTGCCATGATTTCCTAATAATTGATAATTTCGGGTAAGCAGCCCCATTGCCTGCAAAACCACATGGGACATTGATAATTGTCTGAAACTGAGCCAATCTGCGGTAATACTGCATAGCCGACATCAATATCAGCCGTACCATGGCTGACCCTGTCTGTAGACTATGGCAGGATTCACATGGCCATGTTGGGGCCAGCAAGTGCCAATCATTTATTGGTCATATTTACCAACCCAGCTGTGGCTCGTCTGAACTGAACTGACATGTTGGGTTCTGTAATTGTGACCGATATATATAGACCATGGCTCCTGGCCCCAACACAGCCATGTGAACCCAGCCTTAAAGGGGCTGTACAGGATTAGAAAAACATGGCGACTTTGTTCCAAAAACAGCACCACAGCTGTTCACAGGTTGTCTGGGCTGTTTGACCCATTAATTTGAATGAATCTGAGCTGCAATAACCTATGGACAGGCATAGTGCTGTTTTTGGAACAAAGCAGGTATTATTTGCTAACCATGTGCAACCCCTTTAAGCTGATAAATGAGTTGTGAACAGGCCATGTGACTGATCCATGTGATATCACCTGGCCTGTGAAGGGGAAGCAGCGCTAACAGAGCTGATCTGCAGCAATTCCCAGTGTCGGACCCCGCTGAACTTCAATTGATGACCCTACCATAAAGGATAGGTCATTATCAATGGATGAACCCAGAAAAACCCCTTTAGGCTGAGGCCCCACTTTGCAGAAATGCAGCTTTTTTTGTTGCAGATTTTGCTGCAGTTTTTTGAGCCAAAGCCAGGAGTGGATTGAGCAGAAGGGAGAAGTATAAAAGTTTCCTATATATTTCCCATTCCTTTTGTAGCCATTCTTGGCTTTGTCTCAAAAAACGCAGCAAAAACTGCAACAAAAAAAGCTGCGTTTCCTCAACGTGAGGCCTCAGAGGACGATCACACGACAGAAATTGGAGAGGAATTTGCAGCGATCTTCTACCTTGGATTCCTCTCCAAATTCCAGCCTTGTATACTCTGCTCTGGCTTTGCGCTCGCTGCTCTATAGGTTCTGTGGCTGAATCAGCTGCAGGGTCGGGGAAGGATCGATCAGGACGCTACTTTTTTGAGTGTTCTAAAAAAAAGTTTTGTTTGTCGCTGTCTTCCATTGCAAAAAATGTGAGGCAGAATCCACCTTAACAATCTGCTGCAAATTCCTCTGTGTGAACAGCCCCTAAGATTGGATTGGCACAAGGCCGACTTCAATCCTAATAATATAATATATAATTATATATAAATATATATCTTATATAATATCCTAATAATATAATATATAAATATATATCTTATATAATATCCTAATAATATAATATATAATAATATATAGTAATATAATATATAATAATATATAAATATATATTATCCTAATAATATAAATATAAGTAAACAAAATAAATAAATAAATAAATAATAATACATAAATTAACCTAATAGTATAAAAACCT
Organism: Leptodactylus fallax; assembly: GCA_947044405.1. Classification (NCBI taxonomy): domain Eukaryota; kingdom Metazoa; phylum Chordata; class Amphibia; order Anura; family Leptodactylidae; genus Leptodactylus; species Leptodactylus fallax. Next base: position 256,010 of record CAMRHE010000676.1, on the reverse strand, counting down.
ACAAACTTTCTTTGTGGTTTTGTATCCTTTTGACTTTCCCTTCTGTTCCTAGTCCATGCGGAGCTGTTAGTCACTTGGACTTTCATATTTGGCAATTACTCGATCCCGCCACTGTTTGCTTTCTACAATTACATTGGATTAGTAGGACCAGATGAGCTGTAAAGTTGTTAACATACAGTGTGTGCTCAGTAGGCGTATTTACCAGCGCTGCCTTCATTCTCATGGCTCCCGATAAGCATCACACCAGTATTTTATATGCACTGGGTCAAGTTTCTGGTAGACCCTGAGAAGATAGGACAACGTGTAGGGATTTGGTGACAAGTACAGATACCTTGCTGGTCCTTTTCAGGTTCCTCCCAGAGCTCTGCTCCATAAAGCTGGGGTTTAATATCTTACAGCTGTATCCAAGTCACAATATACAATATGTCTGTGCCCCTTCATGTACAACAGTGGTACTCAGGTATGCCCTATAGTCCCTGAGGGTATATGCCACAGCTGAGAACCACTGCCCCACTCCCCCTGGATAAGCCATCCCAGACATGTAATATGTGGTGTTCCATTTATATTATTGAGTGCCATGTAATACCACACTTTCCCTCAAGTGGCCACTACAGGAAAAAATGATGGCTGGCCACAACCATAGATAACAACTGATTTCACAGAAGCCACATCCAGATCGATCAGCTGATCACCAATATTTTGGGAGTTTGTCACATTGAGAACCTCCCCTCTCATCTTCTTTTGATATGTAATACATGTATATGCTAACTCATGACTAATTTTCGTCTCAGAATTCTCACATACAAGAAAATGAGCACAATAAAGAAGATGAGAATTCCTTCAGCTCGCGGTACAAACGGATTGTTGAGAAGTTAAAGGATCAAGATCTGCAGATTCTGGATGTTCATAGAGAAAATGAAGATCTACAGATTAAGGTACAATCACAAGTTCTTAAAGTGCACCTCCAAGTATAAAATAACTCTTTATAAATGCATAGTACAGGCGAATATCAGAAACTTTGTAATATACCTTATTAAAGAAATCTGTTTCCTTATGCATTTATCAGGCTGAGTTACATTTTACATAGAAGTCTATGGAGAGGGGAGGGGGAAGAGAAAACTGCTGGAAAAGACACTCTGCTACACTGTGAATACAAGAGAGCTATTCTGATGCTGCTGTATCTTTCAAGATAAGACTCAGCCACTACACAGAATGAGGCAATAAATCAATTAATTAGCCATCTCGTCTCCCCTTTCCTCTCCATAGACTTCTGTGTGAGGAAGAGAACAATCTAATAAGTAAAGAAGGAAACACATTTCTTTAATAAGATATATTACAAAGTTTCTTATATTCACCTGTACTATTCATATATGAAAAGTGGTTTTATAATTGAAGGTACACTTAAAATTTTTAAGCTTCCCATCTCCTCTACCATGGTGGATTAAGCAAACCGATATGAACAAGTAGTCATAGACCCACACCAGAGGTGTAAACTTGTAAATCCTGGCTTCCAGTACAAAAACTGTAATAGGGCCCCCACTTACCATGTTCTATACTATATATGATACTTTCCCTTATACATTATGGTAACATATCTTTTTGTTCCAGTTGGAAGCGAAGCGTGAAGCTGGAGCGGGCGCGATAAGGGACGCGACCCGTAAATTGTACGAGAATTACAACAAGAAGTCTGAACAGCTACGGAAATCTCATGAAGTGGAGAAGCAATGCTTACAAGTAAAGTATAACATAACATATGGAGAGAAGATCAGGAGGGAAGCGTGATCTATACTGTATTAGTCTATGGACACTTTTCTCCCATTCATTACAGCTACCATAAAGTGCATACACTGCTATACTGTCAACAATCTGGATGAGGATATATAGGTCCAATATGGTTGTCTCTAGGAACAAAGCAATGTACTGACACACTAAGCTTGCTGTTACATATGTTTTCATTATTTATTAATACTGTATAGGTCCGGACAATCCCTTTAAATAATCTTTGGACTACATACAGGCCTGTAGGGTAATGGTAGATGATATATTGAAGACCAATGAATATAACGGGGTCTGTTTGGTTCCATTTTTTTAAGGTTTTTGCTGCAGACCAGCAGGACCAGCTTATGAAAAGCATCGAGAGACTGAATGAGGTGGCTGATAAGATTCAGGAGAAGCACAGCCGAATCCTTGAACTGGAGAAGCTGATGGAGCGGATGGAAGCAGTGAGTGATATATGTAGGGTTCATAATCAGAGACTTAACATTCTACTTCACCCTTTAAGGTTTCTGGGTTAACGCTTGGCGATTATTTTTTCGTTCTTTTGTTTTTTTTCACCTCCTTCTCCACATTCCAATATTCAGGACTTTTTAAATCTTCAGTTGACATATTAGGGCTTAGTCTTTGCATGATGAGTTGTATATTTAGATGACACCATCATTTTTTGTTAAGCTTTTATTTACAATTTTGGGAGGACTTTGTGCAAAAAACACAATAAGGAATAAAGGGGCTCCTTAACTTTTACATTTTTTTTTTTTTGATGGGGTTATGTAAGCGCTCTTTTTTTTCGGGGAGAGCTGTAGATGTTATTGGGTAAAATTTTCTGGTATTTACAACTTTTTTGATCACTTTTTATTTTTGTTTTGTGGGAGACGAGGTGACCAAAAAACAACCATTTTATTTGCACATTGCACATTTTGTTTTTTCATACAACAGCATTTACCGTATGGAATAAATTATGATAATTTGGACTTTTACACATGCAGCAATACCTAATTTCTTTAATTTATTAGTTTAGTTTATTTTTATTTGAAATGGGAATGGATGTTTAACTTTTAATATTTATTTATTTTTTAGCAAATTTTTCTACACTTTTTACATTTTTTTATTTATTTTTTTTTTACTCTCCCACAAGGGATCTTAAACTTGTGATCATTTGATCCATGTACAATATACTGCAATACTTCTGTATTGTTAGGTCCTGTTTTTAATAGCCAGGAAACTAATGATCGGCATCCTGGGTGCCATGGCAACTGCTTGTAACCTTCCGATGGCGTGATCACATAGATGACATGATCGCTATTGGTCATTGGAGTTCTCTTCAACTCTGAAAGAGAGTGCCAGGTCCCGGCTGCATAGTAATATTGCACGGAGCAGAAAAGGGTTATAGCATCTAATGTGAAAAATGAGAAAACTTTGTAAATAGCTATAATTGATTTGCGTTTACAGCTCCTATGCAAACCTAAATGTTTCCATGGTAACAGACTACAAACAAAGTCTGATCCTGCAGTCATATAGTATTGTCATCGACACTTCTACTTCTGGCTAAAGTATGTTAGTGGAAAATACAGGACTGCAAGATCAGGAGTATACACCTACTCTATATTAATTAACTTTGGTCTACAATCTGAGAACTTTCTGAATTTTCTCTCTCTAGGAAAATGCATCTTTAGTTGAAAAGAAACGTTTACTTGAAATTGAGCTCTCAAGACGAATGGCCAATCCTTCTGACAAGAATGGGTCAGTAGTAGATCGATATCACACTTGCATTTTCCCAGGTTAAGCTGGATGTCAACCATCAAATATACCATTACATGGCAGCCATGCTGAATACACACACTTACTTTCTGTATTGTATATATAAACTGTGCACCATAGTGTGTGCACTTTATGGCAGCAAATCCCTTAGAAACCAGGGAAAGACAGGGGAGCTGTATATATAATCTTACCAGTGAGAATAGTGTTGCTATCCATTCTTATTTAGACTCCTGTAGTACAATACAGCTTATATATAATGATAATAAGATGACTCTGCTGATCTTGTCCCAGTCTATACGGCAAAGCTGAACCCTGAGATTAGGAAGTGACAGAGTACCTGAATACAGAACCTTACCTATGTGCATAGTGTTACTATGCTGTCTTATCTAAACTGCCTGTGGTACAATAGAACTTATAATGGTAATGAGATGACTTATAATGCCCCAGTTTATGTAGCAACGCTGATTCCTCAGAGATAAGACAGTGACAAAGTAGCTGAAGACAGAACCTTATCTGTGTGCATATTGTTACTATCCTGTCTTATCTTGACCACCAGCAGTAAACTATATCATATATTTTATAATGATAACGAGATGACTCTGCTCATCTGACCCAGTCTATAGAGCAATGCTGATCCTGCAGGGAGTAGCAGAGTAGCTAAAAAACAGAACCTTATCTGTGTGTATACTGTTACTGTCCTGTCTTATTAAGACCATTGGCAGTACAATAGAGCTTATATTATATAAATAAAAAAAAAAATTTTCTCTCCTCATGAAAACAGGGCGCAGGGGGGGGGGTTGGCACCCCGCCACCAGAAAAGAACGCACACGCGGTAGTTCAAGAAAAAAAAAATATATTTACTATAAGTTAATAAAGGCTAGTTAAAGGTAAAATGACAGGGATAAAGACAAGCAAAATATACAATATAGCATGAACAATTTCAAGGCAAATTCTGCAATGGTTTCTACTTTTACTCTGTCCACTTCTGCAGTATGGACACTGAATGAACAATATACTCAAAACTATCCCTAACTGACCCTGACATCACATTTGGGTGCACCCCCTTTTCCCCAGTGGTCCAGGTGGACCGCTTACAGTCCGTAGAAGCGTGCGGTGGGGCCCAAAGTCGGTCCTTTCTTTTATAGTGAAGCGTCCTCTCCTCACTGTTATCAGGATCTCAGGAGAAATGAAGTTCTCTTTAACAGGGAAACCCAATGAATGCAATGTAATCCAACAGCAGGTTCCACTCAGCACACTGACAGTCCTGCCGAATCCATACACTGAGCTGGGATGTAAGCCGGGATTTATCAGGTGCTGTCCAGTACATCAACAGCACTGCGAGTCTCTATCTGTGGTATCCATATACACAGTCACAATGTCAGTCTCACTGATCAGCCACTGAGCACAGTTCCTTTCACGTGGACTCACTAGTCCTGTTGTCTCTTTACACTCTGTTTGTCTCTGGACCAAGATACAGCTTAGCTGTACAGAAAAATCTCCACACCAGTTCAATACAACACTTGCCAAGATGGCTGCTGCTCTCTGTCTCGTCACTTCCTGCTTCTCTGCTCACACTCTGTCTGCAGAACAGACAGGCTGATATAAAAGGGGGGGGGGGTCTCACTCCAGCATCATGTCACAATTACAATAGCTGCTGTCTTAAAGGAACAGAATCACAGAAATACATTCAACATTAACAATTTATACAGACAAATAAAGCTTAGGACAACATTGGCTGTCTCTTACATATTCCCCCCCACTTTAAGATTGGCAGTCCCTGCCTATGACTGTATATCCAGAGGGTTGTACTTTTATGCACAGGGTGGTAGTATACCGATGTATGGCAGGCCAAACAAACTCATCCTGCGCATACCGAACAGGGGGAATACCAGCATTTGGCCTAGTGGTCCGTCTGAGGACCGGTGGTATATTATGGGGTGCTGCAGCTATGGGCTGAGAAGGACCAGCGGATTCCGCACCAGAGGGGGCACAGGCCGGAGATACAGTAGTCACAGGTGGAACATCCCCAGGAGCAGGGATCGGCCAACAATCATCCTCCTCGTCGGAGGCCCATTCCGCACCTCCATTCTCTGACTGTGGGAGCTCATTCACATTGGCAGGCCCATCATGATTTGTCCCTTCAGAATGACACAGGCGCAACATATTTCGGTGAAGTACTCGAACACAATCAGTTCCTTCTTTCTGGACCTGGTACACTGGCCCATTCGCATACTTGCGGCCAACAACACGATACGGCAAAGCCTCCCATCGGCTTTCCAATTTCCCTTGGGGTTTCTTGACACGAACTAGCACCAGGTCGCCTGGTTGCAATGGTGCTTCTTGCACTGGGGTCTTATCAGGATGGGGATGTTCTTGCAGGCGCTGCCGCACCAATCGATGGATCGTCTCAAGTCTCTGCCGGTGCGCCCGCACCCAAGAGGTTGGATCCCTCGGAGGGAACCCATCCACATCATTCAACTGTAATTCTCCTATACTTCGCCCAGACCGCCCAAAGAGAAGTGTATAAGGAGAGTACCCCGTTGTAGAATGGACCTGATTGTTATAGGCCCACACCATTTCAGACAAGAACTGAGGCCACTGTAACTTCTTGTCTTCCTCCAGAGTCCGCAGCATCTGTAGCAGAGTTCTGTTGAATCTTTCACAGGCCCCATTTCCCTGAGGGTGGTATGGAGTCGTGTGCGACTTCTTTATCCCGTAGATACGTTGAACTTCTTTCATTACGTGTCCCTCAAAGCAGGCGCCCTGGTCGGAGTGGATGCGTTGGGGACACCCATATACTCGCATGAAATCTTGGCACAGAGCACGAGCTGCTGACTCAGCTGTCTGGTCCTTGGTGGCGGTTACCACCGCAAATTTGGTGAAGTGATCCACCATTACGAGGCAATACTGGTGTCCGCTATTGGATGGGCCAACCATTAGATAGTCTATCATGACAATTTCTAAAGGTTCCTGGGTCACGATGGTTTGCAGGGGAGCTCTCTGTTCTAGTGCCTTATGGATCTCACAAGTTCGACAGCTGCGGCATACTTCTTCGACCATTTGACGAAGACCAGGGCAGTAAATCAGTCGCTGTAACCAACAAAAGGTCTTCTCATGACCAAAATGTCCATTCTTATTATGAGCCTCAACTGCCAACGAGCGAGCCAGTTCACTAGGCACCACAATTTGGTATCGAATGTCGATCTCAGAAGGTAAATAGACCTTTCGGCATAGCACTCCATTTTTCATCTCCAACTTTTCCCACTGACTCAGAACAGATAATATCTCACGTGTCAGTCGTTCTCTTTCCTCTCTACAGGGCTTCTGGCCTTTCTCAACACACTTGATTATCTGCGCCAGCCCCTCATGGGTCTGTTGTATCTGTGCCCATTCCTGTCGTGAGGGACCAAAGAAAGGAGCCGTTTCAGTCCCCTCCATCTCAAACTGATTAGCGGCGGCCAAGGCCTGTGAAAATCTGCTGAAGTCGGGCACCTCCACATGCTCCAACTCATGATCCACGTCTACTGTGGGGGTCTGGGCGGTTACCCTAGAAAGTCCGTCAGCATTCTGGTTCTCTGTCTTGGACCGATACTTAATGCGGTAATTGAACTTAGACATTCGGGCTATCCACCTCTGCTCTAACGCCCCGAGCTTGGCATTTTCCAGGTGAGCTAGTGGGTTGTTGTCAGTCAGTACTAAAACTTCAGCACCGGTCAAATATTCAGAGAATTTCTCGGTCATGGCCCATACCAGTGCCAACAGCTCCAACTTAAATGAACTATAATTCTCGGGGTTTCTTTCAGAATCTCTCAAAGACCGGCTGCCGTATGCTATGACCCTCTCCTGGCCATCCTGAAGCTGGGAAAGCACTGCTCCAAGACCATACAGGCTTGCATCTGTATACAGCTGGAACGGCAAGTGGTAATCAGCATATGCCAAGATTGGGGCTGTTGTCAGTGCATCCTTCAATGCCTGGAAGGCTTGTTCCTGTTCAGGTCCCCACTTCACGGACCGGTTCTTTGGACCACCGGATGTGCCTCGTAGGAGAGCATTAAGTGGTGCTGCTACCTTGGCGAAATCCTTAATAAACCGTCGATAGTAACCGGCTACTCCAAGGAACGCCCTCACTTCTCGCAGGGTAGTCGGTATTGGCCAATCTTGAACAGCCGCTATCTTGTCTCTTGATGGTCTCACCCCTTCTCCTGATACGCGGTGACCCAAGTAATCAATTTCAGATTGGAACAACCGACATTTACTGGGTTTCAATTTGAGCCCATGTTCCCGCAATCTTCGAAATACTTGCCCCAACTAGTGGAGATGGTCTTCAAAGGTCGCAGAATACACTATAATGTCATCCAAGTAGATGAGAGTGAACTCAAAGTTGAAGTCACCGAGACATTTCTCCATCAACCGCTGAAACGTTCCGGGTGCATTTGTCAACCCGAAGGGCATCCGGTTAAATTCGTATAGTCCCATGGGCAAGATGAATGCCGTCTTCTCCTTGTCTTGTGGCCATCGGCATCTGCCAATACCCACTAGCCAGATCTAGTGAGGAGAAGTACCGGGCTCTCCCTAGCGCTGAGAGGGACTCCTCAATCCGTGGCAAGGGGTAGGAATCTCGTACGGTGCAAGCGTTTAACTTCCGATAGTCTACGCAAAATCGGATGGACCCATCTTTTTTTCTTACTAACACCACAGGAGCCGCCCAGGGACTCTGGCTTTCTTGGATGATCCCACCCTGTAGCATCTTAGCTAACAGTTCTTTCACTTCCTGATACAACTGTGGAGGAATTTGTCGGTAGCGCTCTCTAATTGGAGGGGTGTCTCCTGTGGGAATCTCATGGTAGATCCCTGTGGTACATCCAAAATCTTCAGCATACCGTGCAAAGGTGGCTCGGTTCTCCCATAACAGCTCATCTACCTTCTGCACCCATTCCAGAGAACATGAACTTGCATCCATCTTCATCTGTTCTCGAATTGCACGGCCATTCCATTCAGAGGTGGGTTCCTCATCTTCTCCCATGGACACAATTACGGTCCACTCATCCCTTTCAGTCGGCTTCAGCTGCATTGGAGTTACTTTCCTTACTTCCTCCGGAGTCACATAGATGTTAGCCAGCTGCCTCCCTGGGGTCAGGTCCACACTCTGGTCCTGAGTGTTTACACATCGAAGTGGTACTCTTCCATTGCGAACTATTGCCAAGGAACGGGCCACTAGTGGATCAACACCTCCTTCGGCTGTCTGCAGTGGTTTCTACCAACACAGCTATGCCCTCTAGTTTCCGACAGGTGCCTACGGGCATGGACACTATTGTCTCCCGACTGGGTGGCAGTGTAACTTTTGTATGCAAAGGAACTGAAATTCGAGCCAGAGGACGTTGTGCATCCGAACTTTTCTGTAAGCCACATGTCCGGATCAGCCGCTGGAAAGCTGTTTGAGTAGGCCGATGGGTGGTGGTTTCTTTCCAATAACCGTGACCTTTCTTTTCAAAGAGGATCTGATCTAATTCTTTTAACACATTCATCCCCAAAATGACAGGGACCTTTACTTCATGTGACTCCTGTACCACCACAATGCCTTTCCTACCTAGATCTTGGCCACATACCCGGACATTCATCCAGGCCACTCCCACGACTGGAACTGGTAACTGGTTAGCTGCGACCACTCGTACGAATGTATGGGGATCATATTTCACATGTTGCTGGAAGTACCGTTCATAACAGTCTCTACTCAAGGTCGTTACTTGGGAACCCGTGTCAATCATCCCGGTAACCGGAATACCCTCCATTTCCACCTGTATAACAGGACTTGCAGCGATCAGGTCATCATTAGGGCATTCTCCCCACATAGTCTTCTTGTCAGTCTCCCCTACTACACGCCCTACAGCAGCAGGGGGCCGGGCCCTTACCACCCCCCCCCCCCCCCCTTACCCCCCCCCCCCCCCTCCCCCCCCCCCCCCCCCCCCCCCCCCCCCCCCCCCCCCCCCCCCCCCCCCCCCCCCCCCCCCCCCCCCCCCCCCCCCCCCCCCCCCCCCCCCCCCCCCCCCCCCCCCCACCCCCCTAAATTTTGCCCCCCCCCCCCCCCCCCCCCCCCCCCCCCCCCCCCCCGGGGGGGGGGGTGCTCCCTCCCCGCGGGGGGGGGGCCCCCCCCCCCCCCCCCCCCCTCCCGGGCCCCCCCCATTTTCTTCGGCCGCCCCTCCCCACCGGGGGGCCAGTTTTCCATTTTTTCTTGCAGTTTCCGCATTACTGTGAGAATTTCTTTAACCGTCCCTTTTTCTACTGTCTCTGAGCCAGAACTAGCCCCCTGTGACAAAGTAACTCCAACTGCGGTCTGGGGCTTCGGGACCATACTATTGGCACGGGAGATGGCCTCTACCTGTACATCATGGAATTTAGCATCAGTCTCTCGTCGTATAAAATCCTGCATAGTCACAGTTAAACTGCCGTCACGTATCCCCAGGACAAACTGGTCACGGAGAGTCCGATCAGGGTTACAGAAGGCTGGCGAGCCCCCTCTTTCCTTCCTTTGAATATCTCGGAGCAGTTCTTGTAGGGCATTTGCATATTGGGGAAGGCTTTCATTCTCCTGTTGTACCCTCTGGAAGAACCGAGCCTGCAGAGACCCCAGCAATGCAGTTTCTCCATAGATGGTTTCTAGAATCTGGACTACTTGCTCAAATGTCTGCCTTTGTTCAAATGGCCTCAGTATCACCGTGGTCTTAGCATCCCCTTGTAATGTCAATATTGCTAGCTCTACTAGTACTTCTGGTGCGGTCTGGTACATTCGCTGTATCATTTGTATCTGTTCCACCCACATACTCACTGACATATTATTGCCATCAAATTTAGCTAACTGACTCATTATAGCCCCTGCTGGCATTCTTCCTCTAGCACCATTCTCCCGAACGGGTGCGTCACCGTCCATTCTGGTAAGCGGATCCTGCCGACTACGCCAATTTGTGAACCGAGAGCAAGGCAGGTGGTTTGGACTCCGCAACCAGAAATGAACGCACACGCGGTAGTTCAAGAAAAAAAAATATATATTTACTATAAGTTAATAAAGGCTAGTTAAAGGTAAAATGACAGGGATAAAGACAAGCAAAATATACAATATAGCATGAACAATTTCAAGGCAAATTCTGCAATGGTTTCTACTTTTACTCTGTCCACTTCTGCAGTATGGACACTGAATGAACAATATACTCAAAACTATCCCTAACTGACCCTGACATCACATTTGGGTGCACCCCTTTTCCCCCAGTGGTCCAGGTGGACCGCTTACAGTCCGTAGAAGCGCGCGGTGGGGCCCAAAGTCGGTCCTTTCTTTTATAGTGAAGCGTCCTCTCCTCACTGTTATCAGGATCTCAGGAGAAATGAAGTTCTCTTTAACAGGGAAACCCAATGAATGCAATGTAATCCAACAGCAGATTCCACTCAGCACACTGACAGTCCTGCCGAATCCATACACTGAGCTGGGATGTAAGCCGGGATTTAGCAGGTGCTGTCCAGTACATCAACAGCACTGCGAGTCTCTATCTGTGGTATCCATATACACAGTCACAATGTCAGTCTCACTGATCAGCCACTGAGCACAGTTCCTTTCACGTGGACTCACTAGTCCTGTTGTCTCTTTACACTCTGTTTGTCTCTGGACCAAGATACAGCTTAGCTGTACAGAAAAATCTCCACACCAGTTCAATACAACACTTGCCAAGATGGCTGCTGCTCTCTGTCTCGTTACTTCCTGCTTCTCTGCTCACACTCTGTCTGCAGAACAGGCAGGCTGACATAAAAGGGGGGGGGGTCTCACTCCAGCATCATGTCACAATTACAATGGCTGCTGTCTTAAAGGAACAGAATCACAGAAATACATTCAACATTAACAATTTATACAGACAAATAAAGCTTAGGACAACATTGGCTGTCTCTTACACTCAAAATCTCAACAAAAAAAAAAAAAAACAAAAAAAACAATTTATAAAATAATATTTTTATTAAAAAAAAAAAAAAAAAATTTTTTTTTTTTTTAAAATTAATTTATTTTTTTTTTTTTTTTTTTTTTTTTTTTTTTTTTTTTTTTTAAAAAAAACCGGAGGATTTATAAACAAAAGAAAAACAAAACCACCCCCCCCAGTTGTTGTTCCCCCCCCCCCCCCCCCCCCCCCCCCCCCCCCCCGGGGGGGGCCCCCCCCTCTTTTTTTTTTTTTCCCCGCCCCCCCCCCCCCCTTCTCTGAGGAATCTGTACATCAATTCACTCATGTACCACACCCATATACTTATATTGGTATTCTAACCAGAGACCTGGATTGCTGCATGCAGGGTGCTTGCAATGAAGAATTTAGTTGCTTCAATGCCTGTTTTTGATGCTGTAGTTACCCCAAATTTATTACACTGACCCTCAGAGAAAAAAATATTACAGGTAATGAGCTGATTCCCGCCATATCAGTATAGCAGGCCCAAAGACAGCTACAAAATGTATACAGCACCCGATCTCAGCATCCTGAGCCTTTGATTTTGAGGTTTGACTCAAGATGTGCTTTAATTTTTAGATGATAAATATTTACTATACATTTGGGCAATTACATCTGATTTCATAATGTGACTTTCACTTGATATTTTTTTGGTCCTGCCTCATCTCCTATAGCTTCACCGCCCCCTGGTGGCAGGCTGAGGTTGTTACAACAGCTGAGAATTTGCTACAATCATTATGAGCTAGATTAATCACCGACACAAATCTCTCTCCTGTCCTGTTTGTTGCAATGTATCAGTACAGCTATAGTGTATTAAGGTCAAGGTTCTTTAAAGCTGTTTCAGTGAATCACAATGTGATCACTTATGTTACTTGCAACGTTACAGGGCGACATCTGTTATTGCACGATGGTGTCACAGCCAAAATCGCTCTGTAGCCCTAGCCTAACCCTCACAGAAATCTCTAGACTGAATGCAATTGCAACAAATCCTCAGCTGTAAAGTGTATATAGGAATACTGTATATTAACACATTCCTCCATGGACTAGGTCATCATGGATCCCATCTGATCATCTTAGTTTCTGGGGAAACCTTCTAACTTAAAGGGATTGTCCAAATTGGACATCCCCTTTAAAAAAATGAATTGGTAATAAATAGATAAATAAAAAAAATGTAATAAAAATTGTATTTTCTTGTCCTATTTTTAGAGTGAAGAATTGAAGAACCGTCTTAAGGAACAGGATGAAACCATCGAGGAATTGAAGGAAAAAGTCAATTTTCTTGAATGCCAGGTAATATACTGTATATATATTGTTATATTGTGTATTATGGTTCCACTTTGTCTTAAAGGGGACCTTTCACCACCAACTCCTTGCATCCACACCGCTTCACTGATTCCGTTGCAGTTGGATTTTTTTTTTCTCTAGCCCCCACCGTTCCTGAGCAATCAGAGTTGTTTATTGGAGAATGCAATTAGCCTCTCTACTGACAGGTGGATGGTTCGGGGATGGAGCAGTGAATCTGAGACCACCCACCTGACTATTTAGCATTTTGGATGCTGAAACTATCAGCAGTAATTTCTCAGGAATGGTGGGGGCTAGAGAAAAAAATTCCAACTGTGCTAGAATCAGTGGAGCGGGGCTTATCTAAGGATACAAAGAGCTGGAGTTGATGAAGATGGTGAAAGGTCCCAACGTCACAGTTGTCTGTAGACAAATCTCCCAAATCAGGCCCTGCCCCCTGTGCACTTGCTGGCTAATTTGCATATCAATTAAAAAGATGATAATCTCTACATTGTGTCATCAGTTTGAGGCCACAAAGGTTTATTTCTGCTCTTATTAAAAACCCCGACATGGCATGGTTATTGGTTTGGGAGGTATTTTTAACCCTTACTTTTTATTATTTATTTCCGTTACTTATATAGCGCCATCCGCAGCGCTTTGCAAACATTGTCGTCACTATCACAAACAGGGCGCACAATCTAAATTTCCTATCAGTATATTTTTTGGCATGTTAGAGAAACCGGAGTACCTGGAGGAAACCTACACAAACACGGGGAGAACATACAAACTCCTTGCAGATGTTGTCCTTGGTCAGTTTCGAACCCAGGGCTCCAGCGCTGACAGATTCCTTTAAATATTCCTCCATTTTGTCTTTCCAGAACAAAGAACTGAAGTACAAGGTGGAGCACTGGGAGAGCCCGAGAAACTTCAAAGCATCGAAAGCAACGTTCGTGAGGTAAGCAGTCTGGATTATGTGTTACTATGCTGGTTCATCCTTTAAGGATGATGGATCCTTTAAGTGCAAAAAAGCGCTGCGGGAAAAAACACGGCAGCAATGCATTGTGGCAGGGAAAATGTGGGATTTATGCCATGTGGGGCCCTGGCCTAAAGGGGTTTTACAGGCTTAAAGGGGTTGTCATGGGGAGTTTAGATTAGCTTACATGATATGGCGGACTCTTAATGATAGACCGGTGGGTTCTGACCTGGTTCCCGACCCCCAGATCATGTGATTGGAAACAGCACTCTGACTCCTTGAGTTTATCCGCCCCCACCCCTGATCTTACTTGTGTTATTGGGGCTGGCTGACTATAGTAACGATAAGGGGAGGAGGGAGCAGGTATAGCGATCCAGGGGTCGGAGCACTGATTCCGATCACGTGATCTGGGAGGTTGGAACCAGGCTGAAACCCCACGGGTCCATCATCAACAGGTAAGCTAATCTCCCTGGATGACCTATCCTCAGGATAGGTCATCTATTGAACTTTCTTGGGGGTCTGACACCCAGGAAACCCACCAGTCAGCTATTAGAAGAGGTTGTGGGTGATCCCTAAGGATAGGTCATCCATTAGTAAGTCCTGGAAAACCCCTTTAAAGGGGACACAGGTATCGGTAACATCCAATGGGGGTCCAACCGCCGTGACCCACTCAAATAGCTGGAGCAAAGACGTAGACGTTCTAGGAAAGGGCCGAGACTCTGAGGGGCAGATTTGTTATCATATTGTAAAGAAAAATGGTCTTAGTTACCCATAGCAACTAATCACAACAAAGCTTCCATTTTGTATTTTGAAAGCTGCGCTGTGATTGGTTGCTATGGGCATCCTAGACAGGATATTAAATCTGTCCCAAACTTTTCTCTGTTCAGTTTTGCTCCAGTTTTCCAGGAAGGCATAGACTGCCATTAATGCAATGACTGCGTAAAGTGGTATGGCGGTACGATTCAGCAATCCGCAGTGGTTGGACGCTGAGGTGTGGCATGAAGCGTCTGGGACCCAATACAGAATCTGTATCAGGCCCCCCACTATAATATATCACTTATATTACTGGTCTCCGCATATTGGGAACTGACACCTTATGGGCCCCCTAACGCTCCAGGGCCCAGGAGCGACTATGGCCTCTGCATCCCCTCCAGACATATTATAGTCATAAGCCACAAGTGACTTCCCGCATCTCTCCATCTATCTCTACACTTTAGTCCCAGTCCTCTCCACCGGACCAGATCACTGAATGAACAAAAGGGGCAACCGCTACAGCGCCCCCACCAGATATGGACCTCCGCAATATGAATCTAAAAGGTGGCGGCATCAGCTGAGTTATTACATGGTATTATCTGGGCACAATATAGCACTGGGGGTACTGGGGGTTATGTGTTCACTGTTTGGCACTAATATGCTGGCATTATGTGGCGGTATTTTGTGGGCACTGTTAGTTGAACACTAAACGGTGATATTATGACAGTATTTATGGGACTATTTGCATGGTATTAAGAGTGGCCCTATAGCTTTAAATCTTGGTCTCTTTGACCACATTAACATGAATGCAAGTGTGGTGAGGTCACTGCCCCCTACAGGATGAGGACATTCTTCTGAAATGCTCTGTGCCGCTGTGCACACTGCCCAGGCTGCCTGCCTGCCCTCCATACTACATATAACCACATGATGGGCAGGTCACTGCCTGATGCATGATCAGCACACTCCTCTGCTTCCATCAGGACACTGCCCAGGCTGCCTGCCTGCCCTCCATACTATAACCACACGATGGGCAGGTCACTGCCTGCTGCATGATCAGCACACTCCTCTGCTTCCATCAGGACACTGCCCAGGCTGCCTGCCTGCCCTCCATACTACGTATAACCACATGATGGGCAGGTCACTGCCTGATGCATGATCAGCACACTCCTCTGCTTCCATCAGGACACTGCCCAGGCTGCCTGCCTGCCCTCCATACTATAACCACACGATGGGCAGGTCACTGCCTGCTGCATGATCAGCACACTCCTCTGCTTCCATCAGGACACTGCCCAGGCTGCCTGCCTGCCCTCCATACTATAACCACACGATGGGCAGGTCACTGCCTGCTGCATGATCAGCACACTCCTCTGCTTCCATCAGGACACTGCCCAGGCTGCCTGCCTGCCCTCCATACTACGTATAACCACATGATGGGCAGGTCATTGCCTGATGCATGATCAGCACACTCCTCTGCTTCCATCAGGACACTGCCCAGGCTGCCTGCCTGCCCTCCATACTACGTATAACCACATGATGGGCAGGTCACTGCCTGATGCATGATCAGCACACTCCTCTGCTTCCATCAGGACACTGCCCAGGCTGCCTGCCTGCCCTCCATACTATAACCACACGATGGGCAGGTCACTGCCTGCTGCATGATCAGCACACTCCTCTGCTGCTGTCATTATTATTACCATGACTAGTGGCATGGCTCCAATGTAGACCGACTATTTGGCTGCTATGGGGCAAGAAGTCGCTTCACTCCCTGCTGGTTGCATTAGTACATGTCACCATCTATTTCTGATACAACTCTGGTAATGGTCATTTCTACTCCTTTTACAGTGAGTCCATGCTTTGCACCACGTCGCCATACTTCATGCTGCTGAAACACAAGAACAGCCCTGGTAGCAGCTGATGCCATCCTATGCAGGATGTTTAACCCTCTCCTGGTGGATTCAGCTACGTAAAGTGACAACATTTCATGGAACGGGTCCAATTGCTTGTTGTGTTATTTTCATTTAAAGGGAATGTCCGTATTATAAAGCCAATACCCTATTACTGAATTCTGAGTCAATAGAGAAGTGTACCTTCATTTTTGAGAGTGGATTACAAATAGGTTCTCTGGAGGACCCAGCCCATTCATTTCAATGAGAAGCATGTAATGCACCATGTCACCTGCAGTGGTGCTGTAGGGAAACTGAACACTTACTGCCAGGTTCCACAGCCGATCACTAGGGATCTCATTAGAGGAACAAACTGTAATCAGCTCATTTTCTAGAGGACACTTCTAAAATAAAGAGATTTCCAAAGTGGACAACCCCTTTAATATCCCTGCTGGTTACAGGTTTATAGACATGGTATGTTCAATGTTTTGTGGAAAATAAGATCTTTTTTCTCAGTGCAGCTTAGTAATTCTTTGTCATTTCTAATCACTCCACTTTCCGGTTACTTCTCACGTTGTATGTATAGACAGCTTTCAATCTGAACAGGCTTATCTGCAGTGTAAAGAATGGTGGAGGGACAGAACAGTAACCAAAGCCTGTGATGGGAGGTTGATATTAGACGGTCTCAGACTTGTTACAGAGGGAATGGAGCCCCTGGCTGAACAAGGGACATACACTCCATACAACACCATTTAAAGGGAGTGTGTCATCAGACCTATCATATCAACCCATCCTGCAGATAGATAGGTTAGTGTCATCAGACACAGCATATCACCCCAGCCCTGCAGATAGATAGGTTAGTGTCACCAGAACCAGCATATCATCCCAGTCCTGCAGATAGATAGGTTAGTGTCACCAGAACCAGCATATCACCCCAGCCCTGCAGATAAATAGGTTAGTGTCACCAGAACCAGCATATCACCCCAGCCTGCAGATAGATAGGTTAGTGTCACCAGACCCCTGCATATCACCCCAGCCCTGCAGATAGATAGGTTAGTGTCACCAGACCCAGCATATCACCCCAGCCCTGCAGATAGATAGGTTAGTGTCACCAGAACCAGCATATCACCCCAGCCCCTGTAGATAGATAGGTTAGTGTCACCAGAACCAGCATATCACCCCAGCCCCTGTAGATAGATAGGTTAGTGTCACCAGTACCAGCATATCACCCCAGCCCTGCGTATAGATAGGTTAGTGTCACCAGAACCAGCATATCACCCCAGCCCTGCAGATAGATAGGTTAGTGTCACCAGACCCAGCATATCACCCCAGCCCTGCAGATAGATAGGTTAGTGTCACCAGAACCAGCATATCACCCCAGCCCTGCAGATAGATAGGTTAGTGTCACCAGAACCAGCATATCACCCCAGCCCCTGTAGATAGATAGGTTAGTGTCACCAGTACCAGCATATCACCCCAGCCCTGCGTATAGATAGGTTATATTCACCAGACCCCAGCAAATCACCCCAGTGTTGTCCCCTTGTGAATTGCTGTTTCCATTGGTGAGATATCATTATTTTCGTCAATATGCAAATTAGCTCTTTGGAGTAACAAGGGCGTCGCCATTGCTCTATAGAGGTAAGAGGCAATGTCCTTATTGCTCCAAAGAGCTCATTTGCATATGGAAAAAGCAACAATATCTCGGCAACAGAGCCAGCGATTCAAGGAGGAAACACTGTATGATTCAGGTGACACTAACCTATCTATCTGCGGAGCTGGGGTGATATGCTGGGCCTGGTGACACACTCCCTTTAATATTCACATGTAAAGGCATATTCTCTTTAAGCCCCACCTCTTTTTTCCTACTACCATAAAACCCCTTTAAGTGTCCTTATATTGTATGACATCTTTCTGATAAGCTCAGGAATCTGGTCATTGAGTCTTGTAAGTGTTATGGTAAGTGTTTTATATGGTACGACCTCTCGCTTAGGTCTGACGGGCATTTCATTGTCAATATAAGCTTGTAGCAATTTTTTGATATTAAAAAGTAAAAAGTGCCTGCTTACTTTTATAGTATGGAACATTTCATGTGTAGATTACATACGTTCAGCCGCAGCGTTATAGCGTTGGTTATTGGACATTGACATTTAAAGGGTTTCTCCATCTAATTGTAATTTTACAAGAATCTGATTACTATGGCCATAAGAAACGGAGGAAAGCCTGGTGTCAATGTAGCCGACCTCCTGGTCTGTTCCCTGTCCATAGATCTTCATCCTGATGCACTGAGCTATGTCATATATAGCAGGGTTAGGAAAGGGATAGAAAAAATGGTTAATAATGCAGGTTGAGGGCAGCAACCAAATCCAGCTCGTGGCTACAAAGAGGCCTCAAATTGTGTTAAGAATCAGAATTTCATTAACATAACCATAGAAAGAAAACCCTCTTTATTGGAATGTCACCAAATTACATTTTACATGTCACTATCAATATTTAAAAATATCCTGCAATTTTCACTCTGGCCACTAAGCCTATTAATAGACTGACACTTGACAATTCTCTGTGGCGATTTTCTTTGCAGCCGTCACCTCATTTACATCACAGACAGGATAACAAGCAGCTGTCAACCTTTGCACTGGTTGAAATGGGCGGGTGAAATCGGCAGAAATAATTGACATGATGCAAGTCACTGCAGAACGAATAGAATAAGCAGAAACAAAGTGATCTCTACAGAACAGGAAGTGCCGGCTTATAATGAGGATCGCTGGTCAGTGTTTAAATGGCAGGATTTCTGGGTTTGTTTGTTTTTTTGTTTATGTAGATAATGACAAGGAAAATGAAAAACAAAAAAATTGTCAAATTATTTTAAAATATAGTCAAAATAAAAACTTGATTTTAACAAGAAGTCACTTTCTGATGTCACATCCCCTTTAACCCCTTAAGGACACAGCCCAAAAGTGCGTTAAGGACCAGGCCTTGTTTTTCAAAACTGACATGTGTCTCTTTATGTGGCAAGAACTTTGAGACGCTTTAACTTACACAAGTGATTTTGAGACTGTTTTCTCCTGACACATTGTACTTCATGTTAGTGGTAAACACTAATCAATATTTTTGTATTTATTTATAAAAAAATAGGATATTTGATGGAAATTTGGAAAAAAATCGCAATTTTCAAAATGTGAAAGTCTCTGCTTTTCAGACAGATAGTCATACCACCCAAATACATTAATAAATATTATCTACCATATCTCTGCTTTATATTGACATCATCTTTTAATCGTCCTTTAATTTATTTTGGATGTTAGAAGGCTTACAAGTGTAACACCGATTTTCCAGATTTACAAGAAAATTTCCCAAACTAGTTTTTTAGGGACCACTTCAGTTCTGAAGGGGATTATAAAGGCCTATATATTAGAAACCCCCCATAAATCACCCCATTTTCAAAACTGCACCCCTGAAATAATTCAAAACAGCATTTGGGAAGTTTGTTAACCCTTTAAGTATTTCACAAGAATTAAAACGATATCGAGGTGAAATTTAAACATTTCATTTTTTTCCACTAATCCCTTCATTTAGCCCTAAATTTAACACATTCACAAAGGGTTAAAGGAGAAAATGCATCTCCCAGTTTATTATACAATTTCTCCCGAGCACAGAAATACCCCACATGTGGGTGTAAATTGATGTTTGGGCATTCGGCAGTGCACAGAAGGGAAGGAGCGACACTGGACGTTTGAAAAGCAGATTTTGCTGGAATAGTTTTCAGGTGCCATGTTGCATTTGAAGAGCCCCCAAAGTACCAAAACAATGGAAACTCCCTAAAAGTGACCCCATTTTGGAAACTACACCCCTCACAGAACTCATCAATGGGTATAGTGAGCATTTTGACCCCACAGCTGTTTCACAGATTTTACTAACACTGGGATGTATAAATGAAAAATTACTAAAACGTCACTTTATCCCCAAAGTTTTCATTTTCACAAGGGGTTAAAGGAGAAAAAGGACCCCACAGTTTGTTAAACAATTTCTCCTGAACACAGCAATGCCCCATATGTGATCATAAACTGCTGAATGGGTATATGGCGGGGCTCAGAATGGAAAGAGCGCTATTTTGCTTTTGTAGGGCAGATTTTGTTGGAATAGTTTTCAGGTGCCATGTCGCATTTGCAGAGCCCCCAAAGTACCAAAACAGTGGAAACCCCCTAAAAGTGACCCCATTTTGGAAACCACACCCCTCACAGAACATATCAAGGGGTATAGTGAGCATTTTGAACCTACAGCTGTTTCACAGATTTTATTAACATTGGGACATGAAAATGAAAAATTTCTTTTTTTCCAATAAACTGTCAATTTAGCCCCAAATTTTTCATTTTCACAAGAGGACAAAGGAGTAAAAGCTCCCCAAAGTTTGTTACACAATTTCTCCTGAACACAGAAATGCCCCATATGTGGCTGTAATCTGCTGTTTGGGTACATGGTGGGGCTCAGAATGGAAAGAGCGCTATTTAGAAATGCCCCATATGTGGCTGGAATAGTTTTCAGGTGCCATGTCACATTTGCAGAGCCCCTAAAGTACCAAATACAATGGAAACCCCTCAAAAGTGACCCCATTTTAGAAACTACACCCCCCAAGGAATGTATCAAGGGGTATTATCATTTTGAGCCTAAAAATGCTTCCCAAAAATTAATGTACAAAGTGAAAATTGAAGTTTTTGAAGAAATATCCAATTTGAGAATATGTTGTGGCCACTTTGTGGCATCAGAGACATGAACTCCTAAAACTATTAAGTGGGCTATCCCGGGGGAAAAAAATTATATATGTGGGTGTAACCTGCTGCTTGGGAACACAGCAGGGCTCAGAAGGGAAGGAGCACTGTGTTTTTTTAGCTTTTGGAGTACAGATTTAGAGGGACTTTCTGGTCGCCATGTTGTTTTTGCTGAGCCCTGGAGGTGCCAGTAAACTGGAATTCCCCAAGAAGTGACCCCCATTTTGTAGGGGCGATTTTAGGGTCTCTGCAAATGTGACATGGCGTCCAAAAACCAACAATCTAAATCTGCGCTCCAAAAGCACATAGAGCTCCTTCACATCTGCGTCCTGCTGTGTGCCCAAATGGCAGTTTATGCCCCCACGTATGACACTGGTGTACCCAGGATAATGTACTTAATGCCATATGTGGGTATAAACTGCTGCTTGGGCACAGCCGGGCACAGAAGGGAAGGAGCGCTATTTTGGTTTTTAGAGCACAGTTTGGTTTTTGGACACCATGCCACTTTTGCAGAGCCCCTGAATTGCCAGTAAAGTGGAATCCACAGACTTGTGACCCCATTTTGGAAACTACACCCTTCAAGGGATTTATCAAGTGGTGTAGCGAGTATTATTAACCCTTAAGTGTTGCATTCTTTTAATTTCCAGAAATGAATGCGCAGATGATAATGAAAAGTTAAAAATAACATTTTTCTATAGATACGCCATTTCAGTGCCCGATATGTTGTGCCCAGCTTATGTCTGCAGAGACACACACTCCAAAAACTGTTAAGCGGGTATCCCGGGCACAACAGCTTTTGGAGCGTTCATCTCTGATACAAGCCGGGCACAACATATTACGCACTGAAATGACGTATTCCTGGAAAAATGGTCATTTTCACCTTTCACAATCAGCTGCGTATTCATTTATGGATAATAAATTATAGTAACACTTGGGGGTTAAAAATGTTCACTGTACCCCTGGATAAATTCCTTCAGGGGTGTAGTTTCCAAAA
This sequence comes from Leptodactylus fallax, assembly GCA_947044405.1. Classification (NCBI taxonomy): domain Eukaryota; kingdom Metazoa; phylum Chordata; class Amphibia; order Anura; family Leptodactylidae; genus Leptodactylus; species Leptodactylus fallax. Next base: position 233,859 of record CAMRHE010000676.1, on the reverse strand, counting down.
TGGGGTGACATGTCAGGGGATTCCACTTTACTGGCGTTTCAGCTCTGCAAAAGTGCAATGGCGTCCAAAAACCAAACCGTCCAAGTCTGTGATCCAAAAACCAAATAGCGCTCCTTCCATTCTGTGTCCATACAGCAGTTTATACCCACATATGACATTAAGTACGTTATTCTGGGTACGACAAGTGTAATACATGTGGGTATAAACTGCGGTTTGGGCACACAGCCGGGCGCAGAAGAGAAGGAGCGCTATATGGCTTTTGGAGTGCAGATTCAGATGTTTGGGATCTGGACGCCATGTTATGTTTGCAGAGCCTGTAAGGTACCAGAAAAGTGGATTCCCCAAAGGAGTGACCCCATTTTGAAAACTGCACCCCTCAAAGAATTTATCAAGGGGTGTAGCGCGCATTAGTATTCCAGACGTGACTGCACAGCGGATGGGGAAAAGTGAATATGTAAGCTGTGCGGAGTACATTGGGAACACCAAATTCCCTACTATTTCCCCAGTAGTTCCTATTATTGGGGAGGTCACTCTGGGGGTCACTTCTGGTTTATTTTCCCTCATAAGCTCTAAATCTGGGGTGTCCCCTGATATCCGCTCGCACAGCTTATACATTCCCTTCCTGACACAGCCAGTTATGTTCTAAAGATTTGGCGATTTTTGGGGTTTTTGTCTTCACATTGTACGAGCTATATTTTCTTTATTTCTCTGGTGATGTAGCCATATGAGGGCTTGTTGTTTGCGGGGTGAGATGTATTTTGTAATGACATCATCTTTGGGCGCCTATAACCTATTGAATAAATTTTATTAACTCTTTCTTGTTGGATTAAAAAATACCCCATCAATTCTGACACTGCGTTTTACCTTTGAAATTTTTCACCATGCAGTATAAAGCATAAGTAACATGTTACCTTTTTTCTACGGGTCGGTACGATTACGGTGATACCTCATTTATACTGTTTTTTTATGCGATACTAATTTTGCAGAACAAAAACCCATTTGGGGACATAAATTAATTGTTTTTGCATCGCCATCTTCTGAGATGCGTAACATTTTTATTTTACGGTTTACAGAGTTGGTTTAGGGCTTATTTTTTGCGGGACAACCTTTGCTTTTTATTGGTACTGTTTTGGGGTACATATGACTTTTTGATCACTTTTTATGGCATATTTTGTAAGGTGAGATGGCAAAAAATCATTACTTTTGGCGAGTTTTTTTCCGTTTTTTTTTCTCCGACGTTCACCGTGTACATTAAATATTGTTTCAGTTTTATTGTACAGGTTGTTATGGATGCGGCGATACCAAATATGCATTGTTTTTATTAATTTTTAGTTTTTTTTTTTTATATAATTCATTTTATATAGCAAAAGGGAATTTTTGGGGCTTTATTCTTTTATTAATTTTTTTAAAACACTTTATTTTTTTTTTTTTTCACTTTTTTTTACTTTTTCATGTGTTCCATTAGGACACCTGAGCCAGCAATGCTTTGATTGCTGGCTCAGCACTGTAGACTGCAAGACACGAGCTTACAAGTGTCTTGCAGTCTATACGGGAAGTGAGGCTATGCAGACGCATAGCCTCACTTCCACAGGTCTCGGCAGGATCAACCAGGTAGTGGGGTCTCCAGGCAGCCTGGGGTCACTGAGCAGACCCCGGGCTGCAGGTTATAGGTATCGGCACCCCCCCGATCTTGCCGCGGGGTGTGCCGATCGGAGCGGCAACATAGCGGAATCCCTTGGATGCCGCGGTCATGTTTGACCGCGGCATCCAAGGGGTTAAAACCTCGGATTGGAACCCAGTTCCGACCGGCGAATATGGAGCAGGGTGTTAGCTGTCAGTTACAGCTAACACCCGGTTCCGATGCCTCCCGCTCAGATAGTGAGCGGGCGGCCGCCCCAGGGCGTATTAGTACGCCCTGTTGCGCTAAGTACCAAGCGCACAGGACTTAATAGTACGTCCAATGTCGTTTTTGTTAGTAATCTGACAAAAAACATTATTTATGCCTTGGCTTTTTTTTTTTCTATTCTGGATTGACTTTGTTTGCCATCTAGTGGCCATAATCGGTACTACAGGTACGATCCCTGCTAGGTATACAGTGTAGTAAAGTTGTCAGGTGCCAGGAGATTACTGGACAGATATTACTGGGCCGGGGACCTCTGGGTCGGCAGCTATTTTGCAGTTCTTTGCTTCAACAGTATAAACTAGAAGAATAACAACGACCCCCGCTCAGCTTTACATTGTATTATGTATATATATATTATTTAATTTATGCAATAAAATATTTTTGGCTTCTATTTGTTCTGTATCTGTAATAGAAAAATACAAAAATAACTTTTTGTCTATTTACATAGATATATATATATATATTATAGGTTACATTGTGTATTTGGCAGAACCACAGGATTTTACTGTATTAATTACAACAAAAAGCTAATGTTCTGCTAAGATTTAGCAAAAAACCCAAAATGCAACAAAACAGCAAAATGACCACAATATGTGAATATATCCTCAAGAAATCAGCAAATGCAACACTGCAATCACATGAAGTATCAGAGCAATGTAAACATGACCACTGAGCTGTGCAAGGCAAAGAGCAGTATTATAGTAGTTATATTCTTGTACATAGGAGCAGTATTATAGTAGTTATATTCTTGTACATAGGAGCAGTATTATAGTAGTTATATTCTTGTATATAGGGGTAGTATTATAGTAGTTATATTCTTGTACATAGGAGCAGTATTATAGTAGTTATATTCTTGTACATAGGAGGCAGTATTATAGTAGTTATATTCTTGTACATAGGAGCAGTATTATAGTAGTTATATTCTTGTACATAGGGGGCAGTATTATAGTAGTTATATTCTTGTACATAAGAGCAGTATTATAGTAGTTATATTCTTGTACATAGGAGCAGTATTATAGTAGTTATATTCTTGTACATAAGAGCAGTATTATAGTAGTTATATTCTTGTACATAGGAGGCAGTATTATAGTAGTTATATTCTTGTACATAGGAGCAGTATTATAGTAGTTATATTCTTGCACATAGGAGCAGTATTATAGTAGTTATATTCTTGTACATAGGAGCAGTATTATAGTAGTTATATTCTTGCACATAGGAGCAGTATTATAGTAGTTATATTCTTGTACATAGGGGCAGTATTATAGTAGTTATATTCTTGTATATAGGAGCAGTATTATAGTAGTTATATTCTTGTACATAGGGGCAGTATTATAGTAGTTATATTCTTGTACATAGGAGCAGTATTATAGTAGTTATATTCTTGTACATAGGAGGCAGTATTATAGTAGTTATATTCTTGTACATAGGAGGCAGTATTATAGTAGTTATATTCTTGTACATAGGAGCAGTATTATAGTAGTTATATTCTTGTACATAGGGGCAGTATTATAGTAGTTATATTCTTGTACATAGGAGCAGTATTATAGTAGTTATATTCTTGTACATAGGAGCAGTATTATAGTAGTTATATTCTTGTATATAGGGGTAGTATTATAGTAGTTATATTCTTGTACATAGGAGCAGTATTATAGTAGTTATATTCTTGTACATAGGAGGCAGTATTATAGTAGTTATATTCTTGTACATAGGAGCAGTATTATAATAGTTATATTCTTGTACATAGGAGCAGTATTATAGTAGTTATATTCTTGTACATAGGGGGCAGTATTATAGTAGTTATATTCTTGTACATAAGAGCAGTATTATAGTAGTTATATTCTTGTACATAGGAGCAGTATTATAGTAGTTATATTCTTGTACATAAGAGCAGTATTATAGTAGTTATATTCTTGTACATAGGAGGCAGTATTATAGTAGTTATATTCTTGTACATAGGAGCAGTATTATAGTAGTTATATTCTTGCACATAGGAGCAGTATTATAGTAGTTATATTCTTGTACATAGGAGCAGTATTATAGTAGTTATATTCTTGCACATAGGAGCAGTATTATAGTAGTTATATTCTTGTACATAGGGGCAGTATTATAGTAGTTATATTCTTGTATATAGGAGCAGTATTATAGTAGTTATATTCTTGTACATAGGGGCAGTATTATAGTAGTTATATTCTTGTACATAGGAGCAGTATTATAGTAGTTATATTCTTGTACATAGGAGGCAGTATTATAGTAGTTATATTCTTGTACATAGGAGGCAGTATTATAGTAGTTATATTCTTGTACATAGGAGCAGTATTATAGTAGTTATATTCTTGTACATAGGAGCAGTATTATAGTAGTTATATTCTTGTACATAGGAGGCAGTATTATAGTAGTTATATTCTTGTACATAGGAGCAGTATTATAGTAGTTATATTCTTGTACATAGGGGCAGTATTATAGTAGTTATATTCTTGTACATAGGAGCAGTATTATAGTAGTTATATTCTTGTACATAGGAGCAGTATTATAGTAGTTATATTCTTGTACATAGGAGCAGTATTATAGTAGTTATATTCTTGTACATAGGGGCAGTATTATAGTAGTTATATTCTTCTACATAGGAGGCAGTATTATAGTAGTTATATTCTTGTACATAGGAGCAGTATTATAGTAGTTATATTCTTGTACATAGGGGCAGTATTATAGTAGTTATATTCTTGTACATAAGAGCAGTATTATAGTAGTTATATTCTTGTACATAGGGGCAGTATTATAGTAGTTATATTCTTGCACATAGGAGCAGTATTATAGTAGTTATATTCTTGTACATAGGAGCGGTATTATAGTAGTTATATTCTTGTACATAGGAGGCAGTATTATAGTAGTTATATTCTTGTACATAGGGGGCAGTATTATAGCAGTTATATTCTTGTACATAGGAACAGTATTATAGTAGCTATATTCTTGTACATAGGAGTAGTATTATAGTAGTTATATTCTTGTACATAGGAGCAGTATTATAGTAGTTATATTCTTGCACATAGGAGCAATATTATAGTAGTTATATTCTTGTACATAGGAGCAGTATTATACTAGTTATATTCTTGTACATAGGTGCAGTATTATAGTAGTTATATTCTTGTACATAGGCGCAGTATTATAGTAGTTATATTCTTGTACATAGGAGCAGTATTATAGTAGTTATATTCTTGTACATAGGAGCAGTATTATAGTAGTTATATTCTTGTACATAGGGGCAGTATTATAGTAGTTATATTCTTGTACATAGGAGGCAGTATTATAGTAGTTATATTCTTGTACATAGGAGCAGTATTATAGTAGTTATATTCTTGTACATAGGAGCAGTATTATAGTAGTTATATTCTTGTACATAAGAGCAGTATTATAGTAGTTATATTCTTGTACATAGGAGCAGTATTATAGTAGTTATATTCTTGTACATAGGAGCAGTATTATAGTAGTTATATTCTTGTACATAGGAGTAGTATTATAGTAGTTATATTCTTGTACATAGGAGGCAGTATTATAGTAGTTATATTCTTGTACATAGGAGCAGTATTATAGTAGTTATATTCTTGTACATAGGAGCAGTATTATAGTAGTTATATTCTTGTACATAAGAGCAGTATTATAGTAGTTATATTCTTGTACATAGGAGCAGTATTATAGTAGTTATATTCTTGTACATAGGAGCAGTATTATAGTAGTTATATTCTTGCACATAGGAGCAGTATTATAGTAGTTATATTCTTGTACATAGGAGCAGTATTATAGTAGTTATATTCTTGTACATAGGGGCAGTATTATAGTAGTTATATTCTTGCACATAGGAGCAGTATTATAGTAGTTATATTCTTGTACATAGGAGCGGTATTATAGTAGTTATATTCTTGTACATAGGAGGCAGTATTATAGTAGTTATATTCTTGTACATAGGGGGCAGTATTATAGCAGTTATATTCTTGTACATAGGAACAGTATTATAGTAGCTATATTCTTGTACATAGGAGTAGTATTATAGTAGTTATATTCTTGTACATAGGAGCAGTATTATAGTAGTTATATTCTTGCACATAGGAGCAATATTATAGTAGTTATATTCTTGTACATAGGAGCAGTATTATACTAGTTATATTCTTGTACATAGGTGCAGTATTATAGTAGTTATATTCTTGTACATAGGCGCAGTATTATAGTAGTTATATTCTTGTACATAGGAGCAGTATTATAGTAGTTATATTCTTGTACATAGGGCAGTATTATAGTAGTTATATTCTTGTACATAGGAGCAGTATTATACTAGTTATATTCTTGTACATAGGTGCAGTATTATTGTAGTTATATTCTTGCACATAGGAGCAGTATTATAGTAGTTATATTCTTGTACATAGGAGCAGTATTATAGTAGTTATATTCTTGTACATAGGGGCAGTATTATAGTAGTTATATTCTTGTACATAGGAGCAGTATTATAGTAGTTATATTCTTGTACATAGGAGCAGTATTATAGTAGTTATATTCTTGTACATAGGAGCAGTATTATAGTAGTTATATTCTTGTACATAGGAGCAGTATTATAGTAGTTATATTCTTGTACATAGGAGCAGTATTATAGTAGTTATATTCTTGTACATAGGAGCAGTATTATAGTAGTTATATTCTTGTACATAGGAGCAGTATTATAGTAGTTATATTCTTGTACATAGGAGCAGTATTATAGTGTTTTTTTTTTGTTATGGGGGGTGTTTGTAGTTATATTCTTGTACATAGGAGCAGTATTATACTAGTTATATTCTTGTACATAGGTGCAGTATTATAGTAGTTATATTCTTGTACATAGGAGCAGTATTATAGTAGTTATATTCTTGTACATAGGAGCAGTATTATAGTAGTTATATTCTTGTACATAGGGCAGTATTATAGTAGTTATATTCTTGTACATAGGCGCAGTATTATAGTAGTTATATTCTTGTACATAGGAGCAGTATTATAGTAGTTATATTCTTGTACATAGGGGGCAGTATTACAGTAGTTATATTCTTGTACATAGGAGGCAATTTTTATTAAAGTAAAAACCAACATAAATACAATTAAACAATAATTCTTTCAATTATTTCATACATTTTGTATGTACAGAGAGTTATCAAGCAGAAAATACCTAAAGCAGAATCAACTTAAAGAGTCCACACCTGTTGGGAAAAAAATAAATAAATAAAAACAGAACACAAGGTAAAAATAAATGACCAAACTTAAACCATATCCACATTCCTCCATAGTATTCTGTCTCTCTGGTTTCTCTTTATCTCCAGTGATTTTATCCACCTGAGCTCAGATAATATCTGTCTGACTACAAATTCATGGTCAAAATTCTCGCTGTGTATGGAGACTCGGGTTCTTGCGTGCCAGTGATATTATTTGATGACAGTAATGATCAGATACATGGTTCCTCTATCTATACCAGTGTTGTTGGATGGGACCCCATAGATTATGTCGGGGTATGTCAGGGTTTCTAGTATGGAGACGTTTAAACTGCAGGACACTTCCTCCCTCCCCAGCATTCACTAATGAAATGCTCCATGGACTCCTCCTGCTGACAGCCCAGGGGACATGTCCTATCCAGCACACTTAAGAATTTTAAGTTTCCCCTAACAAAGAGTTTACCATGTAGTGACAACCAGGCAGTATCAAAGAATTTGGCTGGGAGTCTTCTGCTATTGAGGAGTTTAAGACTCTCTTGGAGAGTGGATGTTATACAGTCATGGCCAAAAGTTTTGAGAATGACACAAATATTCTATTTTCACATGATCTGCTGCCCTCTGGTTTTTATGTGTGTTTGTCAGATGTTTTTATCACATACAGAAATAGAATTGCATTCATATTATGAGTAACAGAAGCTTATATTGACAGTTAGAATGAGTTAATGCAGCAAGTCAATATTTGCAGTGTTGACCCTTCTTCTTCAGGACCTCTGCAATTCTCCCTGGCATGCTCTCAATCAACTTCTGGACCAAATCCTGACTGATAGCAGTCCATTCTTGCAGAATCAATGCTTTCATTTTGTCTGAATTTGTTGGTTTTTGTTTGTCCACCCGTCTCTTGATGATTGACCACAAGTTCTCAATGGGATTAAGATCTGGGGAGTTTCCAGGCCATGGACCCAAAATCTCTATGTTTTGTTCCCTGAGCCATTTAGTTATCACCTTTGCTTTATGGCAAGGTGCTCCATCATGCTGGAAAAGGAATTGTTGAGCGCCAAACTGCTCTTGGACGGTTGGGAGAAGTTGCTCTTGGAGGACATTCTGGTACCATTCTTTATTCATGGCTGTGTTTTTAGGCAAGACTGTGAGAGAGCCAATTCCCTTGGCTGAGAAGCAACCCCACACATGAATGGCTTCAGGATGCTTTACAGTTGGTATGAGACAAGACTGGTGGTAGCGCTCACCTCTTCTTCTCCGAATAAGCTGTTTTCCAGATGTTCCAAACAATCGAAAAGGGGATTCATCAGAGAAAATGACTTTACCCCAGTCCTCAGCAGTCCACTCCCTGTACCTTTTGCAGAATATCAGTCTGTCCCTGATGTTTTTTCTGGAGAGAAGTGGCTTCTTTGCTGCCCTCCTTGAGACCAGGCCTTGCTCCAAGAGTCTCCGCCTCACAGTGCGTGCAGATGCACTCACACCTGCCTGCTGCCATTCCTCAGCAAGCTCTGCACTGCTGGTAGCCCGATCCCGCAGCTGAAACACTTTTAAGAGACGGTCCTGCCGCTTGCTGGTCTTTCTTGGGCGCCCTGGAGCCTTTTTGGCACCAATGGAACCTCTCTCCTTGAAGTTCTTGATGATGCAATAGATTGTTGACTGAGGTGCAATCTTTCTAGCTGCAATACTCTTCCCAGTTAGGCCATTTTTGTGCAGTGCAATGATGACTGCACGTGTTTCTTTAGAGATAACCATGGTTAACAGAAGAGAAACAATGATGGCAAGCACCAGCCTCCTTTTAAAGTGTCCAGTGGTGTCATTCTTACTTAATCATGACAGATTGATCTCCAGCCCTGTCCTCATCAACACCCACACCTGTGTTAATGGAGCAATCACTGAAACGATGTTAGGTGGTCCTTTTAAGGCAGGGCTGCAATGATGTTGAAATGTGTTTTGGGGGATAAAGTTCATTTTCTAGGCAAATATTGACTTTGCAAGTAATTGCTGTTAAGCTGATCACTCTTTATAACATTCTGGAGTATATGCAAATTGCCATTAGAAAAACTGAAGCAGTAGACTTTGTAAAAATTAATATTTGTATCATTCTCAAAACTTTTGGCCATGACTGTACAGTCTCTTAGAGCAAGACGGGAGAAGAAGAAAGCCTTACATACCCTGGAGTATACGTCTCTCCTGGTATTACTCTCAATGTAAGTCAACTCCAGCTTCCCCATCCTGACACACTTCAGGCCATAGACCAGATACTGGGGGAGGTAGCCATGAGACAATCGACCCCTCTTAAGGCTTCCGCCTCGCACCCAGGATTCTTCAAAAGGCAAAATCCAGTCCCTGATACTATTAACCCACAGGGAGCTGTTGTTTGAGTCCAGACAACCAAAATTTACTTTTAGAAATATGGAGTCAAAAAAACACCCTTGGATTTAACATATCCAGCCCACCCTCTCTCCTCTGTAGGTAGGTTATCCCTCTTTTTACTGGGTTTAACCTGTTCCCCCACAAAAGTTGGAAAAACAGGCTAAAGAGTCTAGCGGAGAAAGATTCTGGCAAAGGAAAGACAACAGAGACGTACAAGAAGACAGGGACCAGGTAAGTCTTCAACATTTTAACCCTTTCTCTATAGGTCAGCCTCCAGTTCTTCCATCGCTGAACCTTTGCATTTCTGGATTCCAACTTGTCTTCCCAATTTAGTCTGGCATTATCATCCCTCCCAAATTTCACCCCAAGGATCTTAATATAGGAGGAGGCCTGGGCAAACTGTGGCAGATCAAACACAGGATCAGTATGACCCGTCCAGAGAGCTTGACTCTTTTCAAGGTTGACCAGAGACCCTGAGGCCTCTGAGTAACTTCTGATGGCCGCAGACAACATCTCCACCTCAAGAGGCTCAGATATCACCACAGTCACATCATCCGCGTAGGCAACAACTCTCAGAGGCAAGCAGTGGGGAACCGGCACCCCCTGAAAATCACACTCCTGCAGTGACCTAAGAAACAGGTCTATGGCAAACACATACAGCAATGGACTCAGTGGGCAACCCTGTCTCACCCCTGCCTCAACCCTGAAAGTGTCACCCTGCCACCCATTGATCAGAGGAAAGCTCTCCGCCTCACAATACAAAGTTCTCAGCCAATCTATAAATTGTCCCGGAATCCCGTACTTTGTCAAAGTGGCCCATAGATACTCATGGTCTACTCTGTCAAAGGCCTTAGCCTGGTCAAGACTCACAACATATCTCCCACACCTCAGAGCTTTACATCCCTCAAACATCTCCCTTATCGAGATAACTGCTCCAGAGATGTTCCGCCCTTTAACTGTGCCAAACTGAGAGCCTGCCAACAGTGCCGGGGACAAACAAACTAACCTAGAGAACAGAATCTTCCTGTCAACATTCAAGAGGGCAATCGGCCTCCAGTTCTTGATGTCAGTAGGCTCTTTACATTTAGACAGCAGAATCAAGGAGGACACTCTCATGGATGGAGGCATCAGGTGATTTTCTAGACTAGTTTTGTAGACATCCACGAGGACTGGAGGTAAGAGGTCTCGGAATTTTTTATAGAACTCAGCTGTTATACCATCTGGACCTGGTGCCTTCTTCAGATGTAACTTATCTATGGCCTCTTTAACCTCCTCCACCGTTAATTCCACTGTCAAAGGAGAAAAGTCCAAATCATCGGTATCAGGACCCGGAGTTGCCTCCAAGAATTGAGCCACCTTCTCTCTATCCAAAACCTTCTTCTGAAACAAGTCAGCATAGTAAGATCTCACCACCCCCCAGGATACCCTCCCGAGATTCCTGTAAAACACCCTGGGAGTCAGTGAGACCTGTGACCGATTTATTTGCCACCCGCTCCTTGCAATTCTCAAATGGATCAGGCGCCCCTAAGGACCCATAATCCCGTTCAAGAACCAGGGATGTATACCTGCGGTACTGATACTGACTTATCTCAGATTTCAGCCGGTCAATCACATGTTGGTTATCCCCGCCCGCCGAATAGAGTGACTCTAATTCTTTCCGCAGCCTGAGATACTGGCTATACTTACTCTTCCCCTTCTTAACTGACAGTTTCCTTAAGAGGGATCTGATCTCCTCCTTGACATCCTCCCACCAGTCTGCCATGTTGCCATAGAAGTCAACTCTCTCAAGCTGGTTCTGAAATAGAGAGTGGACACAACTCTGGACATAGTCATCGTCCAAGAGGCTGGAATTGAGTTTCCATAGGCCTCTCCCAATATCAGGGCATTTTGTGGCGCCCAAACAAAAGTACAAGGCCAGATGGTCAGAATAAGGGACTGTCTTTTCAGTTTTCTCACTAACATTCTCAGAAGGACTCACCAGAGCTAAGTCTATCCGACTGCATCTACCAGCACAGGAGTAGGTGAATTTTGGTTTCCTACCACCCTGAGTAAACACATCAGACAGACCAGCCTGTGTAATAACTGTATTTAAGACCTTGCAGTCCCTGGTGAGAGGTCTACCAGTAGGTCTATCACTGGATAACATGGTGGCATTAAAGTCCCCTGCCATGACTACAGGAACAGATGTAAAGAGGTACTGCTTTACGTCATCAAACAGATGTGCCCTTTCAGTCACTGACTGAGGACCATAGATATTGATGAGTCGGAGCCTTCTTCCTCGGATGGTAACTTCTAGAACCAGACACCTTCCCATCAATACCTCGGTTAATCTATGTATGGTGACATCTCTGGTGTTAAAAAGTATAGGAACCCCGGCACTAGGTTCCACTGCCAGTGACCAGAAGGACGGGCCAGACTGCCATTCTCTCTCTGCTTCTCGTAATAGTCCTAGACTATTTAAACGGGTTTCTTGCAAGAAATAGACATCCGCATCAAGATATTTCAGATGTTCATAGACTGCGTGTCTTGTCCTCCTTGCTCTGATACTATTAACATTACTGGAGATGATGTTAAGGTAGAAATCTGCCATCAGAACAAGTAGGAATACAAGTGTAGCCCTATTTGGGGGGGGGGGGGTATGAGTATTATCCCTCCCACAATAGACTCTGGCGCTGACCTGTGTGTATAATGGGACCTGAAGCCTTCGCTGAAGGGAAGAGTGGGAACATATATGAAATATATCAGTGCCTCCACCCAGGATAGAGCCTCTGTATTACAGGGAGGATCTCTTCCTGGGACTTACCCATGAAGTACAGTTAGTAGCCTTAACAAGGATCACTGTACTAATCTCACAGTCTGAAGAATACATACAGATACCACATAAGGTTATAACAGTAGCTTTATAAGAATCAACAGGGTAATAATACATACATAAAATATACTCAGAACACAGCAATACTACAACAACCAGCAAATCCTCAACCGTCTTAGGTTATATACCCGGGTATATATATAGATATATAGCAAGAGTCCAGTGCACAATACCTCCAGGCAACAGAAGAGATGCAGGGGCCCCTGTGGATGACTGTGGATCCTCGGATTCTTCCAGGAGATGACAGACAGCCGATCAGGAGATGATGATGATGATGGTGAGATTCTTCACAGGCAGCAAACAGGGCGACGGTGACGGCAGTAGATGCAGGCCTGACTACCCTAACACTGAGTCCTTAACCTGCCAGCTAAACTACTAGTGCCACCGGGCCTCTAACTAGCTAGTTGGCCTTCGGAAGCCTAACCTATCACTGCCCTGAACTATATATATATATGGATCCCTAACTACAGTTACTAGCTAGGTCCTGTGAGTATATAGGGGGTAACACATACCTAACTATATACTGTGAAGTAAAGAGGAACAAGTGGCTCTTAGTCTCCCCCAGACATAACATGTCTGTCTCACAGCAGCTCTGCTCACCTCTCTCCCCCCAGCAGCTCTGCCTCACATGTGTCTGACTCACTGTATTTACAAAACAAAACTTGCACTGAATGCCTGGGGTCTCTGAAGCCAAACTGCAGGGGCAAAGAAGCCAGATACATTATATACTAGTAGAAATGGCAGTTCCCTACACTCTCCCTCTGGTGAAATCTTTACGTCACGTCAAAGACATACAAAGTCATAGTATACAGTCAACATTACCAATGACAATATCAATATGGTTGCTTTTGCATTTACAGAGTCACAACAGGTTAATAGGTATACATGCCAGCAGGAGCGAAAATTGGTAACATATTGACCAAAGTGGACACTGCACCCACCCAAGCATGGTATAAATGAGGCTGAGTAGTAAATCTGGGGTCCCCCAAACTATCATATGTCAGCATAGGTGGAGGGTGTCTAATTCTCTCTCCTCTCCGTACCTCTCTCTGAGGTAAACTAGCATGTCCAGGCCCTAAACTAGGGTTGTCTGCCATGGTAGGGGATGGTGCTGGTGGCGTAGGAGAGCTAGATCCCTGCTCATCTGTAGACACAGATCTAGGTACGAATTCTGGAGTTTGAGGGTTCATAGGTCTCCCTGAAGGAGAAGATACTGGTGATCTAGGAACTTCAGGAGCCACAGTCCAATCACTCTCAGGAGTTTCAGGAAGGTCAGGTGGAATATCGGCTAAGGACTGTGGAAAATCGCAGGCCGAGCCATCATTGGAGATATCCATACCATCAATCTGAGGTACAGGCAACAAATGATTTCTATGCCAAGTCCTGATCCTCCCGTCCCGTCCATTTATCTTGTAGACTGGTATTCCAGGCAACCGATCTACAACTGTAAAGAGTTCACTCCGCCATCGATCAGCCAGCTTATGTTTTGCAGATGCTCCCAAATTCCGTAGCAGAACATGGTCCCCAGGGTTCAATTCTCGGTATCTTACTCGAAGATCAAATCTCCTTTTATTTCCTTCATTCACTTTGGCCGCATTTTCCTCAGCCAGCTCATAAGCACTCTTAAGCGTTTCTTTCAAACGTGCCACATATCGGTAATGATCTCGATGACTGATACCATCGGTAGAGACTCCCAACAAGATGTCAATAGGTAGCCTAGGCTCTCTTCCAAACATCAGAAAGTATGGTGAATATCCTGTGCTCTCGTGCCTTGTACTATTATAGGCATGCACCATAGCCTCCACTTTTCGACTCCTGGATCGCTTATCCTTAATTCGTAAGGTACCAAGCATATCAAGTAAAGTCCTGTTAAATCTTTCAGGAAGGGCATCTCCCTCTGGATGGTAAGGCGTCGTCCGACTTTTGCGGATGTTCAACAACTGAAGTAACTCTTTGATCAGGTTACTCTCAAAATCCCGGCCTTGATCAGAATGCAACCGGTGTGGTAAGCCATAATGGATAAAATACTTTTCCCAAAGCACTCTTGCAACAGTGACTGCTTTTTGATCCTTAGTCGGAAAGGCTTGAGCATATCGTGTGAAGTGATCAGTCACCACCAATACATTTCCAAATCCTCTGGAGTCGTTGTCAATACAAAGGAAGTCTATGCAGACAAGATCCATGGGGCCCGAACTCTTCAAGTGTCCCATGAAGGCCGCTCGAACCGGGACAGTCTTCCTCTGCAAACATCTGCGACATCACCTACACAGACGAGTCACGGTATCTCTCATTTTGGGCCAGTAGAATCGGTCTTGTATTAGGCCATAAGTCTTCTCAGGTCCCAAATGACCATGATAATCATGCAGACTTCGGAAAATCATCTTCTGAAAGCAGCTTGGAATAACTAGTTGGCGCCTTCCAGGGTGATCATGATACAGCACCACACGATAAAGTAGACCATTGTCTATTTCAAACTTCTCCCAATCTCGTAGAAGTTGACTGCATTCAGAGGGTAGGGATGTCTTTAACATTTCTATTTCTCTGTCTTGAGAACTCACTGCTTGATAAAGAGGTCCAATTAAAGGATCAGTCTTTTGACTCCAGATCATTTGCTTTGAAGATATAGAACAACTCTCAAAGGATCCTAAAGCGGCAGGGTAGGCAAACATGTCTGGCACAGTTTCGGGACCTCCCCCAATAGAGTCAATAAGCCGAGTTTCAGAAAAAGCTACTCGGTCTTCAACTATAGCAGCCATGGCACACAAAGCTCCTACTCCAGGACTTGGCACTTCTTCCCATTCATCCACTACTTCCGGACTAGGTAATCCAGGCCGTCTTGATAGAGCATCTGCCCCAATGTTCTTAGGCCCCGATTTATACTTGAGTGTGAATTGGTAGTTGGATAAAGCCGCCAACCAGCGATGTCCTGTAGCATCGAGTTTAGCGGTTGACAAAATGTATGTCAGTGGATTGTTGTCTGTTCTTACTTCAAACGTGGCTCCGTATAAATAGTCATGTAATTTATCAACAATGGCCCACTTGAGCGCCAAAAACTCCAATTTATGTACAGGATAATTTTTCTCGCTGGGAGAAAGACTTCGACTTATGAAAGCTATGGGCCGTAACCCGGCCGGGTATTCTTGGTGCAGCACGCCACCTAATCCTTCAAAGCTGGCATCTACATGTAGCACATATGGCTTCTGTGCATCAGCATAAGCCAGAACGGGAGCTTCTGTCAATTTCTTCTTCAACAACTTAAATGCTTCTTCACAATCCGCAGTCCACCTATCGCCAAAAAGGCTTTTGGAAGACCCTTTCTTCTTTCCCGGATCTCCTGCATCACTCTTCAACAGGTCGAGGAGGGCTCGAGCAATTTTTGAATATCCTTCCACAAATCGTCGATAGAATCCACAAAACCCCAAGAAAGATTGCAACTCCGTAATATTTTGCGGTCGGGGCCAATTCACCACAGCTTCAATCTTACCAGGATCGGTAGCAACTCCTTCAGCAGAAACAATATGACCTACATAAGTGACCGAAGATCTACAAAATTTGCATTTGTCAGCCGACAACTTCAGCCCCTCTTCTTTTAAGCGTTGGAGTACTCTCATGAGTCGTTCTTCATGTTCTTCCAGCGTCTTTCCAAACACAATAATGTCGTCAAGATATACAAGGCATTCCCGGGGCACTAAATCACCTAACACTCTTTCCATCAACCTTTGGAACGTTGCTGGCGCACCTTTTGTACCTTGCGGCATACGAGTGAACTGAAAGAAACCCAAGGGGCATATGAAGGCTGTCTGTTCCTGATCCTCAGGTGCCATTGGGACTTGATAGTATCCCGATCTTAAGTCCAGCACTGTGAACCAACAGTTTCCATTCAGAGCTTCCAGAGCTTCTTCAATTCTCGGCAGTGTATACTGATCAGGTAAGGTTCTCCGGTTCAGAGTTCTGTAATCCACACATAGGCGAATTGCTCCAGATTTTTTTTTCTTACCACCACAATAGGTGAGGCATAGGGGCTCTTACTGTCCACAATGATCCCCTGACCTTTCATTTGCTGTAGAGTCTGTCTTAACTCATCAACATCCTTTGGAGCAACTCTCCGTGGTCGCTCCCGGAAGGGAGTAGAATCGGTCAATCGGAAAGTGTGTTGAGCACTTTTAGCACAACCTACATCCATATCATCCATGGTGAACACTTCCGATAATTCAGACAACTTCTGTGTCAGACGCTGATTCCAGGCCTCTGGTAAATGTGGATCACTCAAGTCAAGATTGAGATTAGGGATTGCATCTCGGGTTTGAATCCTGCACACTTCAGCGTATGGATTTACTCCAAGCACAGGGTAGCAGTGGGCCACATTCTGGTATGGTCCAATTACAATCGGATGCGGTGAACAGTTCCTCACTGTCACACAGGTAGATAACTCCACTTTATTTCTCCAGTCCTTTCTCTCTGGGATCACCATCCAGCCATTCTGGTTAATCATTTCTTCAGGGGTTTCCATAAGGACATAACTCCCCCTTCAAGCAAATCGGGAGCAATGCTGGAGGCTACTCTCAGAACTCTCTCCCCACCGGCAGGAACTTCCACGGTTCTCTCACCGATATGATATACCATTCCATGTCGATAGCCAGTAGACAGGGCATCACAGAGTTCTCTAAGATCAGAAGATATATTCACCGGCTGAGCTGCAGGGTTCCAATCTCTTCCAAGAAACTTCTGAAAAGCATAATGCACTGCGGAACAATTAGTGCCAAGTATCACAGGAGCTGCACAAGAATCCCCTGTATCAGGGCAGACAAGAGCCGTAATCTTCATGGGAGCGACACTCTGATCTTCTAATTCAGGGACAGCTATAACTACTTGCAGGCTGCCATCTACAGGATATGATCCTGAATTAAGCCCCCACAATTTCATTTGTCCCGTAGACTGAAGAGGTATATCCCTCAGATACTTTTGGTAGAACGAGCGATAAATCAGGGTCACTTGAGATCCTGTATCAAACAGGGCAGGAGCGGCATGACCATTGACAGTGACTTTGACAACGGACCTGGAGCCCGCGATAGCACCTCTGGTCTTTACTTGGCCCGCCTTCCTTCGGTGTCTTTGATTCTGAATAGAGAAGACAGCACTGTGTCCCAATCCCTCACTGTCCTCCGTACACTGTCTGGCAGTATGGCCCGTCTGACCACATTTATAACAGGTTCTAGCATCCTTCCTCCATTGAGTGGCAGTGGGTGGAGTGGCGGACTGTCTAAGTTCTGACCGCTCCGCTGGTTTGTCCTTGTTTGAATTAGGAACAACATCTTCTTTAGAGATGCTTTTCGCTTTCTTAGGGGTACTAAAACTAATGTCAGCTTCTTGTTTCTTCACTAACTTAATTAAGTCAGGAAATGGAAGGACTCTATCAGATAGTAAGACCTTGAGTACTTGAGCAAGAGGATGATGAGGTTGTAACCCTCACACCAACTGACTGGTTCTCATAGCGTCTACCTCTGAAGTAGATATAGCTGCGTGGTACACCAGACGTGAAAGAAGTAGCTGTAAACGGTTAATAAAAGTAGAGACATTTTCCCCTTCTTTTTGACGAACCATTCGGTAATCAGCAACCATCTGGGCAAGGTCATAGTATGGCTCAAAGTGATCAGACAGTACTTGTATATAGTCCAATGCACTCACTCCTTCATGAGAGTCTCTGTACAAGCGGATCAATTCTGCAGCAGGAGACCGCAAACTTTCACTGATACGCTGCCGCTTGCCTTCTTCAGAGCAAGACCATTCCTTCAGGCATTGGAGAGTATGTTCTTTCCATATCTCAAAGTTTTCCTCCCCTTGTGGTACTGGGACATTACCAGAGAATACTTTTAGTTTCTTGTAGTGAGTGGCCTGCAGGCCCTGAGCTAACATTTCAGTCAGCCTGGCTAAAGTGCTAATAGCACTGTCACTAGAGGAACTGCTAGCGACGGCCATACTGGGGGGGTAACTGGCTGAGCGGGGTTCTTCCTTTACCTGAACCAGGGGAGGAACAGGAGGTCGGTAATCCCATGTAGTAGCTAGTGGGAGGTTCCCCTCTGAGCTATATCGCTTCTCCATATCAATGACTATTCCCACTTCTAAATCTCAGCAGTGCCTCCAAATGTAGCCCTATTTGGGGGGGGGTATGAGTATTATCCCTCCCGCAACAGACTCTGGCGCTGACCTGTGTGTATAATGGGACCTGAAGCCTTCGCTGAAGGGAAGAGTGGGAACATATATGAAATATATCAGTGCCTCCACCCAGGATAGAGCCTCTGTATTACAGGGAGGATCTCTTCCTGGGACTTACCCATGAAGTACAGTTAGTAGCCTTAACAAGGATCACTGTACTAATCTCACAGTCTGAAGAATACATACAGATACCACATAAGGTTATAACAGTAGCTTTATAAGAATCAACAGGGTAATAATACATACATAAAATATACTCAGAACACAGCAATACTACAACAACCAGCAAGTCCTCAACCGTCTTAGGTTATATACCCGGGTATATATATAGATATATAGCAAGAGTCCAGTGCACAATACCTCCAGGCAACAGAAGAGATGCAGGGGCCCCTGTGGATGACTGTGGATCCTCGGATTCTTCCAGGAGATGACAGACAGCCGATCAGGAGATGATGATGATGGTGAGATTCTTCACAGGCAGCAAACAGGGCGACGGTGACGGCAGTAGATGCAGGCCTGACTACCCTAACACTGAGTCCTTAACCTGCCAGCTAAACTACTAGTGCCACCGGGCCTCTAACTAGCTAGTTGGCCTTCGGAAGCCTAACCTATCACTGCCCTAAACTATATATATATATGGATCCCTAACTACAGTTACTAGCTAGGTCCTGTGAGTATATAGGGGGTAACACATACCTAACTATATACTGTGAAGTAAAGAGGAACAAGTGGCTCTTAGACTCCCCCAGACATAACATGTCTGTCTCACAGCAGCTCTGCTCACATCTCTCCCCCCAGCAGCTCTGCCTCACATGTGTCTGACTCACTGTATTTACAAACAAAACTTGCACTGAATGCCTGGGGTCTCTGAAGCCAAACTGCAGGGGCAAAGAAGCCAGATACATTATATACTAGTAGAAATGGCAGTTCCCTACACAAGAAACAGAGAGATGGACCCCATTGTTATAGATCAGAGTCAGAGGTGTCCTGGTGACCTGCTGTTTCCATGTCCGATTCAGACTGTACCTCAGCTCGGCGGGGTCTTCTTTTAGTGGGTGGATCGCCCTCTGGTTCATCATCGAACTCTGCCATCATTCGTATGATTTCTCTGTCTATTTCTGCTTCGGTCTCTGACAGGACACTAAATCTATTTGATGTTGCAGTAACATCGCCCGTTCTATCCAATCTCATCTTAGTTGGTTTTTGGACAGTGGACCACTCACCCTCAGGCTTACGGCTGGATTTATCTTTCTTTCTTCTCTTTGTACTGGTGGGTTTTTGGGTAGGAGAAGAGATGGCCACTGAGGGTTGTACAACCTGCCCAACAACCTCCATGGTCGCCTCAATGGGTTCTAACTGGGCTTGGCCCTGGGTGGTATCACCTGTATCTGTTTGAGACTCAGTGACTACTGACCCTGACAACAGCGCCTCCTCCTCCTCCTGTATGTCATCAGCCGCTGCCAGCAAGTCCTCATCAGGGATATCCCTACGGAGGTTATGCCAAGCATCCGGACAGTCCCTGTGGGGGTGACCCATCTTACCACATAGGTTACACCTGATGTTTTGGCAGGTAGCGCTCACGTGGCCCACTTCATTACAGAAGCTGCACTTTACCATGGTGCACACACTCGCCACATGACCGGCCTTCCCACACCTAAAGCATCTGCGTGGCTGACCCGCATAGAAGCAGATGCCTTTCTCTCGGCCAATAAAGAATGAGTTGGGCAGATGTTGGGTTATGTTATTGTGCTGATGTAACTTAACCAGGACCTTCCACCCACCAGTCCAGATCCCGTCTTCATCCCTGTTCTTAGTTAGATCGGACATGAGGTCGCAATGTCTCCTGAGCCAGATGACAATGTCCTGAGGGGGAACGGTCTCATTCCAGAACAAAATGGTGACATTTGCTGTATCTGACTTAGAGATGGGGATGAAGCTGAATTTATTCCAACCCTCAGTATCTCTAAACCTAGTGAGATTATCCCAGAAACGGTCCAGATCAGACATCAGTTTAAAGCTCACATCATACCCCTGGCGGTCAGGAAGGTTTATCACTGCCAGGATGTCAGTCGGCAGGAAGCCCATCTGGGTACATAGGAGCCCTCTGACCACAAACCTTCTATCAGGCAGATCTTCCTTGGCACCTTTGTGCCTAAACCTGACTACATTCCTCCTCTTGAAAGCCTGGCCTGTATAGTTCGTGCTCGATGTAAAAGAAGGAGCACCGCGGCTCCAGGCATTCCCAGAGGAGGTATGGCCAGATCCGCCATCTTCGCGTGCCTGTGGGCGCTGTGTGGGCTGCTGAGCACCTGCACTAGGAGGTTCTGCTACTACATGAGAGTCTAGAGGGGGAAAGTCCTGTACATTGGACTGCGCTGTGTCCACCTGTGGCATCCCAGAGCTGGCTATGGCTGGGCTGAGGGTGATCTCTGTGCATTGTATTATTTCCTGTTGCTTCATAGCCTGTGTGACATAGCAGGGGTCCTGAGTCTCACACAACACAGCGCCACCTAGTGAGCCTCACACATGCATTACACCTCCCATAGAATTGAATAGTAACCAAATGTCCAATGGGAGGACATCGCCTGGGTAAAGGGGAGGAGTCAGCTGATCACTGGGTCCCCATGGTAACACCCCTGCAGGAAGGTCCTGTGTGTGAGGAGTTAGAAGTGTGGAGTGTTAGGAGGAGGAGGTGAGGAGATAAGTGTGATGTCCTGTGAAGAAAGCAGTGAGTTTAGTGCAGGAATCTCAAGTCCTAGACAGGCCCAGGAAGGTTGGAGAGCTGACATACTCCAGCTATTCAGAAGATCCTGTCCCCTGTCTGCCTAGCCATCGCCCTGAAGGAAGTCAAGCATCATTATCTTGTCAGCCTGAGACTGTGGAGAGAACATTCTGGAACACGTGCTCCATAGCAAGTATCACAGGATCCAGGGGCCAAGGCCAGACCTGTGGAATATCCTGCCACCCTGACTATTGCACCCCGAAACTCTGAGCTATCAGGACCACATAACGTGAGTGGGGAATATTATGTACTAGTATCATGGTGGGCATCCTCCTATGAGCCAAATAGGAGCCCAGACGCACCTTAGGGCTGTAACACTGAAGTATAAGGGGCTAGGAACACCTTTCATCAAGTCTACCCTGCACCCCAGGACTTTGCTGTGTCACCAGGCGTACCCCGTTGTTTTGTATTGAAGAAACTGTTTAAGCATTTGTGCCTCCACACCCATGGAAGTAAAAGTTCAACTTTACAACCGTTTCTGTGTCTGACTCTGCACCGACAACATCAGGGCGCCCCAAACACCACCAGTCGGCACAGTATAGGGGAAGCGCCCCGGGGGAACAATCACCACCAACATTTTTGCAGCCCCCTCATCACCGGTACCAGTGGTGGTAACGTGGGACAGCACCAGCGCTGCGCCCTCGTGCCCAGAGACCGTGACAAGTCTGCGCTGTTTGCACCCCGCAATCCCAACTGCAGCGTTACCTTCCATCTGGTCACCACAAGAAAAACTGGCGTCACGAACAGGATGCGGGTGTGTGCCATTTTGAGAAAGTCGCCACGAAAAGTGCGCCAAATTGTCTCCAGAGCATCGGTCTTTATTGTGGACTTTGCTAAGATCAAGTTTATTCCCTGAGAGTGCTTGCCACAAAGAGGGGGAGCCCTATACCCCTGAAGTAAGCCCTAAAGACTGTCCTCTCAGTGTGTTACAGCCCTGGAAGAGTCAAAACGCCCAGGACTTGTTTGCTGCGCCACATCGCTGTGTAAGAACGCCCACAAAGGGTTAACTGTACCTTGCAAAAGTGCGGGAGATTTTTAGCACTGCCCATGAGGCCAGGAGACCCATCTGCCGCCATCTTAGGAGAGCCCAGAATGCTGAGCGCAATGCTCCAGCGCACCCATACAAGAAAGTGAAAGGCGAACGTGCCGGCGCCATTTCTGACTCTCCGGTGCCGCATCACCGTCCCTGCTGTGCACCGCTGATCTCTGGTCCACGCTGCAGTTGCTGTCAGTGAGTACTGTGCCTCCCTGTCCTTGTCTTCAGTCCTCCCACGGCCCCAGCGAGTGTTTTCCGTGTACAGTGTCCGTCGGGAGTGCCACCATTAAAGAGGGGGAGCACACCGTCAGCCTGCATCACAGTGACTCTGTTAATAGCTACAGCATTCTTAAAGGGACAGCATTCCAAGTTGTAGTCTCCATTCCCTGCCAGCAAGCAGTTGAGTTTCTTAAAGAGACGGCGACCTAATTTCAGTCATACCTGCAAACAACATGACTGAGCAAAGTGACATTGTGCCATCTGTTTCTAGTGATCCAGCAGTGCCCATGGCGAGCAGCCTACCATTCTCCATGCCATTTTACCCTGGCGCACCATGGCTGCCGCGCTACAAAGGGGAGGCGCATACCCTCAGGGACTTTCGTGAGAAGATGCTGTCTCTCTTCCAGTTCTATCCTCTGAATACAGAACAGCAGATACAGATCCTGCTGGGCCAGCTTGAGGGTGCTGCAGATAGGGAGGTCAAATCCTGGCCTGCCTCTGACAAAAGAACCCCTGGGCAAATTCTGGACAAACTCCAGGTGAACTTTGACGTGCGATCTGTCTCCGAGGTAAAGATGCGCTTCTTTTCCAGACGACAACTACCTGGTGAGACCCTGCGGGACTATGCTTTATCCCTCCAAGAGGCGTTCAGAGCTGTGGTGCAAGTGGATCCACGTGAAAATGTGGACTCTGATAAAATCTTGCTTGACCGCTTCATAGAAGGGGCGGGTACCACATTGCTCCAGAGTCAGTTGCGAATGCTTGCTGCACAACATCCCAGCATCACGTTTGCTGACTTCAAGGCCCTTGCCATCCAGCTCTTGGGACAGGAGCAGCCCCAGTCGAGCCCAGTCATCTGTGCTCCCTCACCTGGACCCTCAACAAGCATTGCTCCAGTTGTCCTGCCACTACCTCTGGGTACCTCACCTGCTGCCCAAACTGCGCAGACTACACCAGCAGACTCCAGAGATGACCTTCTGGCCCGAGTGGATCATCTGACCCGTGCCATGGAACAGATCACCGTCCGTCTAGATCGTCTGACCCAGCCGTCTTCATCGTCCAGTGATCCTTTCCGAAGTCTCAACATCTCACCTGAGTCGCCACCCAGACGTCCGTCTTCAGTGAAACCTCCGCAGAGTGAGAGGCCATACTGTACCTATTGCCATAGATATGGACACACCAGGCCTCAGTGTTTTCAGTTAAACAGGCCACCCCCGAGGCAGCGGGCCGCCCCTCGGGAGGAAAGAAGAAGGGCCCAGGTGAATCTTCAGTGCCATTGTCATGCTTCATCTCAGCCTGCCCACACATCACAATCCGGGTGAACGGCGTCCCTCTGACAGCGTTGGTGGACACTGGATCTCAGGTAACAACCCTGCGCAAGCAGGTGTTCCTTGAACATTGGGACTTAGGTGTGTTGAATAGAACACCTGACACATGGATAAATCTGTGTGCCAGCAATGGACAGCCCATACCACAGCAGGGTTATTGGGAACCCACTATCCAGATTGGGGACTTGAAACTGCCTAGACAGGGTGTAATTGTCACTGATGTAGAGGATGATAGGTTTGCAGTTGTAATATTAGGCATGAATGTTTTACGCCATTGCTTTGCAGAAGTGTTGGATGCCTTTCATGCCTCTCTCCTTACAGCTTCTCCCAGTGACCAGCAGACCATTCAGCGGGCCATTCATGTACTCAATGCCCAGCACAAGTTCGCCAACAAACAAGGTGAAATTGGTCGAGTCCGGATCCAAGATACCCGTCCAGTAACCCTACAGCCTGGAACAGAAACTATGGTGTGGTGCCGTGCCCGTCCGGGCATAGAAAATCAGGACTACGAGGCCTTGCTACAACCCATACAGGTAGATGGCCAACCACTTGTCATGGCTGCCCGCAGCCTTGTCACAGTTTCCAATGGACGTGTTCCTGTCCGCTTAGTCAACTTGGGCGATGCTCCCGTGAACCTCCACAAGTTCCACTCTGTGGCCCTGCTACACCGGTTAGCACCAGAAGACATTCTCTCTGGTGTTTCTACCGCCACACAGCGTTCCACCCAAGCTGCTGAGAACATTCAGAATGGAGCCACGAAGTCCTGGTGGGATGAATTGAACGTGGGAGACGCCAATACCCCTATAGAGCACATCAATGGGGTTCGCAATGTGGCCAAGCGTTACCAACAGGCATTCAGCAAACACCCATTGGACTTTGGTAAGACCACGACCATACAACATCGCATTCTGACTGGCGACCACCATCCAATCAAGGAGTGTCACCGTCCAATACCACCCGCAATGTACCAACCGGTGAAAAAGTTGATCCAAGAGATGTGAGATGCTGATGTCATCCGGGAGAGTAACAGCCCCTGGGCAGCCCCGCTAGTCCTTGTCAAGAAGAAAGACGGAACCCTACGATTTTGTGTGGACTATCGTAAACTCAACAATGTCACGCACAAAGACGCATACCCATTGCCGCGGATTGAGGAATCTCTAACGGCTTTGGGATCAGCTACCTGTTTCTCGACCCTGGACTTAACCAGTGGATACTGGCAAGTCCCTATGGCGCCTGAAGATCGTGAAAAGACTGCGTTTACGACCCCGATGGGACTCTTTGAATTCAATAGTATGCCATTTGGGCTATGTAATGCCCCAGCCACATTCCAACGGCTTATGGAGAGGTGCCTCGGCCATGAGAATTTCCAGAGTGTGCTACTGTACCTGGACGATGTTATTGTATTCTCCCGGACATACCAAGAACACCTTCGTCACCTGTCCGAGGTATTCAAGGTACTTATACAGCACGGTCTAAAGGTGAAGCCCTCCAAGTGCTACCTGTTGAAACCCCAAGTTCACTACCTTGGGCATGTCGTGAGCGCACAAGGCGTCCAACCTGATCCTGAAAAGATCACTGCAGTCCAGAACTGGCGAAGACCAACTACCGTCAAAGAAGTCCGAAGCTTCCTTGGATTCGCAGGTTACTACCGGCGTTTCATACCACACTTTGCCCAAATAGCCGAGCCTCTGAACGAGTTGTTGCGCGGTTGTCCCAGAGAAAACTACAACCGAAAGCTTCCGGTAGACTGGACAGCGCGTCAAGAGGAAGCCTTTCAAGCACTTAAAGCACTTCTGACGCAACCACCAATTCTAGCCTATCCCAATTACAGTCAGCCATTCCGCTTGTACACAGATGCAAGTCACCAAGGTTTGGGTGCAGTGTTGTCCCAGGTTCAGGACAACAAAGAGCGAGTCATCGCCTACGCCAGCAGGAGTCTGAGAGGCGCGGAGAAGAACGGCCAGAACTATAGTTCTTTTAAAGTCGAACTTCTGGCGCTTGTCTGGGCCGTGACAGAGAAGTTTAAAGACTACCTGGCTGCCACACCCTTTACCGTGTACACAGATAACAATCCGTTGGCGCATCTGGACACTGCTCGACTGGGAGCCCTTGAACAACGGTGGGCCTCAAGACTCGCGAATTACAAGTTCTCTGTCAAGTATCGCAGTGGCAAGTCCAACGCTAACGCTGATGCACTCTCAAGGTTGCCTGTGGGAGAAGAACCACCCCGAGAAGACATCTGGGAAGAGGTGGAGATGCCACCATTCTACAACAAGTTTGCCCAACAGGTTGCTATTGGTGTCCCTGTAGAAGGAGAATCTCTGGCGAAAACAGCTGCCGAATCCCTCCAGGAGCCATCTCTGTGGAAAACGTTTCAAGAAGAGAGCAGAGTTTTAGGAGAATTGTCAGATTTCCTGCTTACAGGAAGAATACCAACCCGTGTAAAGAGAGGTCTTCATGACGTGGAATTAAAACACCTTTGGCGACAGAGGAAGCGCCTGTTTGTCCAACGAGGCCTTCTACATAGAAACACTCTTGATCCTGTCACAGGTGAAAGGCTTCATCAGATCCTCGTACCAAGAAGAGACGCACAGATGATACTTGAGGCGTATCATGACAGATCCGGTCACTTCGGGGTACAAAAGACCGAAGCTACCATCCGTCGTCGCTTCTATTGGGTTGGGATGAGGAGTGACATTGAGAGTTGGTGCCGAGAGTGTCCCGCCTGTAGTATCACCAAGGAAGGTCGAAGAGATCAGAAGGCCCCTCTACATCCAATTAAGACTCAAAAGCCGTGTGAAATTGTTGCTCTGGACCACGTGAAGTTGGGTCCCACACGTTCCGGCTACAGCTACGCTCTGACAATGGTGGATCATTACTCCAAGTTCCTTGTCATCGTGCCTGTCAGAGATCTTACAGCAAGAACTACGGCTGAGACCTTCTACGCAGAGTTTGTCCGCCATTACGGTTGTCCTGAGCATATCCTCACCGACCGTGGATCGGCGTTTGAATCCCAATTGTTCCGTGAGCTGTGTCAGTTCCAAGACTGCAAGAAGTTGCGAACCACAGCGTATCACCCTCAAGGGAATGGTATGTGCGAGAAGGCAAATCAAGTGATCATCGGCATGCTAAGAACAGCCGCAGTTACACCTGGTGTTGAGTGGCCTGAGCGTATCAAGGACTTGGCCTATATTTACAACAACACACCCCAAACATCTACGGGATACGCACCATTGTATCTAATGTTTGGAAGACAAGGTCAACTTCCTTCAGACTTAACCCTTGGTGTGAAGGTCCCTGACACCATCAATCCACTACCCATAACAGACTGGGTTGTTGAACACCGCCGACGTATGGAGGAAGCTAAAGAGATAGTTGAAACGCGCATGGATGAGGTTCGTAGGAGACAACAGGAGGATTAGAACCATCACGCCCATGCAGCGCCCCTGAAAGTTGGCGACCGTGTATGGTTAAGGAATAACCATCGGAATGGGAAATTGGATCCATTCTGGGAGAAAGAACCATACAGTGTCATCTCCATACCATATCCTGAATCCGACGTGTATGAGATCTCTAAACCTGGGAGACAGCCCCAAGTAGTACACCGAAACCGTCTGAAGCTGTGCCTTAAAGAAGGACTACCCACAGAGGTGCCCCCAGCTGAGACAACGAGTACAGAGATCTTGTCACCTTCTGAAGCGAAAGAGAGACCCCCAACGTTAACTGAGCTTATGTGGGCGCCTAAACTACTACCATTTAGCTGTTATCCACCAATTGCTCTAGTGCAAGAGAATCCTTCGACAGATGATTTAATTGATTTCAGTGACTCTGTTCCTGATTCAAATCTCGTTCCACTTAGGCGTTCTGAGCATACCACAAAAGGCGTACCTCCAACACGCTATAGTGATGCCATGGCTGTCCTTGGGTAAAAGAGGTTAACTGTCTCTGCTTCTGTATATATGTTATTCCTGCTCTGATTACATTAATGTTTTTCCTGTGTGTATATACAGTATATATATAATATCTTGCCATGTAATATAGTATTTACATTTATATGCAACAATCCAAGCCATAGTGCCTGGCTCACCGAGCCAAGGAAGTTCTGTTACCCCATTGCGGTATGGACATTGGTGCTAGAGTGCCTACTCTTCCTTACAGAAAGGACTGTTTATTGTTTCTCAGAGAGACTCTCATGATAATGGACACTTACGAAATTTGTGCCAGAGAGCCTCTGGACCCATTTGCACTACTGTTGTTTCTATATGGACTGTCTTATGGTACCGCCAAAAGTTTCCATAAGTCTGAGTTTAATTATCTCTCCGTTACCCTTCAGACTTCTCATGGACATTCCAGGACTATGCCGGGAGGTCTTACCTCAAGTTTCTAAGTATTATATTTTTCTAAACTGTTAGTGACATTTGCACTTTATTCGTATTTATTAACGTTATGTTACATTTCTCACCTTCACCCCAGCCCGTCGCCGAGGTCGGCTCAGTGAAAGAGGGGGAGTATGTGGCATCCCAGAGCTGGCTATGGCTGGGCTGAGGGTGATCTCTGTGCATTGTATTATTTCCTGTTGCTTCATAGCCTGTGTGACATAGCAGGGGGTCCTGAGTCTCACACAACACAGCGCCACCTAGTGAGCCTCACACATGCATTACACCTCCCATAGAATTGAATAGTAACCAAATGTCCAATGGGAGGACATCGCCTGGATAAAGGGGAGGAGTCAGCTGACCACTGGGTCCCCATGGTAACACCCCTGCAGGAAGGTCCTGTGTGAGGAGTTAGAAGTGTGGAGTGTTAGGAGGAGGAGGTGAGGAGATAAGTGTGATGTCCTGTGAAGAAAGCAGTGAGTTTAGTGCAGGAATCTAATAATAATAATAATAGTCCTTTAATAGTCCCACAATGGGGAAATTCAGTGTGTTACAGCAGCAAAGATAAGATAAGATAAGATAAGCAGATACAAATACAAATACAACATGTACAGGAATGTTCCAAGGTGAGAGGCATTACATTAATAGCAGACAGACAGATAGGACGTAGCAGGGAGGGGGGGGGGGGGGATTTAACAGGCAGAGAGATATTTCAGTTCTCTGTGTGTAATGATCTCCGCTTAGGTCGGTGTTGGTTCGGTGGGGAGGAAAGACTTCCGATAGCGCTCCTTCTCACACCTAGGGTGGAGCAGTCGGTCACTGACAGTACTGCTCAGCGCGATCACAGTCTCATGCATGGGATGGGACTTCTTCTTCTGCATGGAGCTCACCACGGACAGTATCCTTCTGTCACCCACCACCTGCACTGGGTCCAGTGGGCTCCCCAGGACAGAGCTGGCCCTTCTAATCAGCTTGTCAAGTTTATTTCTGTCCCTGGTTGATATACTGCTCCCCCAGCAGGCCACTCCAAAGAAGATGGCTGATGCCACTACCGAGTTGAAGAAAGTTCTAAGAAGTGCCCCCCGGATTCCAAAGGCTCTCAGTTTCCTAAGCAGGTAGAGCCTGCTGTGGCCCTTCCTGTACAGGGCCTCCATATGATCTGCCCAGTCCAGCTTATTATTAAGGAGCAAACCCAGGTACTTATAGGTGTTCACAATCTCGATGCCCGTCCCCAGGATGTCCACTGGTTTAGGAGGGCTTCTGCCTTTGCGGAAGTCCACCACCATCTCCTTGGTCTTCCCCGCGTTAATCTTCAGGTGGTTCCGGTGGCACCAGTCCACAAAATCCTGGTTCAGTTCTCTGTACTCCCTGTCATCATCATCTGTGATGAGACCCACTATTGCAGAGTCGTCAGAATACTTCTGTAGGTAGCAGCTGGATGAGTTGCACCTAAAATCTGCAGTGTACAGTGTGAAGAGGAAAGGGGCGAGAACCGTACCCTGAGGTGCCCCCGTATTACAGATCACGGTACCTGACACACAGTCTTGGGCTCTCACGTATTGAGGTCGATTTGTGAGGTAGTCTAGGATCCAGTTGGAGAGGTGGTGGTCCACTCCAGCAAGGCCCAGCTTGTCCCTCAATAACCTGGGCTGTATGGTGTTAAAAGCACTGGAGAAGTCAAAGACCTCAAGTCCTAGACAGGCCCAGGAAGGTTGGAGAGCTGACATACTCCAGCTATTCAGAAGATCCTGTCCCCTGTCTGCCTAGCCATCGCCCTGAAGGAAGTCAAGCATCATTATCTTGTCAGCATGAGACTGTGGAGAGAACATTCTGGAACACGTGCTCCATAGCAAGTATCACAGGATCCAGGGGCCAAGGCCAGACCTGTGGAATATCCTGCCACCCTGACTATTGCACCCCGAAACTCTGAGCTATCAGGACCACATAACGTGAGTGGGGAATATTATGTACTAGTATCATGGTGGGCATCCTCCTATGAGCCAAATAGGAGCCCAGACGCACCTTAGGGCTGTAACACTGAAGTATAAGGGGCTAGGAACACCTTTCATCAAGTCTACCCTGCACCCCAGGACTTTGCTGTGTCACCAGGCGTACCCCGTTGTTTTGTATTGAAGAAACTGTTTAAGCATTTGTGCCTCCACACCCATGGAAGTAAAAGTTCAACTTTACAACCGTTTCTGTGTCTGACTCTGCACCGACAACATCAGGGCGCCCCAAACACCACCAGTCGGCACAGTATAGGGGAAGCGCCCCGGGGGAACAATCACCACCAACATTTGTGCAGCCCCCTCATCACCGGTACCAGTGGTGGTAACGTGGGACAGCACCAGCGCTACGCCCTCGTGCCCAGAGACCGTGACAAGTCTGCGCTGTTTGCACCCCCGCAATCCCAACTGCAGCGTTACCTTCCATCTGGTCACCGCAAACCCCACCATCAACCTCTATGTCTGTGATATCAGCAGACTCCAGAGACTGGACTGTAGAGGGGTCTGACGCCATAGATGGTGAAAGATGCCCCCCCAGAATGAGAAACACTTTCACCTGCTACACCATTATCACATACAGAATTATCTATAATCTCAGACACATTAGATGGATAGTCAGTGGCAGCAGAGTCCTGCACAGCAGAGTCCACAATGTTATTACAGCCACTATCAGTGATGTCCTGCACAGCAGAGTCCAGACTGTCCCACACACTAACAACCTGAGACCCTGAATGTGCTACTACCCCAGTACCTTCAGGTAACAGTCCACAGTCCTGCTGAGATGACCTGCTTCCTGGGACTTGTGGTGTCTGCATAGATGCTCCTTCAGGTAGGGGTCCATGGTCTTGCTGTAAAGTGCTGGTTGCTGGGACTTATGGTGCCTTGCCAGGAACTGCTGCAGGTCTTTGCTGTGGCTTGGCATTAGCTGCTCCTTCCCCATACAAATTCCCTTCCTTAAAAGGCAAACTTGCTGGCTGCAGAATAGGTTTTGCATGGGACTGCTGGCCACCATCTTGAGATGGTTCAGATCCAACTTTGGAGCGAGATAATGGTGACTGCCGATATTCCTCGAATCGCTGCTGGTTTCTGTAGGATTCTCCCACCGGTCCCATTTGCTCCAGTACAGTCTCGGTCTCCCGTACATTATCGGCGAGCTCTTTCACCATTGCGCTCAGCTTCTTGTCCAGTATTGCCTCTACCCCAAGTTTAGCAGCCCTTATTTTGTAGGCACAGTCTATCTGTCTCTGCAGAGATAGTTTATTCGCCTTCAATGTTTCCATTCTCCTGACCAGTGCTGGGATCTCGTCTGCCAGGCGCAGTTCAGGTGCTCGCTCAGCGGCTGTAACAGTCTGTGCATTATTGGGTAGCCTTGCAGGCTGGTTACTCACAGTCTGGCCTCTGGTCGGTGTAGCCCGTGACCTCTGGCCCGCTGCGGCTGCCGTCACTGCCATGGGGCCACAATCTGCAGATTGGGCACTGGGTCCCAGTTTGTTCCCAGTGACCGCACCACCGGTACCATGAAGCCTCCCTGCTGGTCTCTCTTTGGTCACATCCACAGGCTTTTCTACAGTTTTGCAGTTTCCACTGCCAGATCTTGTCCGCTCAGACCGTACCAGTACAGGCCGCTGCATGTTCTCCTGCATGGTCTGTTTCTCCAGGGACGTTCTCCTCTGTCTGCAGGAGGGTGGAGTGGACGGGACACCTGTAACCTGTAATGGCGTCTGCACAGGCTGCACGGCTTGCTTCTTCTTACTTTCAGGTATTCTTTCTGGATACTGCACAATTACAGTCATGGCCAAAAGTTTTGAGAATGATACAAATATTAATTTTTACAAAGTCTACTGCTTCAGTTTTTCTAATGGCAATTTGCATATACTCCAGAATGTTATAAAGAGTGATCAGCTTAACAGCAATTACTTGCAAAGTCAATATTTGCCTAGAAAATGAACTTTATCCCCCAAAACACATTTCAACATCATTGCAGCCCTGCCTTAAAAGGACCACCTAACATCGTTTCAGTGATTGCTCCATTAACACAGGTGTGGGTGTTGATGAGGACAGGGCTGGAGATCAATCTGTCATGATTAAGTAAGAATGACACCACTGGACACTTTAAAAGGAGGCTGGTGCTTGCCATCATTGTTTCTCTTCTGTTAACCATGGTTATCTCTAAAGAAACACGTGCAGTCATCATTGCACTGCACAAAAATGGCCTAACTGGGAAGAGTATTGCAGCTAGAAAGATTGCACCTCAGTCAACAATCTATCGCATCATCAAGAACTTCAAGGAGAGAGGTTCCATTGGTGCCAAAAAGGCTCCAGGGCGCCCAAGAAAGACCAGCAAGCGGCAGGACCGTCTCTTAAAAGTGTTTCAGCTGCGGGATCGGGCTACCAGCAGTGCAGAGCTTGCTGAGGAATGGCAGCAGGCAGGTGTGAGTGCATCTGCACGCACTGTGAGGCGGAGACTCTTGGAGCAAGGCCTGGTCTCAAGGAGGGCAACAAAGAAGCCACTTCTCTCCAGAAAAAACATCAGGGACAGACTGATATTCTGCAAAAGGTACAGGGAGTGGACTGCTGAGGACTGGGGGAAAGTCATTTTCTCTGATGAATCCCCTTTTCGATTGTTTGGAACATCTGGAAAACAGCTTATTCGGAGAAGAAGAGGTGAGCGCTACCACCAGTCTTGTCTCATGCCAACTGTAAAGCATCCTGAAACCATTCATGTGTGGGGTTGCTTCTCAGCCAAGGGAATCGGCTCTCTCACAGTCTTGCCTAAAAACACAGCCATGAATAAAGAATGGTACCAGAATGTCCTCCAAGAGCAACTTCTCCCAACCGTCCAAGAGCAGTTTGGCGCTCAACAATGCCTTTTCCAGCATGATGGAGCACCTTGCCATAAAGCAAAGGTGATAACTAAATGGCTCAGGGAACAAAACATAGAGATTTTGGGTCCATGGCCTGGAAACTCCCCAGATCTTAATCCCATTGAGAACTTGTGGTCAATCATCAAGAGACGGGTGGACAAACAAAAACCAACAAATTTAGACAAAATTAAAGCATTGATTCTTTAAGAATGGACTGCTATCAGTCAGGATTTGGTCCAGAAGTTGATTGAGAGCATGCCAGGGAGAATTGCAGAGGTCCTGAAGAAGAAGGGTCAACACTGCAAATATTGACTTGCTGCATTAACTCATTCTAACTGTCAATATAAGCTTCTGTTACTCATAATATGAATGCAATTCTATTTCTGTATGTGATAAAAACATCTGACAAACACACATAAAAACCAGAGGGCAGCAGATCATGTGAAAATATAATATTTGTGTCATTCTCAAAACTTTTGGCCATGACTGTACATTGGTAGGTTGTTGCACCGTACCTCTGCTTGCTTCTGCTACTGCTTTACTTCCAATCACTTTCTTCCCATCTTGGCTTGTTGCACTGGGACTGCTGACACACTGGACAATATTTTCATTCCTGGAAACTTTGGGATTTTCATCCACTTTTTGAGTATGGGAATTACTTCCCAGAGTAGGCCTTGGAGCCTGGGCCTTGCTAGGGGAGCTGCCCCACCCAGGGTGGCCCCGCCCTGGGCTTTCTCCAGACATCAGGAGAGCTACAGAAACACAACCTCACAGCTAGGAGGCAGTATTATAGTAGTTATATTCTTGTACATAGGGGGCAGTATTATAGTAGTTATATTCTTGTACATAGGGGCAGTATTATAGTAGTTATATTCTTGTACATAGGAGCAGTATTATAGTAGTTATATTCTTGTACATAGGGGGCAGTATTATAGTAGTTATATTCTTGTACATAGGAAATAGTATTATAGTAGTTATATTCTTGTACATAGTAGGTAGTATTATAGTAGTTATATTCTTGTACATAGGGGGCAGTATTATAGTAGTTATATTCTTGTACATAGGGGCAGTATTATAGTAGTTATATTCTTGTACATAGGAGCAGTATTATAGTAGTTATATTCTTGTACATAGGAGCAGTATTATAGTAGTTATATTCTTGTACATAGGGGGCAGTATTATAGTAGTTATATTCTTGTACATAGGAGGTAGTATTATAGTAGTTATATTCTTGTACATAGGAGCAGTATTATAGTAGTTATATTCTTGTACATAGGGGGCAGTATTATACAGTGGGGAAAATAAGTATTTAGTCAGCCACCAATTGTGTAAGTTCTCCCACTTAAAAAGATGAGGACGGCCTGTAATTGTCATCATAGGTAGACCTCAACTATGAGAGACAAAATGAGAAAACAAATCCAGAAAATCACATTGTCTGATTTTTAAAGAATTTATTTGCAAATGATGGTGGAAAATAAGTATTTGGTCAATAACAAAAGTTCATCTCACTACTTTGTTATATTTCCTTTGTTGGCAATGACAGAGGTCAAACGTTTTCTGTAAGTCCTCACAAGGTTGGCACACACTGTTGCTGGTATGTTGGCCCATTCCTCCATGCAGATCTCCTCTAGAGCAGGGATGTTTTGGGGCTGTCGCTGGGCAACACGGACTTTCAACTCCCTCCAAAGGTTTTCTATGGGGTTGAGATCTGGAGACTGGCTAGGCCACTCCAGGACCTTGAAATGCTTCTTACGAAGCCGCTCCTTCGTTGTCCTGGCGGTGTGCTTGGGATCATTGTCATGCTGAAAGACCCAGCCACGTTTCATCTTCAGTGCCCTTGCTGATGGAAGGAGGTTTGCACTCAAAATCTCACCATACATGGCCCCAGTCATTCTTTCATGTACACAGATCAGTCGCCCTGTCCCTTTGCAGAGAAACAGCCCCAAAGCATGATGTTGCCCCCCCATGCTTCACAGTAGGTATGGTGTTCTTTGGATACAACTCAGCATTCACTCTCCTCCAAACACCACGAGTTGTGTTTCTACCAAACAGTTCTACTTTGGTTTCATCTGACCATATGACATTCTCCCAATACTCTTCTGGAACATCCAAATGCTCTCTAGCAAACTTCAGACGGGCCCGGATATGTACTGGCTTAAGCAGGGGGACACGTCTGGCACTGCAGGATCTGAGTCCCTGGTGGCGTAGTGTGTTACTGACGGTAGCCTTTGTTACGTTAGTCCCAGCTTTCTGCAGGTCAGTCACTAGGTCCCCCCGTGTGGTTCTGGGATTTTTGCTCACCGTTCTTGTGATCATTTTGACCCCACGGGGTGAGATCTTGCAGGGAGCCCCTGATGGAGGGAGATTATCAGTGGTCTTGTATGTCTTCCATTTTCTAATTATTGCTCCCACAGTTGATTTCTTCACACCAAGCTGCTTGCCTATTGCAGATTCAGTCTTCCCAGCCTGGTGCAGGGCTTCCATCTTGTTTCTGGTGTCCTTCCACAGCTCTTTGGTCTTCACCATAGTGGAGTTTGGAGTGTGACTGTTTGAGGTTGTGGACAGGTGTCTTTTATACTGATAATGTCAAACAGGAGCCATTACTACAGGTAATGAGTGGAGGACAGAGGAGCCTCTTAAAGAAGAAGTTCCAGGTCTGTGAGAGCCAGAAATCTTGCTTGTTTGTAGGTGACCAAATACTTATTTTCCATCATAATTTGCAAATAAATTCTTAAAAAATCAGACAATGTCATTTTCTAGATTTGTTTTCTCATTTTGTCTCTCATAGTTGAGGTCTACCTATGATGACAATTACAGGCCGGCCTCATCTTTTTAAGTGGGAGAACTTGCACAATTGGTGGCCGACTAAATACTTTTTTTTTTCCCCACTGTAGTAGTTATATTCTTGTACATAGGGGGCAGTATTATAGTAGATATATCCTGATACTGAGGGGCAGTATTATAGTAGTTATACTCTTGTATATAGGAACAGTATTAATTTAGCAATGTTCTTGTACAGACATGGCAGTTTTAAAGTAAACTTTCTAGAATATTTAATACAGCAAAGCCATATTGATAAGTTGCAGCAGTTTTGTTACCCCCCCCCCCCCTTCAATAAAGATATATTGTGAAATGTTATTGTCACAGAATTTTGGACCTGTAAATGAAACTTTAATACTGTAGCTAGCCAGTTCCCAGCAGGACTATGTACCTTCACTTAGAGCGGCAGATAATAATTGCTGATTCCCACAAAAATTTGCTGGGTGAGTAACCCCTGAGTGCTGTGTGTGCTGCTGTACAGTATATTTATGTGCCCTGCCACAAAGCGAGCAGCCTTATTGTATTATGTGTGATTGCTGGTTTAATCTTCCCAAAGCAAATAATTTTCTTCATAAACGCTGGAAGGCGACAAATAAACCCCTCACTGTCATTGTCACTTCACAATCCTCCTAAATTGCTGATGTGTCACCCAAGCCGGTTATTAAGAGTCAATTATTCTCCAGCAGCTTCCCAGATAAATGTCTGCTCAAGTCTCCATATACCCAACAATATAGAACGCCAAACTGTACGGAAACAAGGAAAATAATATATTCTAGAAACTTACATCTTGTAGGTCTAGAAACTAAGGCTGGAGGTATATACTTAGGAGGCAGTATTATAGTAGCTATATTCTTGTACATAGGGGCAGTATTATAGTAGTTATATTCTTGTACATAGGGGGCAGTATTATAGTAGTTATATTCTTGTATATAGGAGGCGGAGGCAGTATTATAGTAGTTATATTCTTGTACATAGGAGCAGTATTATAGTAGTTATATTCTTGTACATAGGAGCAGTATTATAGTAGTTATATTCTTGTACATAGGAGCAGTATTATAGTAGTTATATTCTTGTACATAGGAGCTGTATTATAGTAGTTATATTCTTGTACATAGGAGCAGTATTATAGTAGTTATATTCTTGTACATAGGGGTAGTATTATAGTAGTTATATTCTTGTACATAGGAGCAGTATTATAGTAGTTATATTCTTGTACATAGGGGCAGTATTATAGTAGTTATATTCTTGTACATAGGAGCAGTATTATAGTAGTTATATTCTTGTACATAGGAGTAGTATTATAGTAGTTATATTCTTGTACATAGGAGGCAGTATTATAGTAGTTATATTCTTGTACATAGGAGCAGTATTATAGTAGTTATATTCTTGTACATAGGAGTAGTATTATAGTAGTTATATTCTTGTACATAGGGGCAGTATTATAGTAGTTATATTCTTGTACATAGGAGCAGTATTATAGTGGTTATATTCTTGTACATAGGAGGCAGTATTATAGTAGTTATATTCTTGTACATAGGAACAGTATTATAGTAGTTATATTCTTGTACATAGGAGCAGTATTATAGTAGTTATATTCTTGTACATAGGAGGCAGTATTATAGTAGTTATATTCTTGTACATAGGGGGCAGTATTATAGTAGTTATATTCTTGTACATAGGAGCAGTATTATAGTAGTTATATTCTTGTACATAGGATACAGTATTATAGTAGTTATATTCTTGTACATAGGGGGCAGTATTATAGTAGTTATATTCTTGTACATAGGAGGCAGTATTATAGTAGTTATATTCTTGTACATAGGGGGCAGTGTTATAGTAGTTATATTCTTGTACATAGGAGCAGTATTATAGTAGTTATATTCTTGTACATAGGAGGCAGTATTATAGTAGTTATATTCTTGTACATAGGAGCAGCGTTATAGTAGTTATATTCTTGTACATAGGGGGCAGTATTATAGTAGTTATATTCTTGTACATAGGAACAGTATTATAGTAGTTATATTCTTGTACATAGGAGCAGTATTATAGTATTTATATTCTTGTACATAGGGACAGTATTAGTATAGACAAGTTCTTGTACATAGATGGTATATTCTTGGGAACTGAGGGGGGAAACTTTCTAGAATATTTAATACATCAAAGCCACATGAATAAGTTGTAGCAGTTTTTGTTCAATCCTCTGATCATAGATGCCGGGTACAGACATGAGATAAAATAGACACTAATGAATCAGATGGAAGCTGGCACCGAACGCTTGCCAGGCTACGTTTATTAATGCGTAATTAGTCCGCCATTATATATTCATTAAAACAACATTTCTCCTCCTAATTTGGTTGGATTACTTTGGGGTCTCAGCAATTGAAGGTTCTTAAGTCTTGATTAATAAGATGCACAAAGAATTTAAAGTAAGAGCGAACACAAGAAACCGATCACTCGACTTGGAAAGTTATCGGAGCGGCTTCTGTCAGTAATGGTGGTTATCATTACTGCTGCTGTAGCGTGCTGGCCTGGATTCTTACATTGAAATCTCTGCTGTTATTTCCCTCTTGTTAGCCAAGTCTAAATAAAACAAATGTCTCCTTAGAATAAAATCCTCAGGATATCAGGAATCGTTCTGCTGAAAAGGCGGAAACTATAACCGCATACAACGCTGGTGACCAACTAATATGTCTAAACACAAAACCTGCGTAACCTTGTGACTGCCATGTATCTGAACTTAAAGGGGTTGTCCAGGTGTTTTTTTCTTCCCTGGTCCTGGACAACCCCTTTAACAACCTTTTATTTTTCGGTAATAGGTAAATATAGGCCCCATGCTGGAAAATCCAGTCTGTACATCAGTCGGATTTCCTGGCCCTAAACTAGTCCTGGGACCGGGACTCCTTGTATTATAGTGATTTATCATACTAGGAGTCCTCCTATCTTTAGCCCTATATAGAGCCAGGGGAAAGCAGGGACTCCTAAATGGATTTGGGCTTGGAAATCTGACCAATGTACAGAGTAGATTTTCCTGCCTGGATTCCCCTATGTGCATGTAGCCTCAAGTCTACACCATTAGATGTAGAAATTTTGCCTCAAGACATACTCAAATTTGCTAGGATTGTGACCGAAATTTGAGATAGTCTTGGCAACTTTGGGCCTGTTGTCATGTCTGGTTAGTTGTACAGCAGTATAAGGGCTGTTCCATATGGCCACGTTTGGGCCTGGAGCCTCAGTCTGTGTATCAGCTGGATTTACCAACCTGAACTTGGCTCTACTAAACTGTTATGCGGAGTTGAGTTCGGCTGAGGCATGTTTGGGCTAGAAAATCTGGCCAAGTCCTGGTCTGAACTCGACAGCCCTTAGTTATAAATTGTATATCTCTGGTTTTGGATTGCTTTATATACAGAGTTATTATCTGGTCACTGTACTGTCTGTTTGTATTATTTGAGCACTGTATGGCGGTATTTACTGTATATGATGTGGCACTGCTACTTCTACACTATTGGCTTCTATTTTTGCAGATTGTGGCAACACTCTACTGTATTATAATATAGACCCCTGTCTATTCCAACATATGACACTATTATTTAGGTGTGGCACTATATGGTTTGAACACAGTATGGCGGTACACCATATTGAGAGTGGTGGTAACAGAAGGCATAGCAAAGGACGTCATCCAATATAACGCCGCTCCTGGATGTGAACAGAGACTCCTTCACACATCTGCAATAGGGAAATAAAGAAGTGACGTACACCAATATCTGAATAAATCTCTTTATGACATTCATATTGTATATTGGCACAAAAATAAGTACTTTACATCTCCACAATATCAGAAGCCCGTTGTATTCCACTGACCTTGATTTTCTGGGAACATTTTCTATATTCAGCATTTTATGAAATATATTTTTTTCCAATCTCCATTCATTTGGTATTAAAGCTTTCCATTAGGAAAAAAAATTATGACTAAAAACCAACCGATAGCAGACGAGGGACGGAATACAATTCGGTGTCACGGGATACTGGTACT
This sequence comes from Leptodactylus fallax, assembly GCA_947044405.1. Lineage (NCBI taxonomy): Eukaryota > Metazoa > Chordata > Amphibia > Anura > Leptodactylidae > Leptodactylus > Leptodactylus fallax. The sequence goes on along the minus strand of CAMRHE010000676.1, from coordinate 193,818 downwards.
TTTTCTTTCAGGTTATTCTGATACATTAGATTTGTATAAAAAAAAAAAAAAAAAAAAATTCCTAATCCCAGTGTTTCAAGTGTTGCCCTTAGTAACGTCAAGTGAGACCATCAGACTATATATATATATATATATATATATATATATATATATATATATGTGTGTGTGTATACAGTCTCAGAATTTAATTTAAGCAGTCCGCAAATCATTAAGGTTCTAGCCTCAGAAATCCCCAGTGATCGGCAGTGATCAGCAGGCAGACAACTTTACAATTTCCCTGCAGTGGCCACGACAGGAGAAATGTGGTATTACATGCTGTTCATTCAAACCAAATGGTCAACCAACATGGCCGCCATTACGGCACTCAATTTGCTGGACAGAAAATGCGCAGCAATCCTGGCACAGTGGGGATGGATCACAGTATAAGTAGAGATGTGGTTCATAAGAATGAAAACCGTAATGGCGGCCATTTTGAAAATTCACCCAATTTGAGAGTAAAAAACAGGACAACTTTTTGTCTTAAATTAAGAAGATAAAACCAGTATATATTATTAGGCACCTCTGATATGACCATATATGATATCAAAGCCCCACCCACATTCAGATAAGCACCACCCCTTTTGGGAGCTAGTTCGTTCCATGGCTGAGACTACCAGGAGGTCTGACTTACGAGAACCAAGGACTATTATATAGAGTAACCAAATATACATCAAATCTTGTAGCACATCTATGCCGGCCATTCCCCACATTGACAAACAGGCCCAAATAAGTCCCTGATTGGGACACGATTTGGTTTATCAATAGCAACACATACACACCAAGCAAGAACATGAGACGAGAAGATACGTCGGAATCATTCACAAAGGTTTGGTAGACAGCTAGAACCTCTTGTCGTCCGGATATAAACAACAGGGGAGAATTCCTGAAGTGGGAGGAGCACAAGGAGGACAGCCCACGTTGCGTAATAGATTGCCGTGCTTGCTTGCTTGCATACCCAATCCAACTGAAAATCTACACCAAAGTAAAATACCCCATTATAACCACAGTCACCATTTTTTTCCCGTAAGAAACATATTTTTTTTTGTATCTTTTAGAATGCATATAAATATATAAGATTAACACTTTCTTCACAAGAGATGATGGCGAATACCGCAACAATGAAAGGTAGGGTGAGAGGGTCGACGGTGGGGGGGTTTTTCATTTTTTTCTTTGAAGATTGTGTTAATGGCATGAAGCTACGAATGGCTGTAGAGTCGGTGCTGACCACTAGGGGGCATTGTGGTGTTTCGTCAGCCATTTCACGTTAGCCTTAGAGGGTTCTCACAGTCCAGATATGGTACTTTTACTTTTTTTTATTTTAACAGGCACACTTCCTTCCTCCTGCTTTTGCTTCGTCTAATTTTCCAGAGTTTCCGCCATTAACCGCTTCTGGTACTTGGGTCTTGTCCACACATTGTTCCATGCGTTTCATTATCAAGTCCAGAAGAATGTCTACTGATTTTTCCACGTTCTGTCCATTTGCTGCGCTTGTTTCAAAGTATGGGATACTGGGCAGAGAGAAATAATATAGGTTATAGTCATTAAAGTAATTTGTAGTAAATAAATTAATAAGCTGCACTACCAGACACCACCATGAACAAGAGTGGCGCTGTTTGCTATTTAAAAAAAAAACATCCCAAATAATCTTATAAATCCCCTTTACAACATCCGCTGTACATAGCCACCAAGTCTTTACTGTTTTACACCAAACTCCAGTCTCCAACCATTACACCCTCATTACACCAACCATGCATCTGGATGGTTACTTCTGTTTCTAGCAGCCAAACGTCTCTCCTGCAGCAAGACTGCGAGGGCTGTTCAGCTGCCATGTTCTCGCAGATCTGCAACTGCTATATTAATAATGAGCCCTGTCTGTGACAGGGCTCAATAGTAACAGAGACTTTCCCATACATTGTAATACTGTACTTTTGCACTCTATTGTATAAGCAATCTAATTATTATTTGTTCAAGCCTCTTAGGAAGTAAGGACTTAAAAAAAAAAAATTAAAAAAATGTTTTAAGTTTTTCAAAATGTAACAAAAACTTAAATATATAAATTCACATCACCCAGTTTAAATCTAAAAATGAGTAAAGATAAACATATTAGGTATCATGGCATCCAAAAATGCCCATATGGTGAACTGGAAAAAAAATCAGAAAGCCCAAATTTCTGTTTTTTAATTATTTTACCTGTCAAAAATGTAATAAAAAGTGATTAAAATGTCATAAATTTCCTAAAATGGCATCAATAAAAACTACAGCTTGCCCTGCAAAAACTGACCCCTTATAAACCTTTATACATGGATATTTATTAAAAAAAAAAAGAAAATTTTTTTGCAAAGGAATTAAAAAATAACAATAAAAAATAAATTTAATGCAAAAATGGAAAATTGCCATTTCTTCAAGGGTTAAATGTCAATTATAGTCACATGTGGAAATCCTGTTCTCTGTCTACAGTGCCTTGTGAAAGTATTCGGCCCCCTTGAACTTTTCAACCTTTTGCCACATTTCAGGCTTCAAATATAAGGATATAAAATTTTAATTTTTTGGTGAAGAATCAACAACAAGTGGGACACAATCGTGAAGTGGAACGAAATTTATTGGATATTTTAAACTTTTGTAAAAAATAAAAAACTGAAAAGTGGGGCGTGCCAAATTATTTGGCCCCTTTACTTTCAGTGCAGCAAACTCACTCCAGAAGTTCAGTGAGGATCTCTGAATGATCCAATGTTGTCCTAAATGACTGATGATGATAAATATAATCCACCTGTGTGTAATCAAGTCTCCGTATAAATGCACCTGCTCTGTGATAGTCTCAGGGGTCTGTTTAAAGCGCAGAGAGCATCATGAAGACCAAGGAACACACCTGGCAGGTCCATGATACTGTTGTGGAGAAGTTTAAAGCCGGATTTGGATACAAAAAGATTTCCCAAACTTTAAACATCCCAAGGAGCACTGTGCAAGTGATCATATTGAAATGGAAGGAGTATCAGACCACTGCAAATCTACCAAGACCCGGCCGTCCCTCTAAACTTTCATCACAAACAAGGAGAAGACTGATCAGAGATGCAGCCAAGAGGCCCATGATCACTCTGGATGAACTGCAGAGATCCACAGCTGAGGTGGGAGAGTCTGTCCATAGGACAACAATCAGTCGTACACTGCACAAATCTGGCCTTTATGGAAGAGTGGCAAGAAGAAAGCCATTTCTCAAAGATATCCATAAAAAGTCTGGTTTAAAGTTTGCCACAAGCCACCTGGGAGACACACCAAACATGTGGAAGAAGGTGCTCTGGTCAGATGAAACCAAAATCCAACTTTTTGGCCACAATGCAAAACGATATGTTTGGCGTTAAAGCAACACCGCTCATCACCCTGAACACACCATCCCCACTGTCACACATGGTGGTGGCAGCATCATGGTTTGGGCCTGCTTTTCTTCAGCAGGGACAGGGAAGATGGTTAAAATTGATGGGAAGATGGATGGATCCAAATACAGGACCATTCTGGAAGAAAACCTGTTGGAGTCTGAAAAAGACCTGAGACTGGGACGGAGATTTATCTTCCAACAAGACAATGATCCCAAACATAAAGCAAAATCTACAATGGAATGGTTCACAAATAAACGTATCCAGGTGTTAGAATGGCCAAGTCAAAGTCCAGACCTGAATCCAATCGAGAATCTGTGGAAAGAGCTGAAAACTGCTGTTCACAAACGCTCTCCATCCAACCTCACTGAGCTCCAGCTGTTTTCCAAGGAAGAATGGGCAAGAATTTCAGTCTCTCGATGTGCAAAACTGATAGAGACATACCCCAAGCGACTTGCAGCTGTAACCGCAGCAAAAGGTGGCGCTACAAAGTATTAACTTAAGGGGGCCAAATAATTTGGCACGCCCCACTTTTCAGTTTTTTATTTTTTACAAAAGTTTAAAATATCCAATAAATTTCGTTCCACTTCACGATTGTGTCCTACTTGTTGATTCTTCACCAAAAAAAATTAAAATTTTATATCCTTATGATTGAAGCCTGAAATGTGGCAAAAGGTTGAAAAGTTCAAGGGGGCCGAATACTTTTGCAAGGCACTGTATATAATATACTTACACACTTAGACACTCACATTTAAAGTATACTTCCAGTTTTAGAAAATTTTTGATATGTCATAGTGACATGACAAAAATTATGATCGGTAGAGGGATTGAGAAGAACTCATGAGCGCTGTGGCCCTTTGTTGTGGTCAGCTCTGCATCCAGCACTAGAGGCAGCTCAGGAGCTTACAGCATACTGTTTATACAGTGAAGTCAATACAGTATACAGTATGCTTCTAAGCTCCCCCTATTGGTGGCTGTGGGTACCCAGAATTTCAAAATGATTTAGCTTATTCCTTACTACCAAAGATACAAAGGCACATTACTCACCCATACTTATCGGCAAGTTCCTTTGCTTGCCTCTCATTGACCTCTCTCTGATCGGACAGGTCGGCTTTGTTACCAATTAATACAATATCTGGATTCTCACAGTAAGCGTTTGCTTGTAGCTGACCTGAAAAGGAAAAAGAAAAAAAAAAATATTGTAAAAAATTTAACCAAACCTTTACCATAACAGGCAATGGGAGAAGAATGGATCTGGTCACTCTCTCCAAGATCCTGCTTGTTACAAAGTACAAGTGCAGGTACAAAGAATCATCTAGGAGTACACACCATGTATCTCACAGTCCAGACTAGATAGAATTGTAGCAAACTTACAGCTGTGATGTGTTTGCGATCACTACTGGTTTATAGAAACGTTCATGGACATGATGGCCATACATACAAAATTTGTAAACCTGGGTGAAGGACATTTCGGGCCATGAGCAAGTCCTCATGGTGGATGTGAATATTTTACACTTACTCATCCAATTCCGGACGTTCAGGAAACTCTGTTGACTGGTGAGATCAAACATTAAGAGGAAACCCATGGCATCTCTGAAGAACGCTGTGGTGAGGCTTCGAAACCTGATAAGAACAAATAGTACATGTTACAGAAATACTGGCCACCAGGACAGACACAATAAGATGGCATTTTCGTGATTCATGTCGATCAACTGTCAGCTTTGCTGTATAGTCTTGGACAGATAAGCAGAGTCATCTCATCATTAGAAGGTGAGCAAGTAGGTAGCTTTATTGTTTGTCTCATACTGGGCACTAGAGGAGACAATAAGCTGATGTTTCTTTATTGCTGCTTTTTGTAGCTCACTTGTGAGCTTTGCTGTATATACTGGGACAGAAAAAGCAGAGTCAACCATTATCATTACAATGTGGGTGAGTTAAAGCGATTCTTTCAGGTTAAACATGTTGATGACCTATCCTTAGAAGACTACCGCGAAGGAGTGCTAGATGTCCCAAGGGAGTCCAGGAGGGTTGGGGAAAGGTGAATATCTGTGTTTTTATTTTGTTCCCACATCCTCTGAGTGTCCACTGATTATACTTTGGGGTCTGAAGACATCCCAGAGTATAATAATGATTTGTGGGTAATGAACCTCAAATATTTTGGGTTCAGCCAAACTCGAAATTTTTGGAAAATTTGTAATAAACCAAGCTTATTACTGGCTCTCTCATCTCTGCTATTTACAATAGGTCATCATGTATGACATCATCACCTACTATGGAGCATACCAGAAGATATAACATGTCACCAGCAGGGGTCAACTATGTTGTGGGGTGTATGTGCTTAAGTAAGATATCTTACCTCTCCTGTCCGGCTGTGTCCCACAGCTGTAAATGCACCTTAAAGGACTTGCCCTGTGTGCCGCCTGGGCCCACATTGTTGTAAACCTGGAGATCACACAAATAAAAATAAAAAAATAACGTTGCATCTGCAAACTATACAAACATTGCAACGTAAAATTAAAGTCTTGTTCACACAGATATGAAATCTGCATTGCAGAAAGTAAGGAATGGCATGTTCTTGAGGTACTGTCCAAAAGACTTTCCTACCAAATGGTGTTATTTAGTGTGCGGACAGATGGAGCCCTAGCCTCGACTCTCACAGAAGTGAATAAAGCAGTGGCCACAATTACACACTTAAAGGGGTTGTCCGGGCTATTTTTTTTTTCTGTCCCCGGTGCTCTGGTGTATCCCAGCACGGTCTGGTCCTGCAGCTCTGTTGTTTTATTCCAGTGAAAATCTCCACCACAATCTGTGGCCTCAACGAAAGACATGGGACATAACAGCCGGTGAAGACTTCCGCAAAAGAAGGCAGCTGAGCAGTAGGCCCGGACCGCACTGGGCGGACACCAGAGCACCAGGGTCAGGTGAGTAAGGGGTTTTTTTTTAAAAAAAATTTCACCTACCTTGGCCTAATTAGAAAAAAAAAAAATTAGCATGGACAACCTCTTTAAACTTCAATCACCAAAGAGCTAATGAACTCCCATTCTAGTGACTGCTGGGGGTCCCAATGGTCAGTCCCCTGGCGATAATGGAGAGATCATTTACATCTTGTGGATAGGTGATATATGTTGCTTATGAAAACCAAAAGCATATAAGAGCAGTTTATATTAAAGTCAGACCATGTAGTAGCCAAGACCACCAGGGATTTTATTTCATCAGCCTAGACCAAGAGAAGTGTTACTAAATAACCCTTATACTACCCTAGACCATCATAGATTTTAACAATAACATTTTTACCACCCTATATGTTATGGACACCCTCTTCACCATTCCAATCTTCTTGCCAATAACCCCTTTACAACCCTAGATCACCAGAGATGTTATAGATAACCTCATCACCACTCCAGGCTTCTTCGCAATAACTTTTTACCACCATAGATCATCAGAGATGTTTTGGATACCCCTTTCACCACTCCATATCCTGCTGATAACCTCTTTACCACCTTAGTTAACCAGGGTTGTTATCTTCACTAGTCCAGATGTCTTGCCAATAATCACTTTATTACCCTAGATCACCAGGAATATTATTGATTTCCTCTTCATCACTCCAGACTTCTCACAAATAACCCATTTAATACAATAGATCACCAGGGATGAATAACTTGTTCACTACTACAAACTTCTTGCCAATAACACATTTACTACCCTAGATGACCAGGGATGTTATGGATAACCTATTCGCTACACCAAACTACTTGCCAATAACCCCTTTACCACTCTAAATCTCCAGTGATGTAATGGATAACCTCTCCATGACGCTAGACTTCTTGCCAATAACCCCTTTACCTCCTAAGACCACCAGTGATGTCACCAATAACCCCATTGCTACTCTACACTATCTGGGATAATTTTAAAACAGTAGACCACTAGACATGTTAGGAAATAACCCCTTAAATACTGTAGACCACCACCAAAGATAAAATGTCTTAACCCCTAAATTACCCTGGGTCACAAGAAGTAATACATTTTAAGTTGTTACACACACTTGATCCGAGAAATGTTCATCATCAATGCCTAAGCCACCTCAGATCACCAGGGACATTCAATATGAGTCCTTAGTCACCCTCAACCACCAGTATTAATATGCAACTCACTCAGATTTCAAGGTATGCTTTGAACTGTAGGGGAAGGGGATGTCCAAAAATCTTCCTTGGGTCAAAAACATAATGGCTGGTCTTGGACAGAGGAGGACGCCTCTTGCTTTACTCCCACTATAGACCTAGTGTATATACTCAGCTGAGCCGGATGTGCGTGTTCATGGGGAAGTCACTACGTAGTCACTTACCACTCTCTTTTCCCGGAAGTCTATTCCAACTGTGGTGATGAATTTGGGGTTGAACTTGTTGTCTGTATATCTGTATAGGAACGTGGTCTTCCCAACACCGGAATCTCCAAGGGCCAGGAGCTTAATCAGATAATCGTAGTCACCATCCGTCATAGTGTACACTGTGGTGAACCTAAAACAGAGGAGAAAGAGAAATCAACCACCAAAAATGACCACCAAAAATTTCTAATGGTTACTGGATTTTCATAGATGGCAACCACTAATAGTACCATTACAATATCCATAGATGTTGCCAATGAAAGCAGTTTACTTGAATATAATCTATATTATTTATGGGTTACCCCTTAGAGATCAACTACAACACCTAACTTGTCTGAATGAGGCCTAAGAGTAATTTCCAACTGAAATCTAAGGACATTCATTGAGACAGAAGAACCCCAGTTCTCCGTTCAGGATAGCATCTCATGCTCTGGAGGACCCGTCCTGTCCAGCATTACTCCATTGATTTAACTAGACATTGTGTAATTCTTCATTTGCCCTGCGGTGGTGCTGTAGGGAAACTGAACACTTACTGCCAAGTTTATCTTCAGATTACAGCTGATCCCTGGGGATCCCAGCAGGAGGACACTTTTTGATCTTGCTTATTTCAGGGAACCCTTCTTACAAGTAGCAATAAACAAGTCTAAAGCGGAGAACCCCTTTAAGGGAAATGCATTTTAATAGGGGAATGTGATATATGGTTTTGTTAATATGAACTGATATCTGCAGAGCGCTGAGGATGATTTATTTTCTCAGGTTTTGCACACATTTTTTTTTTTCTGCTTTGTGTTGATTTCTGCAGGAATGGGACGCGTCAGCTCCGCAGAACAGCTGCAGGACAAGGACGAGGTATATTGATGACTCACTCTATTCAGGTCTATCGCGCTCCGTAGACAGCTCCATCCTCATTACAAGAAGATTCTATAAATCTCCACAGAGGCAGGGCGCACTTACTTATGACAGCCGGCTGTCACACCATGACTCTCACATGCCTGTAAACAACCAGACCGGCAATTAATATTTATACTAATTATCTCCTGGCATAGACAGGAAATGGAGGCGATCCATCAAAGGATGATCCTTTACACATGGGGCATGTTATCAATTCTACTGATCACCCATCCATTCACTCCTCCATATCTTACATCTACGAGAGAGTTACAAATTATACTAATTACCAGCAACTACCTGGAAAACCTGTCTGACAACCAAAGGGGACACCATTATAGCCCCCAATAGGGTTGTCAGGGTGCAAAGTGAGAAAATGACAAATTACTAGGTAGGATAAATATGTAGGATTTGATATTCAGGGGGTAGGAAAGCTGGCAGCCCTGTTGTTTGCCCACAATCTTCTTAATAAATGATATTACTAGGTCAATTAATTGATAGAAATGGATGACATTATCATAGGGGAAAGTGTCTGACACCTAGGTTATGACGTATAAAGCGGCTGCCACAGGTAATACAAAAGTGGCTGCACTTGGAATGACTATGTAGGATATGATAGTAGTATAATGTTGTACCGTGTTAGCCATTGAAAGTAGTGGAAGAGTGAAGAAATCAGGCGATACCTTTTAGAGGCTAACTGAGTATATGTAGGATATGATGCACCAAATCTTCCATAGGGGAAGCACCAACCTTACACTATACAACACTGTTATTCGGACATGGTTTGGTACTACTTTTTGTGCAACCAAGAAACAGTTGAACCCTATATGATACTATTATATGGACACCAGGGGTGTAACTTGCGGAGGTGCAGAGGGTGCAGTCGCACCAGGGCCCAGGAGCCTTAGGGGGCCCATAAGCACTGGCATCAGTATTGAGATTGCAGCTTCCATCTGGCCTATAAACCAAGGAGACCCACAGATTACCCGAACCACACTAAGGATGATTAAACTCCTTAGCACCCGTAACAATCACTATCAAGAATTCGCTGTAGGGATGAGGTAGGGGGCCCCGGACAAAAGATTGCATCGGGGCCCACAAGACTTTAGTTACGCCACTGATGGACACTACCATTTGAGATACAGTACTATTCGCTGGACATTGTTTGGTGCTATGTTTTTGGACACTGTTTGGTACTACTATGTGAGTATTATTATTTGGACAGCGGTATTACAGGTTTTGCATTATAAGATACAGTTTGGTACTACCGCACTAGTGATTTGACATTGTTTGGTGCTATTAGTTCAGCCCTATATGGCACTATTATATGGACCTATGATTTGGACATTGTTTGGCACTATTAGTTTCCCACTTCATTTTCCGTTCACAGAGCCGTATGAGGGCTTAATGTTTGCGGGACAGATTGTACTTCATAATGGTACTATTTAATATTCCATACAATGTACTAGGAAGCTGGAATAAAATTCAGAATGGGGTGGAATTGGAGAAAAACTGCATTTGCGCCACGTTCTTACAGGCTTGGTTTTTATGGAATTCACTATGAAGCCAAAATGACATGGGTCAGTACGATCTCAGCAAAACCATATATATATATATTTTTTTTTTACATTTTACCCCCCTAAAAAATCCAAAACTTGGCAAAAAAAAAATTTGGGGGCGTTGCCATATTCTGACACCTGTAACGTGTTTACATTTCCGTTTATGGGTACGCTCCTATGATTTCTGTAGGCCTCATTCAATAAGACTATGGCTCAGGTTTCTTTATCGACAGATACAACACAGTGTGGAATGTACATTTACAAGTACTTGTGAAAACTGGCTGAGCAAGTCCAGCGAGTGCAGAGGCCAAAATAACCTGATCCCAGATCCAAAATGCCTCCCAAACCAATAAAAATGCAGTGTAGGGGCTCTTAATACAAGCAAAAACATATATTTGTGGAACTAACACGCTCCGTTTAAAGGGGACCTATCACCACCTCCAACTATATGCAGCCATTAATAGCAGTTCTTCCACTGATTCCGGCATAGTTTAAATTTTTTTTCTAGCCCCCACCATTCCTGAGCAATTGGCTCAGTATACTGATTAGGCCGTACTGTCTGGTGGGCAGGCCCTGACTATCAACTCCGACCCAGAACCGCCCACCTAACTGTAGTGGCTAATTAGCATATTGGATGCTAAAACTAACAATCGCTCAGGAAAGGTGGGGGCTAGAGAAAAAAATTCCAACTGCGCCAGAATCAGTGGAGCGGACCCTATTGAGGGATGTAAAGAGTTTGAGTTGGTGAAGGTGGTGAAAGGTCCCCTTTAAACTATACATTTCCGGCTGCCTCCAGTCACCACTAGGGGGAGCTCCTATTGAAATCAATTGTTTAGAGCTCAATGTTTCGCTCCAATAATGGTATCCGGTGAAATGTCTAGGGCAGAAGGGTCAGATCTGCAGCAGCTGTGGCAATGTACAATATACACCAGCACATACATGTAGCCATATATTGCACATGTCACTCACTGACATATCGGCTTCCGTGCAGGATATCATGGAATATCAGCGTACACAACTTTACTATCACTCATCACCTCTCAGGGCTAATAATTCACCCTCATGCCTGCAGTAAGAGGGAATCCAATAAATCGGCCACGGCCATACATCACTGTAATGAATGCGGCCGTCACCCCCTTATTACATAGCACCGGGCTAAGGATACGGTGTATCTATGTCACTACAATCACAGGCCATGGCTGCAGCTCACAGAGGACTAGCGGAGCACAAATGCAGGGTCACATGTGGCCTGTGATGCTGACCTGGGTGCCCCACATCCTGCACCCTCAAAAAATTGATAGCAGCTGTACTCCCAATTCTCTACACTGCCAGACCTGGAAGGGGAATGTGAGCCAATATAGGGAGACGTTATTAAGGGGATGCTGATCACACTAGTAGGGGGCACTGTGGCTGACAGCAATAATAGGAGTGCACTGTGCCTGATCACACTAGTAGGGGGCACTGTGGCTGACAGCAATAATAGGAGTGCACTGTGCCTGATCACACTAGTAGGGGGCACTGTGGCTGACAGCAATAATAGGAGTGCACTGTGCCTGATCACACTAGTAGGGGGCACTGTGGCTGACAGCAATAATAGGAGTGCACTGTGCCTGATCACACTAGTAGGGGGCACTGTGGCTGACAGCAATAATAGGAGTGCACTGTGCCTGATCACACTAGTAGGGGGCACTGTGGCTGACAGCAATAATAGGAGTGCACTGTGCCTGATCACACTAGTAGGGGGCAGTGTGGCTCATAGCACTCATAAGAGGCACTGTGTCTGGTGGAATTAGTAGGGGGCACTGTGGCTCATAGCACTAGTAGGGGGAACTGTGGCTGACAGTACTAATAGGAGGGCACTGTGGCTGATCACACTAGTAGGGGGCACTGTGGCTGACAGTACTAATAGGAGGGCACTGTGGCTGATCACACTAGTAGGGGGCACTGTGGCTCAAAGCACTCATAAGAGGCACTGTGTCTGGTGGCATTAGTAGGGAGCACTGTGGCTCATAGCACTAGTAGGGGGAACTGTGGCTGACAATACTAATAGGAGGGCACTGTGGCTGATCACACTAGTAGGGGGAACTGTGGCTGATAGCACTAGAAGGAGGTACTGCAGCTCATAGCACTCATAAGGGGCACTGTGTCTGGTGGCATTAGTAGGGGGCACTTTGGCTCATAGCACTAGTAGGGGGAACTGTGGCTGACAGTACTGATAAGAGGGCACTGTGGCTGATCACACTGGTAGGGGGCACTGTGGCTCAGAGCATTAATAAGGGGCACTGTGTCTGATGGCACTAGTAGGGGGAACTGTGGCTGACAGCAATAATAGGAGGGCACTGCGGCTGATCACACTAGTAGGAGGCACTGTGGCTGATAGCACTAGAAGCGCTCATAAGGGGGAACTATGGCTCATAGCAATAGTAGAGGGAACTGTGGCTGACAAAACTAATAGGAGGGACTGTGACACATAGTACTCAGAGGGGGCACTGTGTCTGATGGCACTATTAGGGGGCACTGTGACTCATAGCACTAGTAGGGGGAACTGTGGCTGACTAATAATAGGAGGGCATTGTGGCTGACAGCACTAGTAGGAGGTACTGCATCTCATAGCACTCATAAGGGGCACTGTGGCTGACAGTACTAATAGGAGGGCACTGTGACACACAGTACTCAGAGGAGGCAATGTGGCTGACTGCACCAGTAGGGGGCAATGTGGTTGATGGCACTTGAAGGGGGCACTGTGTGGCTGTCACTGCTATAGTGGGCTGTGGCATTAATGAAGGTGCCTATGGGTGTCACATGTGACATAGAGGTATTGAGGCTGTCACTATTTTTGGGGGTGCTGCGGCTGTTACAATCATTGGGCGGTCAGTGCTCTGAGGACTTTGTGGTCTTTGGCAGCCGCACAGAGTTGACTTTTTAGTTATTTCCCCGACTTCCTGAAATAGAAGTTCATAATGTAAACCCATTGTCTGAACATGTACATGAGTCACATGTAACACATTGTATTCACGCTGTATCTGACTAGTGTATTACACGGGTGTCTGAGATGCCAAATAACCTGCGGAAACTACCAGGGAGGAAATAAGCACAAGTACCAGCATGGCTTCTAAATCTGAACATCACAGGTTTACATTATACCTGCGGCTAGACAAACAGGATTTCCTGATAATATATTTACATTTCTAGTACAAATGATTTGCATCCTATTCCTTGTATATATTCATTAATATATGAATATTACAGTTCTGTGTTGTGCAGAGTCTGCCATCAACCTTCAGGGGTCAGTATAGCCACTGCAATGTATTACCAGGAGTTACTGGGGGTCATGATCTTTCAATAGGCAGTAACAGTGACATCTAGTGGCCAAGTTTAGCAGGCACAGAGATTTCAAAGCATTAGGGAAAGCAATGTCTTAGATATTCTCCACCCAAAAGTGTTACTGAGTTTGTCCGAATATTAGTACAGGACAGAGGAACGTGCACATGCAATGGACATGATGGTCTACACCGAAAACTACCCACAGACATCTACTGGGAGCGATACAGACTTATCAGTACAGGATAAGTAATGTAATGTATGTACACAGTGACTGTACCAACAGAATCGTGAGTGCAGCTCCGGAGTATAATACAGGATATAACTCAGGATCAGTACAGGATAAGTAATGTAATGTATGTACACAGTGACTGTACCAGCAGAATAGTGAGTGCAGCTCTGGAGTATAATACAGGATGTAACTCAGGATCAGTACAGGATAAGTAATGTAATGTATGTACACAGTGACTGCACCAGCAGAATAGTGAGTGCAGCTCTGGAGTATAATACAGGATGTAACTCAGGAGCAGTACAGGATAAGTAATGTAATGTATGTACACAGTGACTGTACCAGCAGAATAGTGAGCGCAGCTCTGGAGTATAATACAGGATATAACTCAGGATCAGTACAGGATAAGTAATGTAATGTATGTACACAGTGACTGCACCAGCAGAATAGTGAGTGCAGCTCTGGAGTATAATACAGGATGTAACTCAGGATCAGTACAGGATAAGTAATGTAATGTATGTACACAGTGACTATACCAGCAGAATAGTGAGCGCAGCTCTGGAGTATAATACAGGATGTAACTCAGGATCAGTACAGGATAAGTAATGTAATGTATGTACACAGTGACTGTACCAGCAGAATCGTGAGTGCAGCTCCGGAGTATAATACAGGATATAACTCAGGATCAGTACAGGATAAGTAATGTAATGTATGTACACAGTGACTGCACCAGCAGAATAGTGAGCGCAGCTCTGGAGTATAATACAGGATGTAACTCAGGATCAGTACAGGATAAGTAATGTCATGTATGTACACAGTGACTGCACCAGCAGAATAGTGAGTGCAGCTCTGGAGTATAATACAGGATGTAACTCTGGATCAGTACAGGATAAGTAATGTAATGTATGTACACAGTGACTACACCAGCAGAATAGTGAGTGCAGCTCTGGAGTATAATACAGGATGTAACTCAGGATCAGTACAGGATAAGTAATGTAATGTATGTACACAGTGACTGTACCAGCAGAATAGTGAGTGCAGCTCTGGAGTATAATACAGGATGTAACTCAGGATCAGTACAGGATAAGTAATGTAATGTATGTACACAGTGACTGCACCAGCAGAATAGTGAGCGCAGCTCTGGAGTATAATACAGGATGTAACTCAGGATCAGTACAGGATAAGTAATGTAATGTATGTACACAGTGACTACACCAGTAGAATAGTGAGTGCAGCTCTGGAGTATAATACAGGATGTAACTCAGGATCAGTACAGGATAAGTAATGTAATGTATGTACACAGTGACTACACCAGCAGAATAGTGAGTGCAGCTCTGGAGTATAATACAGGATGTAACTCAGGATCAGTACAGGATAAGTAATGTAATGTATGTACACAGTGACTACACCAGTAGAATAGTGAGTGCAGCTCTGGAGTATAATACAGGATGTAACTCAGGATCAGTACAGGATAAGTAATGTCATGTATGTACACAGTGACTGTACCAGCAGAATAGTGAGTGCAGCTCTGGAGTATAATACAGGATGTAACTTAGGATCAGTACAGGATAAGTAATGTAATGTATGTACACAGTGACTGCACCAGCAGAATAGTGAGCGCAGCTCTGGAGTATAATACAGGTTGTAACTCAGGATCAGTACAGGATAAGTAATGTAATGTATGTACACAGTGACTGCACCAGCAGAATAGTGAGTACAGCTCTGGAGTATAATACAGGATGTAACTCAGGATCAGTACAGGATAAGTAATGTAATGTATGTACACAGTGACTGCACCAGCAGAATAGTGAGTACAGCTCTGGAGTATAACATAGGGATCAGTAATACTATAAGGCTGGGTTAACACCTTTTTACAAATCCGCACCATGTCACTTCCATTGTAGTGACATAAGGGTATGTCAGACTCAGGACCGATATGCTGGATTTGCAGCACTGATCAATTCTACAGATAATCTGCAGCATATATGTTCTGTATATGTTCTCTTCACCCTAAGCAGTGACATATGCAGCAAATTTGCAGTAAAATCTGTATGTAAGACATTCAGATTTTTATACATATTTACTTTGGTTTGGCTTTATGTAATTTGTTTGTTGCTGACACATTTGTGGGTGAGATTAATAGGCTGTATCTATCACACAGAGGTCTCTTTGTACGTATATGGCGGCATTAAACCATCTCACATGACTGCTCTAGCACCGGATAATGTTATGTCAGAGGCCTGGGAAGAAGGAAAAAAAAGTCACACAGCGGCTACAAAGTTATTATATGTATCAAACCTTTACATAGCACTATAGTGGAACCTATTACTCTCTGTTATCAGCCACTTCAGGCAGTCTGGTGCAGTGGCTCCTATGCATGGTTCTATCCAGCCGATAAAAATCCTGGAATAAAAGATATTTTACTGTATATCAGTGGCAACCTATTCTAAACCCTAATTCTACTCACAGCTGAGGGTTTGTTACAACTGTATCCAATCCATTCTGAACTAAAACATATCAACAGCACAAATCTCTTTCCTATCCTGATACTTTGTTACAGCCTGGACTGTTTAGCTCACAGAGGATAATCTTCACTGGATACAACTGTAGCAAATCCTCAACTGTGACAAGTTTTAGGTCAGGACAAGGGGAAGCAAACAGGAATGTTCTCAGATACTGACACAAGCAAATATCTTGAAAATGGTGAAGAAAGGAAACACCGAGTATATGAGGAAGCTGCAGAACATTTGGCTCCTTTACATAATCTGAACGGCCCCTTTAAGCAGTCGCCAGCTCTTGAGCAGGGCAGAGGTGCGAGGCGGTGCTGGGTATTTGCAGGGGTTTGTACCAGTCTGTAAATGCCAAACTATTCTTAGATATTGCTTGTGTTTAATATCAGGGATGGACAAGAACACACCCAGGGCTGAATGCACGGTATCAGACAAGGATGGGCGTATGTGGCGAGAGATGGGAGAGGTCCTTAGGGATAGACACAGAAGTGCCTGCCTGCCAGAGCATGCTGGGACTTCTAGTTTTACAAAAGACTGACCTACCTGCAAAGAATACAATACTGGGAGCTAGAGGCAGCTTCCTGATGTAGCAGATCTCAGTGTGCTCATGAAGCAGAGCTGTGTGTGACGCCTGGTTCATTGTGAAAACAATAGGAGGTAGTAGTCGGAAGCTTCTAGGAACCACTTACAGAGGAGATGCACATAGTGGGGGAGATTTATCAATCTCTTTATGCCTGTTTTCTGGCGTAGGGGGATTATATTGTGGTGCACTTTTGATACAAGGCTCTTTCTTGCACCAATCATGTACCATAACTCCGCTTCTGCGCCTTGTTTGCCACATTTTCAATAGCAGTTTTTTCAGCCTTTGGCTTGAGAGTATTTTAGTAGCTACCCCTGAAGAACAAATGAATTTCAGGAGAATTTTGACCCTGGATGGTTTTAAAATCAGACCCCGTGGGCCTGCAAGGTAACAATGATAGCCACAATGTATAGTTTATTTCATCAGAGCACAGACCGGAGATATAAAACACATGCTACTATACCAGCAGTCTATGTCTCCTGCCTCCTGCTTGTAATAGGTTTCTTCCTGTCAGTTCTTACAAGCAGGAGGCAAAGGAGAGCAGCGTGAAGCCGCATCTATTATAAATACACTGGAGATTCTGCACGCAGCACTCACAGATAGTGTAGATAATGTGAGCTAGGGAGTAATATAAGGTTGTAGACCTTCCTGAATAGGTGAGTCTTCAGGGTCCTCTTGAAGCTTGTGATTGTGGGGGTCAGTCTTATGTGTCTTGGTAATGAGTTCCAGAGTATGGAGGATGCACGGGAGAAGTCATGGAGGCGGTTGTGTGAAGAGCGGATAAGAGTAGAGCGGAGTAGGAGGTCTTGAGAGGATTGGAGGTTACGTGAAGACAGGTAGCGGGAGGATAGGTCAGATGTATGGAGGGGACAGGTTGTGGATGGCTTTGTATGTCAGAATTAGTATTTTAAGCTCTATTTCCTAGGCGATGGGTAGCCAGAGGAGGGATTGGCAGAGGGAAGCGGCCGATGAAGAACGGGGGGAGAGGTGTATTAAGTGAACAGTGAATTGGAGGGCAAACATTACATATTCAGCAGCACTCTATAGACATACAGGGGAGTAAGGCGGATGGTACAGAAGGACATACGTGGTTAGGATGGAGTATGAGGGCGGCAAGGAGGGATTTGATAGATGATGATGTGATCTCAGGAGAGACTGGCATCCTGTCTACACTGGAGAACAAGCTCCGGACTGGCAGTCAGACTGGTGATCACATGACCTGCTGTCCATATTGAAAAGATTCACATTGTATGGATACCGCTGAGCTAGGAAGCCACATACTATAGATATAGGATACTGCTGGCGAGATACCATGATGTCTGCTATTTTAATATAACACCCTGGCACATAAAACCTGAACATCAGTTGTGTGGTGAGGTCCACCCCGTGCTGGCAGGAAAGTGATACATAATATATTACAAGTAGATAATAAAGAAGACATTAGGAGTCAGAGCCTGCCAGACATAAATAATATCATGTAGGTGTGAAATGTCATCACAGATATATAATACAAGAAGGAGAATAACAAAATCCATCTATGTATCTAATATCTATCTATCACATATCTAACTACAGTATCTCTATAGATCACATATCTACTGTATGTCATATCTACTGTATGTCATATCTATCTATCATCTCACAATTACCTAATATTTATGTATCAATCTAATATGTATCTCTGTAGACAAACAGAAGATATTTATATGATAGATACATGCTGAAGATCTCATCTATATCACTTTCATCTCTCTATTATGGTAGAGTCATTATTCTCTATCTATCATATCTAGCTCATATATATTTTATATTCTTCTATCTCTTCTAGGTATTGGCTTTGTCTATACATCTCATCTCTATTTCATACATATCTCTGTCCACCATTAGATCTCTCTCTGATATCTGTCTCTTTCATATTATATTCATTGTTGTCAGTGTCCCTTTAGGCAGGAGATGACTACCCTACTTGTATCAGGTTAGTCATCTTGTTACTTTTGTGTTTATTGTACAGTCATGGCCAAAAGTTTTGAGAATGATACAAATATTAATTTTTACAAAGTCTACTGCTTCAGTTTTTCTAATGGCAATTTGCATATACTCCAGAATGTTATAAAGAGTGATCAGCTTAACAGCAATTACTTGCAAAGTCAATATTTGCCTAGAAAATGAACTTTATCCCCCAAAACACATTTCAACATCATTGCAGCCCTGCCTTAAAAGGACCACCTAACATCGTTTCAGTGATTGCTCCATTAACACAGGTGTGGGTGTTGATGAGGACAGGGCTGGAGATCAATCTGTCATGATTAAGTAAGAATGACACCACTGGACACTTTAAAAGGAGGCTGGTGCTTGCCATCATTGTTTCTCTTCTGTTAACCATGGTTATCTCTAAAGAAACACGTGCAGTCATCATTGCACTGCACAAAAATGGCCTAACTGGGAAGAGTATTGCAGCTAGAAAGATTGCACCTCAGTCAACAATCTATCGCATCATCAAGAACTTTAAGGAGAGAGGTTCCATTGGTGCCAAAAAGGCTCCAGGGCGCCCAAGAAAGACCAGCAAGCAGCAGGACCGTCTCTTAAAAGTGTTTCAGCTGCGGGATCGGGCTACCAGCAGTGCAGAGCTTGCTGAGGAATGGCAGCAGGCAGGTGTGAGTGCATCTGCACGCACTGTGAGGCGGAGACTCTTGGAGCAAGGCCTGGTCTCAAGGAGGGCAGCAAAGAAGCCACTTCTCTCCAGAAAAAACATCAGGGACAGACTGATATTCTGCAAAAGGTACAGGGAGTGGACTGCTGAGGACTGGGGTAAAGTCATTTTCTCTGATGAATCCCCTTTTCGATTGTTTGGAACATCTGGAAAACAGCTTATTCGGAGAAGAAGAGGTGAGCGCTACCACCAGTCTTGTCTCATGCCAACTGTAAAGCATCCTGAAACCATTCATGTGTGGGGTTGCTTCTCAGCCAAGGGAATCGGCTCTCTCACAGTCTTGCCTAAAAACACAGCCATGAATAAAGAATGGTACCAGAATGTCCTCCAAGAGCAACTTCTCCCAACCGTCCAAGAGCAGTTTGGCGCTCAACAATGCCTTTTCCAGCATGATGGAGCACCTTGCCATAAAGCAAAGGTGATAACTAAATGGCTCAGGGAACAAAACATAGAGATTTTGGGTCCATGGCCTGGAAACTCCCCAGATCTTAATCCCATTGAGAACTTGTGGTCAATCAAGAGACGGGTGGACAAACAAAAACCAACAAATTCAGACAAAATGAAAGCATTGATTCTGCAAGAATGGACTGCTATCAGTCAGGATTTGGTCCAGAAGTTGATTGAGAGCATGCCAGGGAGAATTGCAGAGGTCCTGAAGAAGAAGGGTCAACACTGCAAATATTGACTTGCTGCATTAACTCATTCTAACTGTCAATATAAGCTTCTGTTACTCATAATATGAATGCAATTCTATTTCTGTATGTGATAAAAACATCTGACAAACACACATAAAAACCAGAGGGCAGCAGATCATGTGAAAATATAATATTTGTGTCATTCTCAAAACTTTTGGCCATGACTGTACTTGTTGTGGTATTTGTACTATGCCTGTAAACCCATCACACATGTACAACACCATGAAAGTAATACAATACAATACTACTACTAATACAACCAATAATACTAGTAATACATATTAGTACAGAGACAAAGAATCTTCCATATCATAAACTGACTCTCTCCTTCTTCTCCTTCCAGTATTGTTACAGATCACACAAATGTCCGCACCTCACCTTCAGTAAAAGACACAAAGAGGACTCTGTCCTTCCTCCCAACCTGGACACTGTTTTGGGGACTATAATACGTCTCGCTCTATAATAAAGCTCTTTTGTTCTCTTCTGTATCTGCTTATTCTTAGACTTTGTTCTGCTTTTTTTGCATTAGTAAAACCACGGAGCATCTTCTCTGCTTTTAACAACATGAGCTTGCACAGTCGGGTCTAGACGGGTAAAATCTCTTACATAACATACTCTCACAATAGACTCCTCCCCCTTGACCAATGTCGGAATCTCTCCTTGTGACTCCATGGCAGGGAATTTAGAGCTACATATTAAGTGAGGAGACCAACAAGGGTCAAGGCCTTCACTCCAAGGTTCCATAGTAGCTGCATAGTCTACCTCTGTGGTATGTATACCCAGGGTCGGACTGGCCCACCGGGGAACCGGTGAATGCACCGGTGGGCCCCGAGCCCCGACTATTAGTCCTCATGTCATGGGATCCTGACCATCCCGATCGGGCCCCTGACCAGAGGCGTAATGATCAAGGTTGCATGGGGTGAGACCGGGCTCGGCGGGGTATGGGGCCCTTGGCCAGTCGGAGATGGCCGGGCCTGGACCACTATGATAGCGGTTAGAGAAAGCCTGGTTCCCCGACCGCTATACATACTGTTATTGGAAAGGAGTCCTGGCATATTGCAGGCCCCTTTCCAATAGATGGCAGCCCAGGGGAGGTGACTGAAAATAATAAATACATATTCTCACCTCTCCTGGGCGCAGCGTTCTCTCCGCCGCTCTTCTGTCATGTGACTGAGGCCTGTGATTAGGCCCCAGCGGTCACACGGGGCGCGGCCGCGTAATGACGTCAGTGCGCCCCCACGTGACCGCTGAGGCCCAATCACAGGCCTCAGCAGCGACGTCGGAAGAGGGCCTGAAGACGACAGGATGGAGCGAGGATGCCAAGGAAAGGTAAGGCAAGGTGAGTATGAATGTTTGTTATTTTTAATCACTTCCCCTGGGCCTCCGATTATTATACTCTGGGGTCTGAGGAGACCCCAAAATATAGTAATAGCACTGAAGCGGAGTGGGGGGGGGCTATTGGGCGCATATAATACTGTGTGGGGGCCACTGTGGGGAGTATATAATACTGTGTGGGTCCACTGTGAAGCTTATAATACTGTGTGGGGGCCACTGTGGAGCTTATAATACTGTGTGGGGGCCACTGTGGAGCTTATAATACTGTGTGGGGGCCGCTGTGGAGCTTATAATACGGTGGGGGGGCCCTATGGAGCTTATAATACTGTGTGGGGGCCACTGTAGAGCATAGAATACTGTGTGGGGGCCACTGTGAAGCTTATAATACTGTGTGGGGGCCACTGTGGAGCTTATAATACTGTGTGGGGGCCACTGTAGAGCATATAATACTGTGTGGGGGCCACTGTGGAGCTTATACTCCATACAGTGGCGCCTTCATTTTTTTTTTTTTTTTTTTTTTTAAATTACGCCGGGGGCTGGTGAAAAAAACAAAAGAAAAAAAAACAAAAACAAACTTTCTTTCCTGTCCCCAGTGTCTCCCAGCGCGGTTCGGCCTGCAGCTCTGTTGTTTTCTTCCAGCTGAAGTTCCCCCTGCATGTGACTACCTGTGATGTCATGTGATCCCTGAGGCCAATCAGCAGCCTAAGGGAAGGGACCTGGGACGTCACAGCCAGTGAGGAATTCCGGCAAAAAGAAGACAGCGGAGCTGCAGGACCGGACCGTGCTGGGAGGACACCGGAGCACCGGAGACAGGTGAGTATGTTTAGTATGTTTCTTTTTTTTGGGGGGGGGGGGGAGTAGGGGGGGATTCACCTCCCCCAGACTAATTATAAAAAAGAAAAAAAATTATACTGGACAACCTCTTTAAAGTGTGGTGCATTAGGGGGGCCCTGGGGGGTATATTAAAGGGGTTGTCCAGGCATAATTTGTTATGGTTTATCCTCAGGATAGGCCATAGATATCTGATCTGTAGGGGGCTGACCCAGGACCGATCAGCTGTACGGAGCCACTTCTGATGCCTGTACTGTACACAATACAAGGCCAGAAGCAGAAAGCTCTGTCCACTGTATATTAGCCGGGCACTTTCACTGTATCTCAGCACTTATTGCAGTCAGTAGGAGCTGAGCTGCAGTGAAGGCGCCGGGCTGCTATACAGCGGATGGAGCTTTCTGCTTCCGGCCCTGTGTTGTGTACAGAACAGGTGCCGGAAGTGGCTCCGAACAGCTGATGGGGCCATGTGTCAGCCCCCTACCGATCAGGTATTTATGGCCTATCCAGAGCATAGGCCATAAAAAAGATTAACCCTGGACAACCCCTTTAATATGCTCCACACAGTTTAATGTCCCCCCCACAGGATGTTAGCCCCCATCACTGCTCCCACACAATGTAATGACCCCATCACTGTTCCCCATACAGTATGGGGGACCAGTGAAGAGGCCACTATGTGGGGGGACCAGTGAAGTGACCATAGAAAAATTTGGTCCAGACAACCCCTTAAAAGAGGTTGTCCATAAACTGGAGCGACCACTGTGTCGGCCGCCAGGGAGGTGTAAAAATAAGAAAATTTTTAAAAAAAAGCATACTCACCTGTTCTCAGCACCCCCGTTGTCCCCTGCCTGTGTCTGTTCGGTCTCATTGCGGCCCCTCATTTCTGTAAATCCTGTACCTAGTTGGTCTTCACGGTCACATGAGGTGCAGGACTCCCAGCAAGGAGTCGCCGGCATGAGACTGAATGGACACTGACAGCGGACAACGGAGCGCCGGGCACAGGTGAGTATGCTTTTTAATTTACTTATTTTTTACTTTACACCTCCCGCCAGATACATGGGTTGCTCCAATTCCTGGACAACCTCTTTAAAGGATTTATCCATCTTTCTAATATTGATGGCCTGCCCTTAGGATAGGCCAGCAATATTACATCTGCGATGATACAACAGCCAGGACCTCTGCAGATCAGCTTTTCCAGGATAGTGCGGCTACAGGTAAAGGTAACAATTCTTGGAGCCACGCTGTTCACTTGCCATACAAGGTGTAGCAGTAGGTTTAGGTAGTGCAGTGGTGCACATGGTATAGTGGTTGAGCAGCGTGGCTCCCAACATGTTATTACCTTTAGCCTCCCTGTCTCGGTACCGCTGATCTGCAGGGGTCCTGATGGTGGACCCCTAGAAACAATTCCACTGGTGGGCCCTAGACATCCCAGTCCGACACTGTGTATACCCTTGAGAACCTGGTGCCCCCTTGCAGACATTTAGCGCATATGTCCTGATAGCACCCCTACAAGCTATGCAGCTTAAAGGTGACCTGGAGTGGTACAAAAAGCAATTTAGAATTAGGTTTTACTTAAAAAAAATACATAACCTTTCTGTTTTCACAGCTCATATGCAGACTATGCATCTCCATGGTAACAGACAACAAACCCCGTGTAGTCTGATCCTGCAGTTTTATTTACATTTTCCAAATGTACATTAACACAAAGTCGGGGCAAGACTGAAGGATTAAGCTAAACTTGCTGCTTGTTGCCATGGAGACGTATAAGACTAAAAAAATGGAGCTATGACCCATAAAAATATATTATAAAATGAATCAATTTAATAGTAAATCAATGCGACCAACTAGGGTTAGGCCACTCTCTCCAAGGATCCTGCATAGTCTGTCCCTGTGGTATGTACACCCTGGAGAACCAGGCGCCCTCTCCCCAGCACCTGCCCTGACAGCGTACAGGCGACCCCGAGGGGTACAAGTAAGAACAGGTGGAAGGATCCTGTATCGGCCTAGGTAGAGGAATGCACAAACTATACAGCCGGGACGTGTGCAGGAAACTGAGGATTAAATAAAAATCATTATTTATCAGGGTGTGAATAAAAAATGTCAGAAAAATTTCAATTTATCAAAAACATTTCCAAAATTTGAAGTAGTTTAACAGGGTCATACAATGTACAGGTAACATGTAGAGTCATGCATCCCCTGATACAGATCCCAGAAAGTAAGGATATTGTAAATCAGAGATATTCTGGGCCCTAAAGGGGTTAGCTGACCTTTGCCAAAAAAATCAAGTCAAGAGATAGATATGATTATTAGGCATACTGGTTCTCATGGAATGTCACCCGGTCACCCAGAAGGTCCTCTCTCATCCTCTTATTCTCTGGTATCAGCAGACTGGAACCCTCAACCACAAAAGTTTAAACTTTTTAAAAAGTTGAAAAGCAAGAACTGTTGGTAGTTTAGGTTAAAAGTGATATCCATAGGGGAGGAAGTAGCTAACTTCTCGTCCTATTTGTTTTTTAATGGAAAATGGAAATGAAAGCAGTTGGAAGCCTGGGACAGAACTGTACAGGGAAATAAGTAAGATATGACTGTCCGGGGACACTTTTTATGATCATGTCCGAAATGGGGATAACTAACCGAAAGTCCCAACCATCTGGGTAGAAAGTACGAAAACAGGTAAGTGGCTCTGCATTACACTGTTTCCATCATTCCATTATAAGTGAGTGGCTGCTATGGAAATAATGTAGCACATTTAGCTAAATGGCTTGGGAACTGTGCAGGTATGGAAACAATGCAGATCAGCTGTGCTACACTGTTTCCGTAGCTCTCAGTCACCTCTATGAAAGTTAAGGAAACAGCGTAGACCAGCGCAAAAAAAAAAAAAAAGATGAAAATAACTTTTTCCCACTGCACAACCCCTTTAAATGCTATGTTTTAATCCACCCAATACCAGAGGTGTAACTTGGAGCTCCTTTGTCTTTTTATATTGTAGAGAGGCCCTTAAGCCACCCCTCAGCCTCCAAGGCCCAGTAACAATTGCTGCCTCTGCACCCCTATAGCTACGCCCCTGCTCAATACATATAAAATAAAATAAAATATGAAGCAATTTAGCGCCGAGTTTAGATTTAAAATTCTATCATTCTGTTTCTACAGCTCATAGGCTGACCATATGTCGCAATGGTAACAGACAACAAACTCTGTGTAGTCTGATCCCGCAGTTGTACTTCTTTCTATGAACCAAATGTACATTAGCACAAAGTCAGGGACCGAGAAACTGCAAGACTGTAGGATTATGTAAAACAAATTGTTTGCCGTCAGTTGCCATGGAAATGTATAGGACTGCAAAGGAGCTGTCGAACCAAAACCATACGAAATTATTAATTTACTGGGACGACAAAAAACTGGTTGCAAGGCTGAACATAGAATTTAAAAGTGATGTAACGCTAATTTTTTTTAATTGACTTATTAAAATCAGATGAAATCACTTTTGTTTCTATCCAGTTTAATTTTCTGATTGTAGATTCTTTTATTCTATTTTATGTACATGATTATGGGGGCAGCCATCTTGCCTGAGCTTCTCCTCTGCTCTGTTAACAGCATTTAGTGATATGCTTTACATCAATCTCATGGCCATAGGCAGCAATAGCCGGCTCATTGTAGTCTATGGGAGAATTTTCTAGACATGCTATATGCAGGGAGGGGGAGGAGATAAGCTGTGACATCACCTATTGTAATGGTGGGTCAGTAGTGTTATCTATAGAGGTGTTATCTTCCATTGTTGTCTTCCTGTGATGTAAATAAGGTGAATGCTGGCAAGTGCCAGTCTATTATTAGACTTAGTGGCCACAGTGAAAATTGCAGGATTTAATTCTTTAAAAAAAAAAAAAAAAATTCAGTGACTTAGAAAGATATTTAAAAATTCTTGAAATAATATGTTTCACATAAAAACTTTAAAAATAGGTCATTTTTGGGGCCACATCCCCTTTAGGCTAAGGCCCCATATTATGGAAACACAACTTTTTTTGCTGCGGTTTTTTGAGCCAAAGCCAGGAGTGGATTGAGAAGAAGGTAGAAGTATAAGAACTTCCTTTATATTTTCCATTCCTTTTGTAGCCATTCTTGTCTTTGGCACAAAAAACCGCAGCAAAATCTGCAACAAAAAAAGCTGCATTTCCGCAACGTGAGCCCTTAGCCTTAAAGGGTTTTCTAACGACTGTAATACTGATAATACTGGCCTATCCTTACAAAATCTGATCTATGAAGGTCTGTCCAGCTGAAAGTAGGTGCTCTGTATTACTTACCGAGTACAGTGCCACACATTTTGTTGTGGTGGTTGCAGGTACTGCAGCTCATCCTAATCATGTGAATGAGACCAAGTACCAGGCACAACCACAACTCAAAGTACAGCACTAAGCCTGGGGGGCAAACAATGTAGGGGGCACAGTGCTAGTTGGAGCTCCGCGGCCTGTTCAGTCAGTAATCAACAGGGGCCATCAATATCATACTCTCAAAAGCCAGACGTCTAGTTGGGATAACCCCGAGCAAATTCCGTTAAACCTGTCTTTAAAATAATTACAACTTTGTCTGGTCTGAGGCTTCTTATTCCTGACAGTATCTGTGGGTAGTCTACGACTCTTCACCATCTGCTCATGTTGTCACTGAATTTGGAATAGTAATTGTGAATGAATGCAGAAAATTGCGTGTTTCGATGCCCTGTCATACCATACCGGCACTCAGCATGGACACACTTGTGTCATATGTGTCATATATGTAGCCGGCTGGAAACGAACACACATGTGCTCTATACAGATCCATATCATGAGATGAGTAACAGGAACACGCGGCAGAGGAACGGCCAAAATGTAATATTTTCAACAATTAGTTCTATTCTTAATAACGTCATGTATCCATTGGAGATACATGGCTGACAATAGCACCGCGGTATAAATATAGCATTGGGTCACATTCATAGCCAAAACTCCATGGCAACATATAATGTCAAGAGTAAGCATCACAATGCCACAAAATAATCGCACGAACCAGAAGAAATAGAAGAAAAATGGTCTTTGTTGCCCATAGCAACCAATCACAGACTGGCGCTCATTTTATATTCTACTCTTGAAAAATGAAACTTGTGCTGTGGTTGGTTGCTATGGACAACAGAAGAAATTGTTCCATAATTCTGCCCCAATATTTCAAGCGAGTGAAATAATTCCCGACATAGTCTAATATTGTACCAACATAGCCTCACAATGCCTCAGTGTAGCCTCACCAGTCCTCAGAGTAGCCTCACCAGTCCTCAGAGTAGCCTCACCAGTCCTCAGAGTAGCCTCACCAGTCCTCAGAGTAGCCTCACCAGGCCTCAGTGTAGCCTCACCAGGCCTCAGAGTAGCCTCACCAGGCCTCAGAGTAGCCTCACCAGTCCTCAGAGTAGCCTCACGATGCCTCAGTGTAGTCTCACCATGTCTCAGAGTAGCCTCACCAGACCTCATTGTAGCCTCACCAGGGCTTGATGTACTGTAGCTTTGCAATGCCTCAACGTGGCTTCACAATGCTACAACATAGATCCCATTATCCTGATATAGCCTCACAATGCTGCAATGAAGCCTCACAAAACCTCAACGTAGCCTAAAAATGCCTCACTGTAGCCTCAATGTGGCCTCTCAATTGCAAAACATAAGCTTCACATTCTCCTGACAGATTCACAATGCCACAATGAAGCCTCACAAAATCTACGACATAGCCTAACAATGTCTCAATAAAACCTCAAAATGCCTCAATGTAGCTTCACAACGCCTAGACATGGCTTCACAGTGTCTTAACATGGCTTCAAAGTATTCGGATGTAGTTGCACAATGCCACAATAGTTTCACATTGTCCCAAAATAGTCTCACAATGCCTTAATGGAGCCTCGCAATGCCACAACATGGCCTCGCACTGATGCAATGTAGCCTCACAAGGCCTCAATGAAACCTCAGAATGTCTCAATGTAGCTTCACAACACCTCAAATTGACTTCGCAGTGTCTTAACATGACTTCGAAATGCTCTGAGGTAGTCACACAATGCCACAACGTAGTATCACATTGTCCTGTGAAATTTCACAATGCCTCAATTGACCTCACAAAGCTGCAACATGGCCTCACAATGCCACAATGTAGCTTCAAGAGGCCTCAAAGTAGCCTCACAATGCTTCAATGAAACCTCAAAATGCCTCAATGTAACTTCACAACACTTTGACAAGGTTTCACAGTGTCTTAACATGGCTTCAAAACACCCCAACATAGCTTCAAAATATGCTCTTAGATAGTCGCACAATGCCACAACGCAGTATTACGTTGTCCCAAAATAGTCTCACAGTGCCGCGACAAAACCTCAAAATGCCTGGATTCAGCTTCACAATGCCTTCACATGGCTTCACAGCATTTCAATGTAGCTTCAAAATGCTCTGACCTAGTCGCACAATACTACACCGTAGTGTCACATTGTCCCAACATAGCCCTACAATGCCTCAATTTAGCCCCACAATTCTATGGCCATGACTTTATAATACTAGAACATAGAGCCGTCACACCTTTATCATGCCCTATCATAGCCTTAGTATATCCTGATACACTCATTATGAACCCAACCCAGTGTAGCTGTATACCGCCATATAGTGCTACAGACCCATGATAATACAATGGAGATTTATACAACCTGTCAGCTATAGTAGCCAATCGCAGAACAGCATTCCATATAGTCATATACTACCTACAACATAGTCACATAATTCTGCAATATTGTCATATACTGTCTCATAGTGCCACAACATAGTCACATAATGCTACAATACAGTCATATACTGCCTCATAGTGCCATAACAGTCACATAATGCTACAATATAGTCAGACACTGCCTCATAGTGCCACAACATAGTCACATAATACTGCAATATAGTGATATACTGTCTCATAGTGCCATAACAGTCACATAATGCTACAATATAGTCATATACTGCCTCATAGTGACGCAACATAATCACATAATGTTATAATATAGCCATATACTGCCTCATAGTGCCACAACGTAGTCACATAACACTATAATACAGTCATGTACTACTCCAGCATAGTCTCACAGTTCTTATAATACCACGACATGACCTCATAGAATTAGTATTACTCAGTAATCTCAGATTCTGCCCGTTGCACTTTCTTTACGGTAAGCACCAGGATACTTCTTACTCTTGCACATACCATGGCGGAGCGCAGGTGGTTCATAGGAAGCTCAATCTTAATAATCCCCTTGTCCAGGCTGGAGGACAAGGATACACTGGTCGATTGGGATCAAAACCAGTCCAACAGGTTTTCTGCCAATCAATAGTAATTTCCTGTACGGAATCCTTGTAAAAATGAGGACTGCCCCTTTAAGATACGCCTGATATAACCTCGGCACCGCGCATCTATTAGGCTCATTTTACGCGAAGCTCAGGGACAAATTTGTTCCAATTGTAGCAGCAAATTTTAATGACTGGCAGTTCATGAAGGAGAAAATCGCTCCAGTAATTAGACGTATTCCCATGTGGGCCCGGCAATGAAGATATCCATCTGGGGTGGAGTTTACACTCTTCTCCGGGGACTAAAAAAAGCAATATTACCAGGCACTGCTATGTAAATAGGTCAATGGCTACAAAAATACTGGCATATCAAATTCTTCAAGGCAGTGGGTGGATCTTATGGCTATTTTATGTTACATGTACAAAAAGATACCGCGGAGAACCTAAAAATATAGCAATGCAACTCCACCCAAGTATTTGCTATCAGAGACCCCTGGGCCTCTCTGCACCCCCCATAGCTACGCCCCTTGCTTGCTATGTAGACACCTCCAAAACAGGTGGAGATTGCACCAATCATCTCCAAAATGGGGCTCTTCAGGTGATGCAAAATTACAACTACAACTACCAGCATGCAGGGAGATGTAGTTTTGCAACAGCTGGAGAGCACCAGGTTGGAGAATATCGCCATCATTTGGTCTCCACCACCCAATCTAGTCCAAACTTACATCCTAGTAGGTTAACTTATGTCACTTCTAAACTTATAGTATATAATGAAACTTTTTGCTATATTTTTTGAAAATTTGACCTCTCATGTCTTATGTTTTCACCATGGGCACTATATAGCGGCATTATTTTGGCTCTTTATGATGCTGTTCTAT
This sequence comes from Leptodactylus fallax, assembly GCA_947044405.1. NCBI lineage: Eukaryota > Metazoa > Chordata > Amphibia > Anura > Leptodactylidae > Leptodactylus > Leptodactylus fallax. The sequence goes on along the minus strand of CAMRHE010000676.1, from coordinate 163,184 downwards.
AGACACCATATGGCAGAATTATTTTGGCACTGTATTGCATGTTGTGCTACCTTCACATCTGCATCGGGTGCCATCAAAGGCCCAGAAGAATGGAAAAATGGACCCCAAAAATAGCAGACACGAACAGAGCCAAAAGGGACCCCAATGACTTTTATGGGGTTCATTGAGTGGTATTATTAGCTGGAGAGGGTTCGGTTCTACTACTCTCATTTTCCTAGATTTAAAAATAGAAAGAGGGCACCGTGACCCGTGATTTAATCATAGTCTTTCACCATCCTTAAAGGGAACGTGTCACCAAAAAATGGTCTTTTTTAAACCATATTTTTTAATGATTTTATTTTTAATATTTTATCAAAAAAATACTATATTCTGCAGCGTTCACTGACACTTGCCAATTCTCTAGGGGTTTTCTCATTTACATCACAGACAGGATTACAATAGAAGATAACACCTCTATAGATAACACCACTGAGCCATCATTACATCCACAGTAGATGATGTCACAGCTTATCTCCTCCCCCTCCCTTCACTGAGCATGTCTAGAAAACTCTCCCATAGACCTCAATGAGTTGACTCCAGACTATTGTTGTCTATGGCCATTCGACTGCTGTAAAGCATACCACTAATTGCTGTTAGCAGAGCAGAGGAGGCGCTCGGAAAAAAGTGATGGATTTATGGTTTTCATAAATAAAAAAATTGCTGATCCATTCCCCTTTAAGCTGCAGACAGCAGTATACGCTACACGTCAGGCTGTAAATGGCAGGACTTGTATACCCCAGTGGACAGCGCGCCTTCCTATAAGTATCACACAATGGGCACTATTCTTAGGCTGGTGGATTAAATAGCAGAAACAAGAGGAATAATTAGTAATGAAAATACGGCTGCCATGATTAAATGCCAGGGACAGCTGATCGCTGCAGCCAAAGGGCACCGTACCAATGTGTCAGCGTGTCTGCTGGAAGAAGCAATTACCAGGCATTGTAAGTATCTGGGACTCTCCAGCTCAGTAATCTGAGGATTTTATAACGTTAAAATGTTGGAAAAATCACAAAAAGAATTGCACAAAAATAGAAAAAAAGGGACAGACAGCGGATGAATGGGGGGTACTCTGCTAATGCCATAAATAAAGGTGGGCACTCTTATTCTCTGAATGAGGGGACTCTGCTGATTCTACAAATTGGGATGATTCTGCGGATATTATAAATGGGGGGCTCTAATGGCACAATTCAAGGGGGCAGTATGCTGCGGTTATTGGGGGTAGATAAATGGCGCTATTAATGGGGAACACTACAACGCTGGTATTACTGGGGCACACTCCAATGGCACTATTAATGGGGGGTACACCAATGGCGCTATTATTAGAGGTTCTTCAATGCTGCTATTATTGGGGAACACTCCAATGGCACTAATAAGGAGGGCACTTCAATGGCGCTAATAACAAGAGTACACCAATGCCACAATTATTAGAGGTTCACAAATGGCACTATTATTGGTGGCACTCAAATGGTACTATTATTGGGGGTATTCCAATGGTGTTATTATTGCGGGTACACAAATGGTGCTATTATTAAGGCACACTCCAAAGCTGCTATTATTGGGGAATGCTGGTATTACTGGGGGACACGCAAATGCTGCTATTATTGGGGGTACTCCAATGGTGCTATTAATGGGGGCACTCCAATGGCACTGCTATTGGAGGCATTCTAATGGCTCTATCAATGGGGCACTCCAATGGCGCTATTAACAGGGTTACACCAATGGTGCTATTATTGAGGGTACTCCAATGGCACTATTATAAGGGGGCACTCCAATGGTACAATTATAGATCTATATGAAGCAGTGAGCATGTTCGACTACTATTCCATACAGACTCCTCCTCTTCAGTTGCACTTATTGTGGGAATCCCTCCCTAAGGTCTGGGACACACGTTGCATAGTCGCAATGGGTTAGTCACAACTAGCCGTTGCAAAATTGATGTCTTCCCCCTGCAGAGTACAGTGTCAGTGTAATGGATGCGATTTAAAGAGCTGGGGCCAGCTAATCGGGAACTGTGGCTAAAAGCAGAGGTGAAAACCAAATTATCTCATCTGGTTTTTGCTGCGGGATGTTTACGGCAGACATCCAACAGTGGACCTAACACGTGAGGCCTTAGCCTAAAGGGGTTTTCTGGGACTCTTTTCATGGCCTATTCTTAGGATAGGCCATAAATAGCTGGTCGGTGGGGGCCAACAGCCAATTCCCCAACACAGATCAGCTATTCAGAGCTGCATCCAAACCCTGTAATATACAGCCAAAAGCAAACTGCTCTGTACAGGGCGTAGCTAGGAAAGACCCATAGCAGGCTTTTCACTGAGTGCCCCAGTCATAGCAGGGTATAATGTCCTCTTTACTGGCCCCCAAATGGTATAACACTCCATTTACTCATCCCTCCACACTGTATGTTGCCCCTTTATTGGCCCCAATATAATATATTGTCTTCTTTATTGGTTCCCATACAGTATACTGTCCCATTACAAGCCCCATACAGTATACTGTTCCCATTACAAGCCCCCATACAGTATACTGTTCCCATTACAAGCCCCCATGCAGTATACTGTTCCCATTACAAGCCCCCATGCAGTATACTGTTCCCATTACAAGTCCCCATACAGTATACTGTTACCATTACAAGCTCCCATAGAGTATACTGTTCCCATTACAAGCCCCCATACAGTATACTGTTCCAATTACAAGTCCCCATACAGTATACTGTTCCCATTACAAGTCCCCATACAGTATACTGTTCCCATTACAAGTCTCCATACAGTATACTGTTCCCATTACAAGTCCCCATACAGTATACTGTTCCCATTACAAGCCCCCATACAGTATACTATTCTCATTACAAGTCCCCATACAGTATACTATTCTCATTACAAGTCCTCATACAGTATACTGTTCCCATTACAAGCCCCCATACAGTATACTGTTCCCATTACAAGCCCCCATGCAGTATACTGTTCCCATTACAAGCCCCCATGCAGTATACTGTTCCCATTACAAGTCCCCATACAGTATACTGTTACCATTACAAGCTCCCATAGAGTATACTGTTCCCATTACAAGCCCCCATACAGTATACTGTTCCAATTACAAGTCCCCATACAGTATACTGTTCCCATTACAAGTCCCCATACAGTATACTGTTCCCATTACAAGTCTCCATACAGTATACTGTTCCCATTACAAGTCCCCATACAGTATACTGTTCCCATTACAAGCCCCCATACAGTATACTATTCTCATTACAAGTCCCCATACAGTATACTATTCTCATTACAAGTCCTCATACAGTATACTGTTCCCATTACAAGTCCCCATACAGTATACTGTTCCCATTACAAGCTCCCATACAGTATACTGTTCCCATTACAAGCCCCCATGCAGTATACTATTCTCATTACAAGCCCCCACGCAGTATACTGTTCCCATTACAAGCCCCCATACAGTATACTGTTCCCATTACAAGCCCCCATACAGTATACTGTTCCCATTACAAGTCCCCATACAGTATACTGTTCCCATTACAAGTCCCCATACAGTATACTATTCTCATTACAAGTCCCCATACAGTATATTGTTCTCATTACAAGTCCCCATACAGTATACTGTTCCCATTACAAGCCCCCATACAGTATACTGTTCCCATTACAAGCCCCCATACAGTATACTATTCTCATTACAAGTCCCCATACAGTATACTATTCTCATTACAAGTCCTCATACAGTATACTGTTCCCCCTTAAATTATGACAGGGGTGGTGAAAAAAACAAAACAAAACAAAACATATTCACTTGTCCCCGATGCCTCCCAGCTTGGTCCAGTCCTGCTGGCCCAATGTTTTCTTTCGGCTGAAGCCCTCGCCGCACGTGACCGCTGAGGCCTATCAGCAGTCTAAGGAAAGGGATATGGGACGTTGCAGTGCAGCAGGCACTTCCGCCACAATGAAACATCACAGCAGCAGGGCCGGACGGCGCTGGGAGACACCGGAGCACTGGGGACAGGTATATATTTTTTTTTCATCTTCCCCAGCCTAATATTTCCTGGACAACCTCTTTAAGGTGTCACCTAGCTTTCACCTGGAAAAATAGTTCTGGGCTCCTTCATGATAATAAGGTTAAGGGGTTTCCAGCTCTTATATATTGATGACTTAGGATAGATGATCAATATAAAATTGTGGGGTCTGACACCCGGGACCCTCACAGATCATCTCATGAGCACCATGGCCTCTTCCTGTGCCAATGACATCACATTCATTGATCACATGGTGCAAAAACAGCTCAGTCCCATTCAAGTGAATAGGGATGAGCTGCAATACCAAGCATGGCCACTAGATAATGTATGCCACTGTGGTTTGTGGTCAGTGAAGAGGCCACAGTGCTCACGTGAACATTCTTCAGCCAGCTGATCTATTGGGCTCCTCGATGTCAGACCCCCACTGATCAGTTCTGGTCATCAATATGTATGTCCCTGAAAACCCCTTTAAGAATGGATAACTGATATTTTAAAATCTGTCAACAATAGACATCCTACTTGTTGATGGTTTCCAGACAGCATCAGTTTTTTTTTTCTACATTACATAGAGTAAAAATATATGAAAAATACATGAAATCACAACAAAAAAATGTAACAAATATGTCAACTTTTATATTTTTTGCTACATTTTAGGCCTAAATAACCAAGATGGAGGTACTCTTTAGTAGTTAAAATCCGTATCTAACTACTTTTGATCATATTTGCTAATATAAATATATATGTGTGTACTAAATAGATCTAACCCTTAGTTTAACCAGTTGTAAAAGTTTAACTCTGCTATATCTATATCTATAGGCATGAGACAATGTACAGAGGGGTGTGAGCAGATATTGAAATCTATCACATTTTCTAACTTTTTTTTTATTTTCTGATTGTAGATTTTTTATTCTATTTTCTGTACATGATTATGGGGGCGGTCATCTTGCCTGAGCTTCTCCTCTGCTCTGTTCACAGCATTTAGTGATATGCTTTACAACACAGTCATGGCCATAGACAGTAATAATCTAGAGCCAAATCAGGAGAGTTTTCTAGACATGCTTGGTGCACACTAGATAAACTGTGACATCATCTATTGTCAGTTATGGACGCATGAGTCAGTAGTGTTATCTATAGAGGTGTTATCTTCTATTGTAATCCTATCTGTGGTGTAACTGAGGTGACTGCTGCAAAGAAAACCCTACAGAACTGGCAAGCATCATTATTTTAAAAATATGTTTAATATAAAAACATGGTTTTAAAAATAGGTCATTTTCTGGTGACACCTTTAAGTGTCCCTTTAAGCCATGGGCGTCTCATTGTGTGTCCAGATCTGGGAGTGTGTGGGTATGTTCATAGATTCCTGTCCATACATCAGATCACATACATGGTGGCAGACATATTTCTGGACCCTCTTATCATTATGGATAGCCTCTGTTCTGGCGGATAACAGGGAGCAATAGCCTGCGCTCAAGTGACACGTGAAATAAAAGTCTATGGCACCTTCCTGAATGATAACACTGCCTCTGTACTCTCCGGTCTTGTGTGGTTAACCCTATTAAACATTAAAAGGCATCTGGCAAACGTCCCTTTAAATGTTTGGCCACGGCGGGCTCTCTGCGTCTATTACACGTCTTGCACTGGATACGCGGTTTCTCCAGGTGGGCACTACCAGCTGCTTAACAGCTGCCGAGGCGGCGTCTTAGGGACACATGTCGTATGTTATTACACATGGTATTATACCGCCACCGGCTGATAACATAAGACAGGGCGGCCGCGCATGATCCCAGGATATATACAGGCCTGTGCCCGGCATTCCCCGTACGCTACACAAACTTTTCCTCCCATATTCATTGCAGTCACCTGACACTAGGACTACGCAGAGGCACAGAAGACACACAAAATAATACTAATAAAAAAAAAAGAATAAAAAATTCTAATAAATGCATAAAAAGCAAAAACTTACAGATTATCCAAGCCCGGTCTCCTTGCAGTGCTCCTTCAAGTAGTCTTGTATATTTTTGCACCACCCTTGTGTCTTGTGCAGGCTTCTATGTGTGTATGAAGAGAAGGCGTGCCTTGCAATCTCCACACGGATATGAGGAACTCACCTCAGGCAAATCTTTCTTGTGACTCAACCACATTACAACCAAATACATACTTGGCCGTGACTCAATGCCTACGCACTAACTTTATGTCCTTTATGTAGGGTACGTTCTCAGAAAGGTTACTCCGTGCAAGAACAGATCTCAACGGATTAAATCACATACAGAAAAATCCCTACAAGCCCCCCTAATAGACATATGGGGATGTGCCCACACACGTGTGACTGCAACAACATACAAATCCAGGAAAAATAACAAGAAGCACAGGGAATTTATTTTAGAAAAAAAGAAATGATAGAGCACTGTGCATATATACATAATGGTGAGATCAGTATTTTTCACTTCTAAAAAAAAAAAATTTGAATTTTTAAAAAAAAATTTTGGAAGGAGAAAAGTAATTTTAAATACTAATATTAATAGTACTATATATTCTTAATATTACTATTATGGAATTTTTTTAGAATCAAAATGCCATTGATAATGCTGAAAATATCATTATATAAATATGTCCATAAACATTCCCCATGGCCTTCCCATGGGTACTCGAACAGAATAATAATAATAATAATAATAAAATACTACTACACTAATAAAATAATAATAATTAGAATAATTCAGTACACTACTATAAAGTTTAAAAATAATAGTGTAAATTCTTAATATTACTAGTACTTCTATTTTTTATCTAAAAAAAAAAAAATCAAAAATGTATATATCTATATCATATATAGATATATATTATACATATAAATCATCATACATATATTTTAAATAGGAGAAAAACATACTAATAAAAACAATGAAAATAATTTCTGAGTACTATTGTTTCAAATTAATTTCAAATAATAATAATAATAATAATAATAATAATAATAATAATGTAATATTTATACTAACAATAAACTTTATACTAATAATAAAATATCACTAATAATATAAAATAATAATAATATGAAATAATAATAATATTAAATAAGAATCAAATAATAATAATAAAATACTAAAACAATAATAAAATAATAACAATAATAAAATACTAATACACTAAATAATAATAATAATAAAAATACTACTGCACTAATAAAATAATAATGATAATAATAATAATCATAATAAATTATTAAAATAATATTTTCTATTTAAATATTAAAATATTGCTTGTAAACTATAGAAATGCATAATGATGAAACTGAGACTACTTTATTGTATCAGGTCTTTGGCCAGCCATCAAATGATAAACCGCACCGTAAATAATTAGGCAAGTGACCACTTAGTCTAAAAAGTACATGGAGGCAGGAAAAAAAAAATTAGAATTTACAAAAAAAAAAAAAAATATTATATTTAAAGAATAAAAAAAATTGTAAAATAAATAAAATGAGATTCTGGAGTCACTTGTCAGAATATACATCATTTAGATACATTATATTAATATGATATAGAATATAATATAGAACTAAAAATATATTAAAGAGAATATTTTTTTTTTTCATTGTGTACAGTTTTTAGACAGTAGAGAATACTATGGATAAAGGAACCACATTATTAAAAAATATGACATTTTATTAAAGAAAAAAAAAAAAGGAGAAAAAAACACAACAGCAACAAAAACAACAAGCAAGAAAATTGCCTGGCACAGTATTATTGATTACTTTTACACGTATCCTGAAAAACTACATTACAAACCATTGCCAAAATACTAAATTTATAGAAAACTAGCAGAAGGATCCGGCTTCGCACGGGTATATTTCATTTTTGTTTGTGTAGTGACCCCATAAGAATTGGCCAGTTTTGCACTTGACATCTAGTATGGCAGTCCAGTATAGGTACAGTCTATTTATGGTTGTGTTGCTATGGAAACCTGGTAAATGAAATGTGAACTTATATTGGCTGATACACGTGATATGACTGAATATTTAAGGTCCTGTGAACTGCTATTGACTAATACAGGTCGTAAATAGCTTGATTGCTATGGAAACCTGTGTGCCTGAGGAGAGTAAGCGCCTGCAAGCTCTTATTGGCTGATAAGGGACATGTGACCGTGTGTATGGCAGTTGGAATATGAGTGAAAGACTTGCAGGCTTGTATTAGCTAATGCTGGTCATTTTTTGGGAATACTGTATCTCAGGAATGGTACGTCCAAGAGAGCTGAGACCCAGTCTAAAATATTCCAGGACACCTGATGTACCTGTGTGCCAAATTTGGTGAGGATCGGTCCAGTCGTTTGGTCGCGCATAAAGAACAGACAGACAGAAACTTATACAGTATATATAAGAGATAAGGAAATCTGTGCCGGAACATGCAAAGCAATAAAGTTAAAAATGCTGCTTTTCTATGTAAACAATGTCTGACATCTAGAACCTATATAGGGGAGAAAAATCCTGTTACTTAGCCTTTAGGGAATTGTACAAGAAAATGCCTGAGGTGTAAAGTGGCTGAACAGGTTGGATTGGAATTCTCAAAATGCAACACAGAAGGGCGTGGGCATCGCGAGAATACATTGTATATGTTCACGCTACAATATACTCTAATTCTAAGGGTATAATAGTAAGAATGATATAAAATAAAGGCACGCCTTCTCTAATAAAACGCTCATGGGTCATGTGACACGCTGTTTTTGAAAGTTTTTGAGAAATGACTGTAAGCGTGTCCATCAATTGGAAATGAGTCATAAACCAATAGAGGTCTTAAGGAATGTTAACCCCTTGGCACTACAGGTATTTTGGGCCTTAAGGACAAAGCATTTTTTTTTTTTTTCACCAATGCTTTTGAGAACCAGGAATTTTTCTGCTGACATCGCCATGTGATGGCTTCTTCTTCGCAGAATGGTTTGTATTTGGTGGTAATTTCTCACAATAAAAGTCATACACCAGTAGAGGTCTAAAAGAATGTTAACCCCTTGGGGCATTGCAGCTGTTTGGACCTTAAGGGCATTTTTTGGGGGGGGTTTCCAGCTTTTATGAATCATGACTTTTTCTGCTGATATATCCGTGTGAGGGCTTGTTTGGTGTGGAATGGGTTGTATTTTTTAATGGCATCATTCTGAGATACATATAATATATTGGACATGTTTTCTTGATGTTTTATTATATTTTTACAGCTTTCACCATGCAGTAAAATTGAGAGGCATGATGAACAAAAATAGCATTTCAATATGGTGACAGAGGGAGACCCTTTACGATGATCATTTGGGATCAGGGGTATTTCTGGCCCTGGCCCTTGCAGATCAGCTGTATCAGAGGTATAACTTAAAGCTCCTGGAAACCCAGTGCAAAACCTGTAATGGGTACCCCACTTACCATATACTATTGATAATATGGATAGAACAGGTTCCAGGGCCTGGAAGTGATTGTTACCTTTGCTCCTTCTATACCTATACCCGTGGCTGTATATACATTGCCTTGCGAAAGTATTCGGCCCCCTTGAACTTTTCAACCTTTTGCCACATTTCAGGCTTCAAACATAAAGATATAAAATTTTTATTTTTTGGTGAAGAATCAACAACAAGTGGAACACAATTTTGAAGTGGAACAAAATTTATTGGTTATTTTAAACTTTTGTAAAAAATAAAAAACTGAAAAGTGGGGCGTGCAATATTATTTGGCCCCTTTACTTTCAGTGCAGCAAACTCACTCCAGAAGTTCAGTGAGGATCTCTGAATGATCCAATGTTGTCCTAAATGACTGATGATGATAAATATAATCCACCTGTGTGTAATCAAGTCTCCGTATAAATGCACCTGCTCTGTGATAGTCTCAGGGTTCTGTTTAAAGCACAGAGAGCATCATGAAGACCAAGGAACACACCAGGCAGGTCTGTGATACTGTTGTGGAGAAGTTTAAAGCCGGATTTGGATACAAAAAGATTTCCAAAACTTTAAACATCCCAAGGAGCACTGTGCAAGCGATCATATTGAAATGGAAGAGTATCAGACCACTGCAAATCTACCAAGACCCGGCCGTCCCTCTAAACTTTCATCTCAAACAAGGAGAAGACTGATCAGAGATGCAGCCAAGAGGCCCATGATCACTCTGGATGAACTGCAGAGATCTACAGCTGAGGTGGGAGAGTCTGTCCATAGGACAACAATCAGTCGTACACTGCACAAATCTGGCCTTTATGGAAGAGTGGCAAGAAGAAAGCCATTTCTCAAAGATATCCATAAAAAGTCTCGTTTAAAGTTTGCCACAAGCCACCTGGGAGACACACCAAACATGTGGAAGAAGGTGCTCTGGTCAGATGAAACCAAAATACAACTTTTTGGCCACAATGCAAACCGATATGTTTGGCGTAAAAGCAACACAGCTCATCACCCTGAACACACCACCCCCACTATCACACATGGTGGTGGCCACATCATGGTTTGGGCCTGCTTTTCTTCAGCAGGGACAGGGAAGATGTTTAAAATTGATGGGAAGATGGATGGAGCCAAATACAGGACCATTCTGGAAGAAAACCTGTTGGAGTCTGCAAAAGACCTGAGACTGGGACGGAGATTTATCTTCCAACAAGACAATGATCCCAAACATAAAGCAAAATCTACAATGGAATGGTTCACAAATAAACGTATCCAGGTGTTAGAATGGCCAAGTCAAAGTCCAGACCTGAATCCAATCGAGAATCTGTGGAAAGAGCTGAAAACTGCTGTTCACAAACGCTCTCCATCCAACCTCACTGAGCTCCAGCTGTTTTCCAAGGAAGAATGGGCAAGAATCTCAGTCTCTCGATGTGCAAAACTGGTAGAGACATACCCCAAGCGACTTGCAGCTGTAATCGCAGCAAAAGGTGGCGTTACAAAGTATTAACTTAAGGGGGCCAAATAATTTGGCACGTCCCACTTTTCAGTTTTTTATTTTTTACAAAAGTTTAAAATATCCAATAAATTTCGTTCCTCTTCACGATTGTGTCCCACTTGTTGTTGATTCTTCTCCAAAAAATAAAAATTTTATATCCTTATGTTTGAAGCCTGAAATGTGGCAAAAGGTTGAAAAGTTCAAGGGGGCCGAATACTTTCGCAAGGCACTGTACATGTGACACCCACTGAAGATGCTTGGCTCCTGAGCCCACACCATCACAGCACCATACATATATGACATACTGCACAATCTGTTGTATATCTATAGGATATCACCAGGGTTAAAATGGCATTTCCATGAGTATTCCTATATGCAGAAATCTTAGGGTTCAACAGCAAAGCTCATAATGTAGCCCCCCCACTCAGAGAAATGTACTATACCTGGGGATGCAAGTGTAAGGGCAATAGGTGTAGTCCCACTCTCTCCCTCAGGGGAGACCATATAGCTATACCAGTCTCCTCCCTGAGTGATGTCACTAGGAGGGGAAGTCCCGCCCTCCATCCTAAAATCCCCATAGTTATGATTCGCCATATCTCCTTGCCTGAGGACCACAGTGTCAGGCAAGGGGTTTGATGGAGTTCGTGACAAGATCCCCATCGTGTAGACATCAAGAATGAGACCCCAATTCCCCTTGAGTAATGAGTTCAGTGTCTGGACCTTTTCCCTGCTCTCAACTGTACCGAGTTTAGAATTGGGCTGCTCGTCTCTGCCTGGCGCCCTCAAGGGATTTATCAGTACGACAATAGGCGGTTCTGCTGGAGAAATATTGCCATAAAATCATATTCCCTTTGTTCTGTTGTTGGCTCTAATGTGTCTGGGGATTATTTGCTCAGGACTTCCCAAACCACATCTCTGCAGGAATGATATGTAACAATAATGAGTGTAACAAGAGTATGCTAATTGAGCCAGGTACAGAACAACAAAGAGTCTTGGTACCAAGCAGACAGACCACATTCCTGTAGCCAAACTGGTTTTGATAGCAGCCATACTGTGTAGGAGTAATCTGAGCAGGTGATAGCACACTAAAGCTATCATATCTGGAAAATACATAGCTGGGGGTCTCTCATCATCACACTTGTTACTGACAATTGTGTTCTTCTCAAGAAATACCGGATAATGTGAACTATGCCTCAAGGCAAACAACTTCCTTAGCATCGCAAAACGTGTTATAGACAGGCAGAGGCCAGAAAAGGCTACAGAAGACCTGGATTACATCAGACAATGGTTAGACAAGCTGTCTACACATGGAGAAATTACAGGATTGTTGCTGCTTTCTGTCGGAGTCGGCATCCTGTTAAGATCATTCCAAGGACTCAATTGGCAGAAACGAAACTGTAAAGGTTCAGGTTCAACTGATCCAGAAAATTTTGGCGTTTGTCACCCATGAATCACTATTATACTGTGGGGTCTCTTCAGACACAAGAGTATAATAAGTAGAGGTCCAGGGGAGGTGCAGAAACCTAATAAACACTGATACTCACCCTCCTTTACCTAGCCTGGGCTCCTCACTGAAGAGGACCATGAATCTTCGCAAAAAGAATCTTGTAAGGTTCAGCAATCTCTGCTTACATAGTATATTGCCTCCTGGTGTTCAAAGTGTATAGAAGTGTTCTCAAGTTCAAGTCATGAGCAGAGTGCTGGTGGACACACATGCTCAGTCACACAGTGATCCTCTGTTAACTACTGGGCAGCCAACAGAAATAGCGTTGTGCCCTGCTTGTCTAGATGGAGCAAAACTGGTGCAGTACATGACAGTATAGCCGTGAAGACTCCTCCCGCAGGGGAAGTAAGAAGGGGCAATACTGTCAGCTGCCAGAGGGAGAAGGAGACTGATTCTGCATACAGCCAGGCCCAAGCAGTATAGGATAGCAACAGTACCAAGGGGGACATATGAAAGCAAAAAATTATTTAAAAAAAATGTTCTTTTTATGTTAAAAATGCTTTATTACATTAAAAATAACTATTAGCAGCCTCTCAGTAAGAAAAAGATTCATGGGATAAGCCTTTAAAGGGGTTGTATCATTATGGACACTTTTCCCCTATCCACAGGACAGGAGCCGAGAGGTCATAGATGTCGGTCAGAAAGGTTCTATGTCTTCTTAAGCAGCTCCCTATAGATCATAACCTCGAAACAGCAGCCTCATATGGTCTTATATCACAGTACATATTATCAATACAAGACACCAGTGCTTCTACAGACTGACAACTCTGATCCACATCCAAGATTGTGCTGCAATGCATTGCTTCTTGGTAAACGAACGCCATAGACTTCAGAGCAATATATCCCAACTATATACCCTGGAAGGCCCCTTTAAGTATAAGTAATGATAATACAAGTCTACTCCATTGTCCGCCTTCACATACGACATGTCTATTCTATACCATCATGAACCCTATCAGTGCTATCCCATGTATGCCCCGTCTCCTCCCTGGACTCGTAGTCTTTCTACCTATTCACTATGTAGCGTCATCCAAAAAATTTAAATGGCTGTCTATTACCACCTCTTGGCCATAAGTGGTATTGCGATATTACTACAAACTACAGTATGGAGAGAAGGCGGCTCCCTTTCTCGTGTATTTGGTGTGACCTACACGGTGCGCTATTCATTCGAATGATCAGGCATAAGTTTACACCTACAGTTTCCACCAAAGATATACGTTGAATTCCATTGGTTTTAGCAGATCCAAAGCCATCAGTTGGCTGGGGGTAATTTACTTCAGAGAGGGTGTTGTCCCTAAAATATTGTCATTACTATCACTTAATTGTTCCAACCCTCACCACCCTTGGCAAACAGCTGGTCTTGGAGTTAGAAGGCTGGAAGTCTTATATGACATGATGACCACTCATTCAACTCCGTCAACGAGGCAATTACTCTTATAGTCCCTCTATTATGGCTCATAAAGTGGGTTCCCGAGCAGGAGACAACCCTCTACGACATCCATATGGTCTAACAGAACATACAAACAGGGTTGTCTTCACGAAATGACCTTTAACACTTTCCAGCTCAGCACCATACTATTACATGGCACTTAGTGTAAAGTTAAAGAGGTGGTCCGGATAACCCGTTTTTGGCAAGGAGACCTCTCCACAGGTCTTGTTTTGGCGGAAGTCCTGGCTGCACATGACCGCTGAGGCCATTCAGCCGCCTAAGGAAAGGACATGGGTGACATATCCAAGTAACGTCCCATTTCCTTTACTTAGGCCTGGACAACCCCTTTAACTCTCAGCACCATAACAGTATGGTACAGAGCTGTGTCTGCTACATGGCTTTTGGGGTCCTGCTGTATACAGTCAGAACCCAGGAATAACTGCAGGAGTCAGAAAATACACCGACTTTGGCAGATTAGCCCATCAGATGCCACGATCAATAGCGATCATGACATCTGGGTGGTTAGGACGTGGGGGGGGGGGCCCATTCTTTCACCCCATTGGCTCCCCCGCTCTGAGATCGCAGGATTCAGAGGGGTTGCCATAGCAGCCAGGAGGCCAATCAATGACTTTAATACTCCTTGAGAAATAGCAATAAAAAGAGATCAAAAAGTTGGACACATCATTGGTTCCCCTGTTGTGGGCAGGTCAGAATTTTAGGTAGATTTCTCCTTTAATATGAGATCTGGAAGCCGAACTCTACAAATCTCCGGACAGCCATTACTTATGTCTATGGCATCTTCACGCAGACCTGTCAGTCCTCTTCATCTTCAACTGGCCACGCTCTCTGTTGCATTTGCCCTCGATATAGTCGTATATTACCTTTAATGCGTCCCTGCTGCAGTTATTGACCTGACACTTTAGTACTTTCCTATATTTTAAAGCAGAGGCAATATATTCTTGTGAAACGGCAAATTTATAGCATATGTTGTCATTACCGAGAGAAGAGACTTAACCTTGGCGCGCTAGAGGCTAATAGAAAACTAATGTGCAGCTTTGGTAAAGTCGGAGCAGAAAGCACTTACTGAATAAATATTTCAAGATTTAGTTAGAAGTGGCAAGAGCTGACCTTGTAAATCTGGTGTAATGAACCCTCCCTATGTGTCCCCCAATACTGAGGAGCTGAGGAAGGGACCGGTATACTGAATGTGGTGAACTACAACGACAGATTCCACAGGACATCCATAGAGCCCCAAGAACAGGACACAATACCCCATAACACAACTACTCTCAGCACCCATGTATCAGAGATAGACACAGTGCCCCTGTAGTACACCAAATTGTAGGGCTTCAATAACAGAACTAACCACAGTGTCCCTTTAATAGAGAAGCGCTCCGAGAACAAGACACAATGCCCCATAACATAGCTTCTCCCAGTACACCCGTATCAGATACGGACACAATGCCCCATAACAGAGCTACTCACAGTGCCCATGTATCAGGGTCAGACACAGTGCCCCCATAGTAGAACAAAGTACTGGTTTCCCATAACAGACCTAGCCACGGTGTGTCATAATAAAGTTGGCCAGTTACCCATAATAGAGACATAGTAAACCCATAACACAGCTGACCAGTGCCCCTTAACAGAGCAAGCCACAGTGTCCCATAACAAAGTTGGCCACAATTCCCCATAACAGTGGTAGTTATACCCCCTCATAATACACCCAGCCAAAGCACCGCTATAATGAGCAAATCATAGCACCCCTGTATCAGAGCCAAATACGGTGCCCACTTTTGAATTCCCATAATAGAGCAAACCTCATTGGCCCCATAATAGATCTATCCCCAATGCCCCATGATATAGTTACATACCCCTATAACAGAGCTACTCACAGTACCCCTATAACAGAGTCAAACTCAGTGCCCAGTCGAAGTGACCTATAACTGAGCTCCCCCTGTATCAGAAAAAAAAACACACAGTGACCCCATTAAAACAGGGCCAGCCACAGTGACCCCATAACAGAACCGGCCAAACTGACCCCACAGCAAAACCAGCTACAGTGCCCCCATAATAGAGCTAGTCACAGTCCTCCATCATAGAGACAGCCATTGCACCTTTATAATAAATCTACTCACTGTACCCCTATATTAGAGCTACACATAGCTCCCCATAATGGACAAAACTGAAGGACTCCCACAACAGAACCAGCTATAGTGTCCCCATAACAGACCTAGCATCATTCCATTCCAGCAGCCACCACTAGAGGGATCTCACCACATACTAGTTATACTTTGAAATCAATAATAACACAGTATGCAGTGATCGCCCCCTGGTGGCGGCTGCAGGCAGTGAGCATGGCTTCTTTTAAGTCCATGTCCATACAGAAGATTTGAAGCTCTGTATTACAAAAACAGAGCTCTTACTACACAGAATGTTGAACCAATACGATAAAAGGCGAAGACTTCCTTTAAGTAAATGACTGATGACCAATTTAACTAAAACCGCCATTTATAATCCCATACATCATGTACACATGCAATCCTCATGTCAATACGGAAAAGCTCCTTAAGAGGGAATAATTAATCCGTGGCTGTGCTAAGTGCTGCGCACGTAATTGTGTATTCTGTGTACTTTATCATTATTAGCATGGCCCAAGAAAACCTGTCACTCCACATTAGTCTGAACAGCGCCTGACATGTCATTCTCTGCCCACTTACTACTCTGTTCTCAGAGGGGCGAGGATTAAGGCAATGGAGAGGCGAGCCAGAGAAATTAAATGCAATTTTACTTTGGGATTTTCTCTTCATTCAGTAGGACGACCGGAGACGCATTCCTGACTAATGAGCGGATGTTTTAATTGGAAATACGGAATTGTGGGAGTTTTTATAGGATATTATCTCTGTGGATATTCTGCAGACTAAAGTATAGCATAGTATGACATTAGTCCTAGGCAGTACAGTATGTGTGTCTGGTGCAATATAAATACCGGCTAGTAGGGTAATAATTCCACTAATCCGGCATTAATGGGATTTATTACATGTCGGAATATCAAGTATCCTGTGATATAAGAAATGGTTACAATGAGCCAATATTTAGGAGGAAATTTCATGGATAGCAATTCACACTGGACGAAACGTATCCCCTATCCATCGGATGTCTAATTGCTGGGACCCCCAGCAATAATGATAATTGGGGACACAATATTCTCCTTTATGCTCCATATCACCGTCCCAGCAGCCCTATAATAGTGAATGCAATGCACACCAGTGCTACAGTCATATGGACCGCAGAGGGGAACTTTCAGTCCTCTATTGTCCTGCTCTCTGGGGGTCCCAGTGGTCAGACCCCCAATTATCCGATACTTATTCCTTTGTAACACGGCCCCTTTAATACTGACCCCATTTGAGGCTCCCTAAAAAACACAGATGCCAAACCAGACCTTTCAAAGTCTTCCAGACCCAAGATTAGACCCTCCAAATAAATCCAGACCGCAGAACAGTCTCTGTAGATACTCACCGCTCCTTGTTTCAAGAAACTTCAGCATAAATCCCAACTTTCAAAAGACGGAAAGAGGGACATCTGTGGTACGTGCAGAACACTGCACAACTTTAAGTATTGAATGTCACCCCTTCCACATGCCCACCCATGCCCACTTTGGCTCTGCCCATTCCCAACCATGTCCATTTGTAACCCCATGCAGTATAATAGTGGCCCTGACACTGTATCATGCAGCTTGTGGTCCCCATACAGTATAGTATAATGTCCCCTTCAATGTCTCCTCTAGAGTATAATGCCTCCTTAATATGGGCCCCACCTTGTAACGTGCCCCACAGTATAATGCCCTGCTTATTATGGTCACCTGAATATAATTTCCCCCTTAACATGACCCTCAGAGTATAATGGTGATCTTGCTATGACCTCCAGTATAATGCCCCCCATAATATGGTCCCCCAAACGGACGGAACATAATTGTGCTCATGGGCTGTGCAGGGGGCTGTGTTGTTTTGTGCTGTCCAAGGTACAGCCTTTACATACTCTTCCCGGACACTTTATAGTCAAGCAAGGTGAGAAAGTCTCTTATAAAAGATAATTTTCCCACGTCTTTCGGGTCTTTCATCTGGACCCCTGTTGTGGCTATTGGTCAGTGCAGAGTGCTTTGTGTCAGTCCTGCGCTTTACCTAGCCCAGCTAGCGGAGCTAACCCTGATGTGTAACTGAGAAGTGGGGCTTGTGTGAGTTGAGTGTGACACCTGCGTGAACAGGGAAACTGCTGTGTGTTGCCACAGGACCAAAGCTCTGACACTGTTAGAAGGTTGCTGCTTTCTCACAGAAAAACCTCTCTAAAGTTCCTGCCACTAAGTGTCTCCCTTCTAGCTAATTTGCAGTTCACTCCCTGCTACTAGAGATATCCCGTCCATAGTTGCAAAACGGCTTCACAGTGAGTGGAGGAAGAGGTTCTATTCTATCTTCACGCAGTGAATGGAGAGGGGAGGAGCGGATTCTCCCCACAGCCTCCACACGTTTCTGCAAACTGCTTTCTCTGTGCACTGGACTGAACATTCAGCACTTGCGTGTACTTCTGGTTGCTTGTGTCATTACAGATGGGATATTATTCACAGATCATTATTGTTCTTTTCCTGTGCCAGGAATCTTTTTAGCTACATCATGTCTGCATGTATTTGCCCTATTTTTGCAGTTTAGTGTTCCTGGATCTCCTATAGTATTGTCACTTGGGCTTTCCTCTCATTTTTTTGCTATTGTACAGTTACTCCTGGCAGAATTAGATGTAAGCAAACCAGTATTAGTTATAATGGATAGGGGAGAGGCGTAGGCTTCTTATTGTACACATCTACAGCCTCAGAGACAAATATAAAATGTGTTGCAGCCATAATGAGGATATTAGCAGTAGAAAAACTGATATGACAGATAGACGTAGTCATAGACTTCCCAGCAAAACCCTGCACATATTTAAACTTTATATGAAAGCTTGGGTACCCTTTAAATAGCAGAGTAGCAGGAATATATCCTATCCTGGGAGACTATCCTGTACTTGGGTAGGCTGGGGTAAGTGGGGCTGCACCGCTGATCCTGTGTGGTGTCCACAAGTGGGCGTCCTTCTCCTTTCATTGTCAATTGCCGCTTGTCAAGGGTTTTTCTAGCATATTGCGATACAGCATTGTACGCTATATAATAATATAACCTATTATATATAATCGATTGGTGACAGGCTACCATCAAAAGCATCAAAAGTACTTAAAATTCTGTTTCGAATTGAAGTGTCTTGACGTCAGTCCAGTTTCCAAGCCATAGGAGATGCCTTGGTAATAAAGATGTTCAGAACTTCTGGGGTCACTTCAGAACGTTAACTTAAACCATCTTCACTTCCCTTTAATTTGCAGCCATTAAATTTCACGATTTACCTTGCGAGACTCCACTTTCTCTCCATTTGGCCATTGTTTGTCTCTCCCCCGTGCTGCACATTTCCTCTCGATCATTACCTTTCTGCTTTCATTATTATGTTTTTTTTCCACCCTGACCCTTTTATCTCATGTTTCAATAGTCTTTCAGAGAGTTCTGAATAATCTTTTTTTTTTTCCGGTTCAATTTCTACAGAAGCTTTTCCTTTTAAGTCCTATTCAGGGCGCTGAGAGAAAAGGAACTGGATCGCGTCTCTCAGGATAATAAGTCCTGAAAGAAAATGCAGTCTGGAAATTGACAGGAGGAATTGCAGGATAATACGTCGTATAAATTTGACAAGGATGAAAAATGACAAAACCGTCAGTTCTAGCTACGCAGTATAATGTGTGTTCTTCCCGCTATATATAGCAGTGTAGATGAGTAAGACGATAACAAGTAAAAATAAATTCCATTTATCTCACTAAAAACACATCAAATAGACCGCCTGTCATGGGCCAGCGTTTTCTGCTTGATAATACATAAAATCTAGGTAACCGTACGCCAGTCAGACTCCGAGCTGCGTGTCTACAATGACTGCATGCGCGATTTCTCATATGTGATCAGAAAATGACATATTTTATCATAAATTTTGAAAAAATTGGAGGTATTTTGATGTTTATGAAGCTATCCACCTAAAAAAAAAATCTTGAAATTCTCACACTTACCACTAAAGGAGACACAATAAACTGATGCTTCCTGTTCTGTGTTGCTTGTCAGCTTTGCTGTATAGGTTGGGACAGAAAGTACAGAGTCATCTCATTATCATATGGAGAATGTAATGTCAAGTCTATTGTGCTGCTGGAGGCCTCGATATGGCGGGACAGTAGCACTATACATACAGACTGTAATAATCTATGACCATTGCCGATAAATTCATCCCATTCATTGCAGCTGCCATAAAGGACATACTGCTGCACTTTCTATACAGACAACAGAGGAGAATAAGTGGGAGGATGTTAGAATGAAATGGTAAAAAGTAGGTATTGCTTGGCATGGCATGGCGTGGCTCCAGTAGGTGGCGCTGCCTCCGCTCCTATGTCCATGCCACCTTCCATGAGTGTTAGTATTAGGCACAACCCCCTGTGTCCATGTTAAACCAGGCGGGTCAAGGGTTAGGGTTGCATTCAGGAGAGACATTTAGGCTCTGTGACAGGCATGTCAAACATGCGTCCCGCGGGCCGCATGCGGCCCTTTACAGGCATATCTGCGGCCCGCACAAAAGTCTCAAACTTTGTCTCTAACATGCGAACATAAAAAACACTGTAACTCACCTATCCGCCGCTCCGCAGGCTTCGGGCCTGTTTGGTGACGTCCCAGACGTCAGCCGACGTCATTATACGTCGCGACGCCGGCCTGGATCGCGCGAGATCCGGCCCGACATTGAAGATGACCGAAGTAGCGCACGGGAGTGCACCGGAGCGAGGAAGAGGTAAGTTGCAGTGTTTTCTATGTTTCTCTCCTCCCCTGGGTCTCCGATCATTATACTCTGGGGTCTGAAAAGACCCCAGAGTATAATAATCGTTCATGGGTGGTCCACTATGGGGCATAATACTGTGTGCAGGGGCCACTATGGGGCAAACTAGTGTGTGCAGGGGCCACTATGGGGCAAACTACTGTGTGCAGGGGCCACTATGGGGCAAACTACTGTGTGCAGGGGCCACTATGGGGCAAACTACTGTGTGCAGGGGCCACTATGGGGCAAACTACTGTGTGCAGGGGCTTACTATGGGCCAAACTACTGCGTGCAGGCGCCACTATGGGGCAAACTACTGCGTGCAGGCGCCACTATGGGGCAAACTACTGTGTGCAGGGGCCACTATGGGGCATAATACTGTGTGCAGGGGCCACTATGGGGCAAACTACTGTGTGCAGGGGCCACTATGGGGCAAACTACTGTGTGCAGGGGCTACTATGGGGCAAACTACTGTGTGCAGGGGCCGCTATGGGGCAAACTACTGTGTGCAGGGGCTACTATGGGGCAAACTACTGTGTGCAGGGGCTTACTATGGGCCAAACTACTGTGTGCAGGGGCCACTATGGGGCATAATACCGTGTGCAGGGGCCACTATGGGACATAATACCGTGTGCAGGGGCCACTATGTAGCATAATAGTGTGCGCAGGAATGCGGTTTGTGTGGGGGGGGTTGGGGGCGGCGGCTTGGGGGGGGGTTGGGGGCCGCGGCTTTGGGGGGGCCCCATGTCAAATGTTCGCCTTGGGGCCCAGCCATTCCTAGTTACGCCACTGTTTGCGAACAGTTATTTTCTTTTATGAAACTAACAAAATCTTCTCAGAGAACAAGGCTGACTGATCACCACTTATCATCTTTGATCAAAGTAGGCACTGCGTTGTCATTTCAGCCTGATATACCAACAATTGTTAGCACAAAGAGGTGTCAAGCCTCAGGACAAAACACTAAAAATGATTGAAAAAAATGATAGCAAATAAATGTTTAGTTTTTAATTGCTGTATTTTTGTTAAATATATTAGTTGCTGTTGCGCGCTGCAAATATATGTTGCTGTTACATATTACTACTTCATATCTTGTTTTCATGACTGCTGTTAAAATACGTGTGTGACATTAGCTGCTGTGCGCGGCCCTCGCAACAACCTCTTGTTACTCATGTGGCCCTCAGGGTACCCTGAGTTTGACATGCCTGCTCTGTGACTTGGACAATCCTGCAACGACAAATGCCGATGCAAAGAGTATGTTAGGTGTGAGAGACAGGAGGAGCCCGCCAGATCACACAGCTAAGGCTAGGTTCACATCTCTGCCGGGCTCTCCATCGTTCAGGTCTGCCGGGGACCCGAATGGAGAGCTGGCCTGCTAAAAAAAGGGTTACATGTTCTGCGGACCCCACTGACTGGTTTCATGAAACCAGCGGATAGAAAAAGTCCTCTGTACAGGAGGTCTATGCTCTGTAGGGCTCTATTACTTCTCACTTTTCATACAAACACTATTTACATATTGTATGCCCCAATTATTTGTGCAGCATTATTTAAGCACCTTATTGCATTATTATTTATGCACCATACGGCCATATTATTTATGCACCATATCGCAGTATTATTTATGCACCATAGGGACCTATTATTTATGCACCATATTGCAGGATTCTTTAAGCACCATACGACCCTATTATTATTGCATCATATCACAGTATTATTTATGCACCATAGGGACCTATTATTTATGCACCATATCGCAGGATTCTTTAAGCACCATACGACCCTATTATTATTGCATCATATCACAGTATTATTTATGCACCATAGGGACCTATTATTTATGCACCATATCGCAGGATTCTTTATGCACCATACGACCCTATTATTATTGCATCAATTCACAGTATTATTTATGCACCATACGGACCTATTATTTATGCACCATATCGCAGTATTATTTATGCACCATACAACCCTATTTTTATTGCATCATATCACAGTATTATTTATGCACCATACGACCCTATTATTTTCGCATCATATCACAGTATTATTTATGCACCATACGACCCTATTTGTGCATCATATCACAGTATTGTTTATGCACCATACGACGCTATTATTTGTGCACTATATCACAGTATTATTTATGCACCATACGACCCTATTATTTGTGCACCATATTGCAGTATTATTTATGTACAATACCTCCCTATTATTTATGCACCATATCACAGTATTAGTTAGGCACCATACGGCCCTATTATTTATGCACCATATTGCAGTATTATTTATGCACCATATTGCAGTATTATTTAGGCACTATACGACCCTATTATTCATGCACCATACAGCAGTAATATTTATGCACTATATAGCTCTATTATTTTTACTCACATTCTTGCCCTTGGCTCCCCAACGTACTGAATAAATAACAGGATAACATGCAACTATAATGTACATGCCACACATGGGAACAACCAAGTTGTGGGCCTTTTGAGAAATTGCTCCACTTACGTCCATCCATGATATTTTCACAAAAATCAAATTATAACATGATTTGTGACAACTACACAGTCAATGACATGAAGGTTCCTCAGGACCACAGTACAACATTCATTGCCTGCCATATTTATCGGCATTGCACTTGTAGACCGCCCTATGCCCGTTTCCTCACACTACTCATGCACACGACTCCCCGAGCTGTATGTAATTCATAGTCTAGGTTTGCAGCGTCTATGAATCAGCTTACCGTAGGCTAGATTCCTCCCACGTATCTCACAGATTTTGGAAGGAAGCCATGTTTTGCCTTGTCGTATTGTTCACAGCTGTGTACCGCAGTTACGGATCCCATATGTCCTTGTTTTCCAAGCACCGGTTTGGTTTTGGTTTAGAAATAATTTAATATTTGACACCACTTGGGACATTTTCTGTCCAATGAGACAATTTTATCGATTACACCTATGGTCACAGCAACCACAAAAGTTATTTAATGGGTTTTCACTTGTGGTACTGCCGGGTGTATACACAACATCATGGCAGCAGCATTGCTGTAGCACATCACTAAACACAATTTGGATCCTGGCAGTTTAACGCCCTAGATGCCTCGGTTCATGAACAAAATGCCAGAATGGAAGTGAGGACTGACACATCAATACGAGAGAATGTGGGTTGGGAACTATATATAACAGTACAGACTTCTACGTCAATCTGGGAAAGTTCGATTGCAACCTTTATACACAATAATGGTTACTATATTGAGTACTTAAAGGGGTTGCCTGCTAGGCTATTTTTGAAACTCCTATGCAAGTGTATTGAGAGTCAATGAACCCAAATTCTAGAAACCAGAGGTAAGACCTGCATCTATCTGGCATTTATGACATATCCTATGGATATAGCCATAAATGCAGGGCTGTGGAGTCGTAGTCATGGAGTCCAGCTTCAAAATAAAATTAATAATTATATATTATATTGAATAATTATCAAAATTGTATTATTAATTAGATCTATAATTTGTTGCATATTTACTTTTAAACGTAGTCACTAGTTTTTTGGGGACTTAGAGGAACTTTACTGTATCTGTCTGACCATGGCCATACATGAAGGAGTCAGAGTCGGGCTGTGTTAAGATAGAGGAGTCGGAGTTGGTGGTTTGGCCTACGGACTCCACAGCTCTGTATAAATGCCAAGATAGAAATTCACAGTGATCATGTGTAATCTGTTAAGGAACAAAGCAGCAAGCGTACAATTCTCCTACAGCGCCACCACAGGAGAAAAGAAGCATTACAGAGTTCCTATACATATAAGCCATGGACATGTCGGATGCTCCAGAATGAGAGCATGTCGGATGCTCAGACTAATAGATCTGGGTCCTGAGTATTCCTAATAGGGTATCTGTAAAAAGCCAGTAATCCAGCACACATATATTAGATCTTCGAGCACCACAAGTGCCTTATTATCTTCCATCTAGATACCGTATTCCTGAACATCACCATTAATTACCAGTCCCTGATCAAAAGGCTATGAAAAAAAAAAAAACACCCCCCTATTGTTCCACTGCACGTCCTCTGCTGACCCCACTGTGTACACCAGCTGACATTTCATTACAAGCCGGAGTTTTAATTGCAAACCTATTATTGAGCGCACCTTCATAATACGACACTTATATGCCCCATAGCTCGCACACAACCTAGTCTGCCATTGATATCTATTCCTTTTTGACATCCCAGACAATGCAGTAAATGGGGTGTGATATGTAAAGCTAGGCATAGACATCCTTCATAAGATAAGCGGTGCCCCATCAAGCTACTATAATGTTCACATTTGGCTGATCTGAACCTGTATGATCTCACACCAAGCTCTACCTCTCTCCTGTCCCTCTGTAGGTTTCCCCAGTGCTGCTGAAGACACAGAGGGAAATAATATAGTAGGTAATTCCCTACATTGATTAGATGCAGTTTTATAAAGCTCCTCTTATGCATTCTGCTTATCCATACTATCTGTGAGTGCTGTGTGCAAAGAGTCCTGTGTATTTCTGTAAGATGTAGCATCCTAATGATTTTCCTGCCTCCTACTAATAAAAGCGACAGATAGAAACCCATCAATCACAGGCAGGAGACAGGCTGAAGCTCTATCTCATAGAATACACTGGAGACTCTGCACACAGCACCCACAGTTAGCAGAGATATTCAGTGTAAGTGATAATTTTACTTATACAAGTTAGGGTGGTTTCACACTTGCGCTTGAGTCCGTCTGCTGCCAATCCGAGTGAAAATTTCGGGAAACTGAATAGGCACCGGATAGTGACAGGTTAGCGACGCATTGCTTAAAAACCCATTCATTTGAATGGGTTTTTAAAGCAATGCGCGGGTATCCAATTGCACCCTCTGCGCCGCGAAGCTGTTTTTTTTCGTCGGATACAAAGTCCTGCATGTCCGATTTTGTTTTCGACGAAAAAACTGGATTCGCAACGCAGAGGGTGTAAGCGCACACCCGCGCATTGCTTTAAAAACCCATTCAAATGAATGGGTTTTTAAGCAATGCGTCGCTAACCTGTCGCTATCCGGTGCCTATCCAGTTTCCCAAGATTTTCACTCGGAGTGGCAGCGGACGGACTCAAGCGCAAGTGTGAACCCACCCTTAATAATAACTCTAGATCTAGAAAAAAATGGCAGCCTTGCTCTGTTATTGTAATATGATTAAGATTCAGACATTTATATGCCTGCATATGATAAATACATAGCCAGGCAATAGGTATAGGGAAGACAGACTTGGATCTTTCAATGGATCACTAGCCGTTTACTCATATCATATGTGAGCGTAACTATCAGGAGCAGGGGTAAGCCATCACACCCGGGGCCTGCTGACTGATAAGGTCCCACCGAAACATAACAAGATACCAGTACATGGTAGGTGGGGGCCCTGTTACAGATGTTGCATTGGGGCCCCGGAGCTACAAGTTACACCACATTAGAGCTCAACATGCAAATTATGTTTGATCAAATTCTACAAAAATTGTCAAAAGTGCAGACAAGATATGAAAGCGTTCCTCTTATCTTCTACTGTAGAACCTCCCTGGAGCTTTACTGCTAAGATTAATGTAGACATCTAGCCCGAGAAGTTCTAAGATGCAAATTCATCCGGCGAAGTTATTCCAAACGTCCGTGTCTTAAGATTTTCCTGCTTGGCTGGACAGACTTCATAGTGCTCGATAAAAGGTCCCATGTGAAATAATTCACTTTTTCTGCTCATTGTTCTACACTCGCAGGATACATGAAAGCTCTGCAGATACCTAGAGGTCTTCACACACTACAGAGCAAGGACAATTAGAAATGTCTGGGTACGTGGCGATAATTAATTACATTTCTGCTGCGCGGCTTCAGATACCGGAGCAGCCGCCGCAGCGCTGGAGACAGAGAAATGAAGGATATAGAGCTTCATACCAAAAAAAGTTAACATTATTCATAAGGAATGAGGCACGTCGAGACACTTTACTGGAATTATATCCGTGGTAGTCACCGATGTAGCAGATCTGAGTTTGTAAGATTGTAACAAACCAGATTCGTTATGAGTTTTCCAAAAATTTCAGTTTCGGCCGAAGCTGTGATTTTTTCGAGTTTGACTCCCGTGAATTGTTATTATATTTTGGTGTTTCTTTAGGCCGCAGAGTAGAATAATCGTAGGTCCGGGGAAGGTGCGGAAAAATAAAAAACAACTCATATTAATCTTTTCTCACCTCGCTGTGGTGTCTTTCCCAGCATCTTACAGCCTCTGGGAGATAGCAGTGGTCCGGCAGCCTGTGACTGGGCCTCAGCAGTCACGTCAGGACACTGTCAACCAGGGCCACTGATGTCACCCAGGAGGATAGTAGAGGATGGGAAAGAAGACCCAACACTGTAGCAGTGCCATAGTGAGGTGAGTATGAGTTCTTTTTTTCATCAATCTAATGGTCATCCATCATTGGTCATAATATATGGTTATGACAGGCCTGTGAGTCCTGCTTCTCCCACCACTCATAAAGAAAGCCTGTGAGTCCTGCTCCCCCACTCATAGAGAAAGCCTGTGAGTCCTGCTCCCCCCACTCATAGAGAAAGCCTGTGAGTCCTGCTTCCCCCCACTCATAGAGAAAGCCTGTGAGTCCTGCTTCCCCCCACTCATAGAGAAAGCCTGTGAGTCCTGCTCCCCCACTCATAGAGAAAGCCTGTGAGTCCTGCTCCCCCCACCTACTCATAGAGAAAGCCTGTGAGTCCTGCTCCCCCCACCTACTCATAGAGAAAGCCTGTGAGTCCTGCTCCCCCCACCTACTCATAGAGAAAGCCTGTGAGTCCTGCTCCCCCACCCACTCATAGAGAAAGCCTGTGAGTCCTGCTTCCCCCCACTCATAAAGAAAGCCTGTGAGTCCTGCTCCCCCACTCATAGAGAAAGCCTGTGAGTCCTGCTCCCCCCACCTACTCATAGAGAAAGCCTGTGAGTCCTGCTCCCCCACCCACTCATAGAGAAAGCCTGTGAGTCCTGCTTCCCCCCACTCATAAAGAAAGCCTGTGAGTCCTGCTCCCCCCACTCATAGAGAAAGCCTGTGAGTCCTGCTCCCCCCACCTACTCATAGAGAAAGCCTGTGAGTCCTGCTCCCCCCACCTACTCATAGAGAAAGCCTGTGAGTCCTGCTTCCCCCCACTCATAAAGAAAGCCTGTGAGTCCTGCTCCCCCCACTCATAGAGAAAGCCTGAGTCCTGCTTCCCCCCACTCATAGAGAAAGCCTGTGAGTCCTGTTCCCCCCACTCATAGAGAAAGCCTGAGTCCTGCTTCCCCCCACTCATAGAGAAAGCCTGTGAGTCCTGCTCCCCCTACTCATAGAGAAAGCCTGTGAGTCCTGCTCCCCCCACTCATAAAGAAAGCCTGTGAGTCCTGCTCCCCCACTCAGAGAAAGCCTGTGAGTCCTGCTCCCCCCACCCACTCATAGAGAAAGCCTGTGAGTCCTGCTCCCCCCCACTCATAAAGAAAGCCTGTGAGTCCTGCTCCCCCACTCATAGAGAAAGCCTGTGAGTCCTGCTCCCCCCACCTACTCATAGAGAAAGCCTGTGAGTCCTGCTCCCCCCACCTACTCATAGAGAAAGCCTGTGAGTCCTACTCCCCCCACCTCTCATAGAGAAAGTCTGTGAGTCCTGCTCCCCCCACCTCTCATAGAGAGCCTGTGAGTCCTGCTCCCCCCATTCATAAAGCCTGTGAGTTCTGTTCCCCACACTCATAGAGAAAGCCTGTGAGTCCTGCTCCCCCCACCTACTCATAAAGAGAGCCTGTGAGTCCTGCTCCCCCCACTCATAGAGAAAGCCTGTGAGTCCTGCTCTCCCCACTCATAGAGAAAGCCTGTGAGTCCTGCTCCTCCCACCTACTCATAAAGAGAGCCTGTGAGTCCTGCTCCCCCCACTCATAGAGAAAGTCTGTGAGTCATGCCCCCTTCCCCACTCATAGAGAGAGCCTGTGAGTCCTGCTCCCCCCTACTCATAGAGAGAGCCTGTGAGTCCTGCTCCCCCCCACTCATAGAGAAAGCCTGTGAGTCCTGCTCCCCCCCACTCATAGAGAAAGCCTGTGAGTCATGCCCCCTTCCCCACTCATAGAGAGAGCCTGTGAGTCCTGCTCCCCCCTACTCATAGAGAAAGCCTGTGAGTCCTGCTCCCCCCCCCCACTCATAGAGAAAGCCTGTGAGTCCTGCTCCCCCCCACTCATAGAGAAAGTCTGTGAGTCATGCCCCCTTCCCCACTCATAGAGAGAGCCTGTGAGTCCTGCTGCCCCCTACTCATAGAGAAAGCCTGTGAGTCCTGCTCCCCCCCCACTCAAAGAGAAAGCCTGTGAGTCCTGCTCCCCCTACTCATAGAGAGAGCCTGTGAGTCCTGCTCCCCCCCACTCATAGAGAAAGCCTGTGAGTCCTGCTCCCCCCCACTCATAGAGATAGCCTGTGAGTCCTGCTCCCCCCACTCATAGAGAAAGCCTGTGAGTCCTGCTCCCCCCACTCATAGAGAGAGCCTGTGAGTCCTGCTCCCTCCCCCACTCATAGAGAAAGCCTGTGAGTCCTGCTTCCCCCCACTCATAGAGAAAGCCTGTGAGTCCTGCTTCCCCCCACTCATAGAGAAAGCCTGTGAGTCCTGCTCCCCCCTGCATAGAGAAAGCCTGTGAGTCCTGCTCCCCCCACTCATAGAGAGAGCCTGTGAGTCCTGCTCCCCCCCCACTCATAGAGAAAGCCTGTGAGTCCTGCTCCCCCCCCACTCATAGAGAGAGCCTGTGAGTCCTGCTCCCTCCCCCACTCATAGAGAAAGCCTGTGAGTCCTGCTCCCCCCACTCATAGAGAGAGCCTGTGAGTCCTGCTCCCCCCTTCATAGAGAAAGCCTGTGAGTCCTGCTCCCCCCCCACTCATAGAGAAAGCCTGTGAGTCCTGCTCCCCCCCACTCATAGAGAGAGCCTGTGAGTCCTGCTCCCTCCCCCACTCATAGAGAAAGCCTGTGAGTCCTGCTTCCCCCCACTCATAGAGAAAGCCTGTGAGTCCTGCTTCCCCCCACTCATAGAGAAAGCCTGTGAGTCCTGCTCCCCCCTTCATAGAGAAAGCCTGTGAGTCCTGCTCCCCCCCACTCATAGAGAGAGCCTGTGAGTCCTGCTCCCCCCCCCACTCATGGAGAAAGCCTGTGAGTCCTGCTCCCCCCCACTCATAGAGAGAGCCTGTGAGTCCTGCTCCCTCCCCCACTCATAGAGAAAGCCTGTGAGTCCTGCTTCCCCCCACTCATAGAGAAAGCCTGTGAGTCCTGCTTCCCCCTTCATAGAGAAAGCCTGTGAGTCCTGCTCCCCCCCACTCATAGAGAAAGCCTGTGAGTCATGCCCCCTTCCCCACTCATAGAGAGAGCCTGTGAGTCCTGCTCCCCCCTACTCATAGAGAAAGCCTGTGAGTCCTGCTCCCCCCCACTCATAGAGAAAGCCTGTGAGTCCTGCTCCCCCCCACTCATAGAGAAAGTCTGTGAGTCATGCCCCCTTCCCCACTCATAGAGAGAGCCTGTGAGTCCTGCTCCCCCCTACTCATAGAGAAAGCCTGTGAGTCCTGCTCCCCCCCACTCAAAGAGAAAGCCTGTGAGTCCTGCTCCCCCTACTCATAGAGAGAGCCTGTGAGTCCTGCTCCCCCCCCACTCATAGAGAAAGCCTGTGAGTCCTGCTCCCCCCCCCACTCATAGAGAAAGCCTGTGAGTCCTGCTCCCCCCACTCATAGAGAGAGCCTGTGAGTCCTGCTCCCCCCACTCATAGAGAAAGCCTGTGAGTCCTGCTTCCCCCCACTCATAGAGAAAGCCTGTGAGTCCTGCTTCCCCCCACTCATAGAGAAAGCCTGTGAGTCCTGCTCCCCCCTTCATAGAGAAAGCCTGTGAGTCCTGCTCCCCCCACTCATAGAGAGAGCCTGTGAGTCCTGCTCCCTCCCCCACTCAGAGAAAGCCTGTGAGTCCTGCTCCCCCCACTCATAGAGAGAGCCTGTGAGTCCTGCTCCCTCCTTCATAGAGAAAGCCTGTGAGTCCTGCTCCCCCCCCACTCATAGAGAAAGCCTGTGAGTCCTGCTCCCCCCCACTCATAGAGAGAGCCTGTGAGTCCTGCTCCCTCCCCCACTCATAGAGAAAGCCTGTGAGTCCTGCTTCCCCCCACTCATAGAGAAAGCCTGTGAGTCCTGCTTCCCCCCACTCATAGAGAAAGCCTGTGAGTCCTGCTCCCCCCTTCATAGAGAAAGCCTGTGAGTCCTGCTCCCCCCCACTCATAGAGAGAGCCTGTGAGTCCTGCTCCCCCCCCCACTCATAGAGAAAGCCTGTGAGTCCTGCTCCCCCCCACTCATAGAGAGAGCCTGTGAGTCCTGCTCCCTCCCCCACTCATAGAGAAAGCCTGTGAGTCCTGCTTCCCCCCACTCATAGAGAAAGCCTGTGAGTCCTGCTCCCCCCTTCATAGAGAAAGCCTGTGAGTCCTGCTCCCCCCTTCATAGAGAAAGCCTGCAGTTTCTACCCTTAGATTTGCTTGAACTTCTATAAAAAAAAAAATAATCTATAACTAACTGCTAATAAACACCACTGCAGGCCGTATACAGACACATACAACATATCATCTCATAGCAGTATAGTGCAAAATCATGAAAATCTGATCATCTCTCATGACAGATCTCAGGATATGTTGAGCCAAATTGAAAGGTATGGAAGGAGGGAAGGAGACACCTGTATTTACTGGCCTTTTTATATGGTACAGGGGGGCCTTTGGACCTCTCAAACTCCAGGTTCTGGGTCACCACTACCTGTCCATTCCATATAGCTATGCTTCAGTATTGCCCCAAACACTGGTCATTTCATGTCTATCATGATATAACTGGAAATTTTGATAAAGTCCTCTCACCTCTATAATGTCTGAGTATGTCTACTGCCAACTCTTCCTCATCCCTCAGAAAACGTCCTGTCTGCTGTTGTGTCTTCTCTGTCACAGAACCTAAAATGCAATTAAACATTTCAGTGGTCAATAACTGGACAACTAACTTAACACCTAACATAAATCAATAGTATAGGTGAACATAAGAAAGTCTACAATATATCTTGTCAAAGAAAAATCCCCCTCCCCTTCCTGCTGAACTGACTTTCACTCTGAAATCTCTCCTGAATCCACCTTGGTCTCACAAGATGAACTGTCAACTCACAGAGGGATCAGATTACAGCTATCCATAGAAGTGTATGGAGAGGAGAAGAGAAAAAAAGGAGGAGAAGCCGAAACATGGTCAAAGTATATAAAACCCAATCATTCAATAAATATATCTAAATAGTGAAATTATTATGATATTAATTAAATAAAACTTATCAGGAAATGTTGTTCAGTCAATATACTAAAGGGGTTGTTCTATTTAGATAGAGACTCCTTGTTAGGTCCTCCAATGATAAAGTGAAACAAATTTGCTGCTGGTGGAAACCTTAGCGATCAACTGTAATCTGTGGATAGACCTGGCAGTAAATTCTCAATTTCCCTGCAGCGCCACCACTGGGGAAATTAAGCATTACAATGTGATCATGGAAATCAATGTATATTATATGATATTCATTTAAATAAATGTTCCTGAGGTTCTGCCCCTAGTTCATTTTGGTAAGAACTTGTTTGACATAAGCCAGAAATCCTATTATTATACACTGGGGTCTCTTCAGACCCCAGTGTAGGTGCGGTAACATAACATACAGTTATACCTTGCCTCAGCTCTCCTCGGCATAGTCATGGTGTCTGACAGTCCCCAGCATCCTCTTCTGGCCTCTGGCAGACATCATGCACCCTGGGGTCACCACCGAGACCCAAACACGTGAGACAACCTGATATAATGACACTAGGTCATACTGTCATGATGTTGGCGCACCCCAAATGAGTGATTACAGGCCATAGTGGTGATCCTGGGGCATGTGATGTCAGCCAGAGGCTGGAAGAGGACGCCGGGGCCTGCCGGAAGCCATGAGGATGGCCAGCAGTGTTTCTTATGTTACTAAAGAGACTGTAATAGTGTTTCATGGGTTGGCAAACCCCAAAAGTTTTGGGTTTGGGTCATCTCTAATGAGATCCAAAGTCTAACATTGTCTTTCGAACCCCTAAACCTACAAAGACGACCTCACAATACAAACCCCCTGGAACGAATCTGTTACCCACTAATTCCAGAGTTGAAATTAGAAAATTTATGCAAATCCAGAAGTGTAAATGACTGAAAATTACCACATTTTTTTCCAGTAAAATGGATTTCTATGTAAAAATGTATGTGAATGTATTTGCAGCGCATATGGTATATAGGAGAGGTGCGGAGACTAAAGCAGATGGATAGGTCAGTGATACAAGTGAGAAGAAATGTGTTACAGAATACACGGATACATCGTATTAAAAAAACACTGTTAGAATTATCGACTCCGCAGAATCTGCGCTGGAAATTAAAAAATATAAAAGACACTTGTGGTTCATTTTAAAGGGGAACTCAACAATTTATAATATGCCAGTTAAAGGGGAACTATCAGTAAGATCGTATGGTCCTAACCATGGATTACATGACACAGTGACAGGTCCTAAAAGCTTAATAGATTATGTGTAGCTCCAGGACAAAACACAGGGTTATACAGGATTAAAAAAACATGGCTGATTTCTTCCTAAAGAGTGACAATCAATTGATTGGATTGGACACTGTGTAATGCTTCATTTGACCTGTGGGGGTGCTGTAGGGAAACTGAACCCTTATACTCAGGTTTCCCTGCAAGTCATAGCATTAGATTAGCCCCATTTTCCTCTACTATGAAGACAGAGGAAAATAGTGGCTTAAACCTGATACCAAGTCAAGTCTAAGATTGGTCACGGACTCCAGCCTATACAGAGCGGGGCCCATATAGGAAAACCACTACAGGACACTGCTGGCCTTAAGAATGGGGGGAAGGGGTACTGAGGACAAATGAAAACAGGGATAAAGAAATAGAAAAATGAGTCTGAAATGTGTAAAGAATAATCCTAGAACAAAACCGACTCGTAAGAGATGAGAAGAATAGAGATGAAAACATTATAATACCGGCACTGGAGAAGCTGAGAGCAACGGGGGAAAGTATGACCCTCTATATTAATACATGTCTTGCTGAGTTGACCGCACGCCTCATTATAATACCTGAATTCACATGTCCAGACTGCAGCACGATTATAATGAGAATATACACAGGAGCTGCCAGCGTGAGCCGAGCCCAGACTCTGAAAGTATAGAACAAAAGGTGGCTAGAAATAGTCAGCTATATATAGTGTAATATTCAGAGATGAAAACACTCAAACCTACAGGGGAATCCTAAAAACCTGGACCTTTGACCCTTTAGACGGTCCACAGAACTGGAGCAACACTGTATATGTGCCAGTCAATACATATAGTAGTAGTTATATTCTTGTACTTACTGCAAGGACAGTATTATAGTAGTTACCGTATATTCTTGTACATAGGGGGCAGTATTATAGTAGTTATATTCTTGTACATAGGAGCAGTATTATAGTAGTTATATTATTGTACATAGGGGCAGTATTATAGTAGTTATATTCTTGTACATAGGAGCAGTATTATAGTAGTTATATTCTTGTACATAGGGGGCAGTATTATAGTAGTTATATTCTTGTACATAGGAACAGTATTATAGTAGTTATATTCTTGTACATAGGAGCAGTATTATAGTAGTTATATTCTTGTACATAGGAGCAGTATTATAGTAGTTCTATTCTTGTACATAGGGGTAGCATTATAGTAGTTCTATTCTTGTACATAGGAGGCAGTATTATAGTAGTTATATTCTTGTACATAGGAGGCAGTATTATAGTAGTTATATTCTTGTACATAGGAGGTAGTATTATAGTAGTTCTATTCTTGTACATAGGAGCAGTATTATAGTAGTTATATTCTTGTACATAGGAGTAGTATTATATTAGTTATATTCTTGTACATAGGAGCAGTATTATAGTAGTTATATTCTTGTACATAGGAGCAGTATTATAGTAGTTCTATTCTTGTACATAGGAGCAGTATTATAGTAGTTATATTCTTGTACATAGGAGGCAGTATTATAGTAGTTATATTCTTGTACATAGGAGCAGTATTATAGTAGTTATATTCTTGTACATAGGAACAGTATTATAGTAGTTATATTCTTGTACATAGGAGTAGTATTATATTAGTTATATTCTTGTACATAGGAGCAGTATTATAGTAGTTATATTCTTGTACATAGGAGCAGTATTATAGTAGTTCTATTCTTGTACATAGGAGCAGTATTATAGTAGTTATATTCTTGTACATAGGGACAGTATTATAGTAGTTATATTCTTGTACATAGGAGCAGTATTATAGTAGTTATATTCTTGTACATAGGAGCAGTATTATAGTAGTTATATTCTTGTACATAGGAGCAGTATTATAGTAGTTATATTCTTGTACATAGGAGGCAGTATTATAGTAGTTATATTCTTGTACATAGGAGCAGTATTATAGTAATTATATTCTTGTACATAGGATCAGTATTATAGTAGTTATATTCTTGTACATAGGAGTAGTATTATAGTAGTTATATTCTTGTACATAGGAGCAGTATTATAGTAGTTATATTCTTGTACATAGGAGCAGTATTATAGTAGTTATATTCAGTTATATTCAGCCATGTTTTACTCTCATAACGCAATTAACCCTTTAATTATCAATAACAAAATGGTTGGTCTTTAAACCGTAGCCTCCCTATGACATTTTGTATGGTTTATTGAGGTTATGGAGAGGGTTATGGGTTTTCCTCAACCACCATCAGCTTCGTAAATACTTTCCATACCCATCTTGGCTGTAATTTTCTATCTCACATCACTGGGAGTAATAGATGCAGAGAAATGTATTTTCTTTTATAGAGGTGGCTGCGGATCAATAACCCTCCATTAACTTACAGTCACTGTCCACCTACACCAAAAATTCACACACAAATCTTTCCTTCTTTATTGCTCATAATGGAATTCTGCTTCTATTAAATATGGACGGGCATAGAATGTAAGCCATATGAGGAAAATAAAGCAATTTACAATCTTGGGATCAATTCATCTCCAGCCGTTGTATCGAGATGCAAAAGCAGTATTTAAGATACAAGTTGAGTCTTAAAGGGAGTCTACACCACCAAAATCTCTCATGGAGTAGCAGTTATAGTTATTGTCCCTTCCTGCCAAGAAAACAATCTTTTAATCCTTATGCAAATGAGCTGGTTGGTGCACTTAGGGCGTGGCCTAATCCGCCAGAGAACCCGATTTCACCCGTGACCACCATTCAATGCCCCACCTATTTAAAGGTTTATTCCATTAAGTCTGTCCCAGTTCTCAAACCCAGGACCTTGTGTATAGCTGGCAGGCACCCTAACACTATACTTCTTCTTTACATAATATATTGGTCTATAGAGATAGCTCTATATGCCAGTACATTGTATGTTGAAAAAATATTTGTTTAAAAAATGCAATGTACTAGGATATAGAGATATATGTCTATATATCAATACGTTATGCTTGTAAAAATAGATTATTAAAGGGATTTTCTGGCCCCAAATCGAATTTTCACAGGATTTTCCACAGGATAGATCATCAGTATGTGATCTGTCGGGGTCCGAGACCCAAATCCCGCACAGATCATCTGTTCTAGCTCATTTGTATAAGGAGTAAAAGCTGATGGGTATACTGCAAAATGGAACAGAATATACTACTGGGTCACAGTACACAAGGTATATACTGTATACCACTGACTCACACTCAATAAGGCAACAAGTATATGGTAACACTGGGTGGACTAGGCACAGTATATATCTTTGAATCACAAGGGGTTGCGCACTAAATACACCATTGGGTCATAATTATAAATGGGACAAAATACATTGTAGGGTCACAATACACCGGCGATATTATATAACACTGGGTCACAATGGACTAACCACACCATACACATATACCATTATGGACAAAGCAAATAATATAACACAGGATGTATTAACACAATGGACACTGGCAGTTTTAGTTCGGCGCCACCACAGGGGAAATGATGAATTACACAATCTCCATTCAAATCAATGGGTTGTCTGTGTAATGAAGGACAGGAGGAGTCCTCCTTTGTAACCACTCAGCCAAGAGAAGAGGCTCCTGAAACTCTAGAATTATAGAAATATATATACAAAAATGGACAATTCCTTTAATAACATGTTTAGCCATCAATATATTGGTTAGTCATCTGTATGGACTAATGGGGACTATCTACAGCCTTATTAGCCTATAGCCATGTCTGCTTTAGCCTCACATTCAGTACTAGGTTTACAGGAGGTGTAGTACTTGGTGTATCTAGGACTAAAGGACAATTGGACCTTTTAATATCCGACGGAGATGGAGGACAGTGATACTTCTACAGCTCTAACTTTCCAGAAGAGTCCTCAACAGGTCACCTCTAGCCACTCCAAAGTCATCATCAAGCTATTACTCCATTCGTAGAATTACTTTTCGACCTATTTCGTAAGGAAATTCTTCAAAAGATGAAGTAAGAAAATCACAAGGACCAAATAAATACCAGACCTAGAAGGCAAAATCAATGTTAATAAAGAATGTCATTCAACTCTGAGGTCCTCTTACTGTGGTCCAAGCAGAACCATTTCTGGAACGTGGGAGGAGGAAGATCCTGCCAGATATTTTATCAATAACCAATTAATGAAGATTCTTACAATGAGTTACAGATCTAGCTGGTCAATCATCTTTCTGCTGAAAAAGATTCTGAAACTTCCAGGAAGTCAGACATGTTCTACTTACAAAGTAAACTTCTAGAAAATTTCAATAATTTTTTTTTTTTTTTTTAATAACTAAAAAAAATTATTTTAAAAAAAAACCCCCTCTCCTTTTTTTTTTTTTTTTTTTTTTATTGGCCCCCCAAATCCAAAATTATTTTTTTTTTTTTTTTCTTTTATTTTTTTTTATACAACTCACCCCCTCACTACAATAATATTATTATTATTATTATTATTACTAGAAGCAACAAAAGACACCGACTCTTATTCTACCCCCCCCAAGATATTTTTTTTTTTTTTTAAATTTTTTTTTTATAAATTATTTTTTATATTATTTTTTTTTTTTTTGCCAGGACACCCCAAAAAAAAAAAAAAATACCCTCGCCCTTACTACCATTCTGCTTCTTTTTTTAAAATTTTTAATATTTTTTTTACGCCCCTTTTTTCAAGAATTTTAATACTATTATTCCGCCCCCTTGTTCCAGAATTTTACTATTTTAATACTGCTCCTATGTACAAGAATATTACTATAATACTACCTCCTATGTACAAGAATATAACCACTACTGTATAATACTGCCCATATGTACAAGAATATGACCACTAAAATACTACCTCCTATGTACAAGTATATAACTACTATAATACTGCCCCTATGTACAAGAATATAACTACTATAATACTGCTCCTATATACAAGAATATAACTACTATAATACTGCTCCTATGTACAAGAATATAACTACTATAATACTGCTCCTATGTACAAGAATATTACTATAATACTACCTCCTATGTACAAGAATATAACCACTACTGTATAATACTGCCCATATGTACAAGAATATGACCACTAAAATACTGCCCCTATGTACAAAAATATAACTACTATAATACTGCTCCTCTGTACAATATAACTACTATAATACTGCTCCTATGTAAAAGAATATAACTACTATAATTCTGCCCCTATGTACAAGAATATAGCTACTATAATACTGCTCCTATGTACAAGATTATAACTACTATAATACTGCTCCTATGTAAAAGAATATAACTACTATAATACTGCTCCTATGTACAAGAATATAACTACTATAATACTACTCCTATGTACAAGAATATAACTACTATAATACTGCTCCTCTGTACAATATAACTACTATAATACTGCTCCTATGTACAAGAATATAACTACTATAATACCGCTCCTATGTACAAGAATGTAACTACTATAATACTGCTCCTATGTACAAGAATATAACTACTATAATACTGCCCCTAT
The DNA here is from genome assembly GCA_947044405.1 of Leptodactylus fallax. Taxonomy (NCBI): domain Eukaryota; kingdom Metazoa; phylum Chordata; class Amphibia; order Anura; family Leptodactylidae; genus Leptodactylus; species Leptodactylus fallax. The sequence continues at coordinate 124,307 of CAMRHE010000676.1, read as the reverse complement.
GTACAAGAATATAACTACTATAATACTGCTCCTATGTACAAGAATATAACTACTATAATACTGCTCCTATGTACAAGAATATAACTACTATAATACTGCCCCTATGTAGAATAATATAACTACTATAATACTGCCTCCTATGTACAAGAATATAACTACTATAATACTGCCTCCTATGTATAAGATTATAACTACTATAATACTGCTCCTATGTACAAGAATATAACTACTATAATACTGCCTCCTATGTACAAGAATATAACTACTATAATACTACTCATATGTACAAGAATATAACTACTATAATACTGCTCCTATGTACAAGAATATAACTACTATAATACTGCTCCTATGTACAAGAATATAACTACTATAATACTGCCTCCTATGTACAAGAATATAACTACTATAATACTGCTCCTATGTACAAGAATATAACTACTATAATACTGCCCCTATGTAGAATAATATAACTACTATAATACTGCCTCCTATGTACAAGAATATAACTACTATAATACTGCCTCCTATGTATAAGATTATAACTACTATAATACTGCTCCTATGTACAAGAATATAACTACTATAATACTGCCTCCTATGTACAAGAATATAACTACTATAATACTACTCATATGTACAAGAATATAACTACTATAATACTGCTCCTATGTACAAGAATATAACTACTATAATACTGCTCCTATGTACAAGAATATAACTACTATAATACTGCCTCCTATGTACAAGAATATAAATACTATAATACTGCTCCTATATACAAGAATATAACTACTATAATACTACATATGTACAAGAATATAACAACTATAATACTGCTCCTATGTGCAAGAATATAACTACTATAATACTGCTCCTATGTACAAGAATATAACTACTATAATACTGCTCCTATGTGCAAGAATATAACTACTATAATACTGCTCCTATGTACAAGAATATAACTACTATAATACTGCTCCTATGTACAAGAATATAACTACTATAATACTGCTCCTATGTACAAGAATATAACTACTATAATACTGCTCCTATGTGCAAGAATATAACTACTATAATACTGCTCCTATGTACAAGAATATAACTACTATAATACTGCCTCCTATGTACAAGAATATAACTAATATAATACTGCTCCTATGTACAAGAATATTACTATAATACTACCTCCTATGTACAAGAATATAACCACTACTGTATAATACTGCCCATATGTACAAGAATATGACCACTAAAATACTGCCCCTATGTACAAAAATATAACTACTATAATACTGCTCCTCTGTACAATATAACTACTATAATACTGCTCCTATGTACAAGAATATAACTAATATAATACTGCTCCTATGTACAAGAATATAACTACTATAATACTGCTCCTATGTACAAGAATATAACTACTATAATACTGCTCCTATGTACAAGAATATAACTACTATAATACTGCTCCTATGTACAAGAATATAACTACTATAATACTGCTCCTCTGTACAATATAACTACTATAATACTGCCTCCTATGTACAAGAATATAACTACTATAATACTACTCATATGTACAAGAATATAACTACTATAATACTGCTCCTATGTACAAGAATATAACTACTATAATACTATTCATATGTACAAGAATATAACTACTATAATACTGCTCCTATGCACAAGAATATAACTACTATAATACTGCCTCCTATGTACAAGAATATAACTACTATAATACTATTTATATGTACAAGAATATAACTACTATAATACTGCTCCTATGTGCAAGAATATAACTACTATAATACTGCCCCTATGTACAAGAATATAACTACTATAATACTGCCCCTATGTACAAGAATATAACTACTATAATACTGCTCCTATGTACAAGAATATAACTACTATAATACTGCCTCCTAGCTGTGAGGTTGTGTTTCTGTAGCTCTCCTGAGTCTCCTGATGTCTGGAGAAAGCCCAGGGCGGGGGCCACCCTGGGTGGGGCAGCTCCCCTAGCAAGGCCCAGGCTCCAAGGCCTACTCTGGGAAACAACTCCCAGACAACTGAGAAAGTGGATGAAAATCCCAAAGTCTCCAGGAATGGAAGTAATGTCCAGAGTGTCAGCAGTCCCAGTGAAAGTCAAGATGGGAAGAAAGTTATTGCAAAGAAAGCAGTAACAGAAGCAAGCAGAGGTTCGGTACAACAACCTACCAAAGTAATTGTGCAGCATCCAGACAGAATACCTGATGGTAAGAAGAAGCAAGCCGTGCAGCCTGTGCAGACTCCATTGCAGGTTACAGGTGTCCCGTCCACTCCACCCTCCTGCAGACAGAGAACGTCCCTGGAGAAACAGACCATGCTGGAGAACATGCAGCGGCCTGTACTGGTGCGGTCTGAGCGGACAAGATCTGGTAGTGGGAACTGCAAAACTGTAGTGAAGGCTGTGGATGAGACCAAAGTGAGACCAGCAGGAAGGCCTCATGGTACTAGTAGTGCGGTCACTGGGAACAAACCGGGACATAGTCCCCAACCTGCAGATTGTGGCCCCATGGCAGTGACAACAGCCGCAGCAGGCCAGAAGTCACAGGCTACACCGACCAGAAGCCATACTGTGAGTAACCAGCCGGCCAAACTACCCAATAATGCACAGAGTGTTACAATGGCTGAGCGTGCACCTGAACTGCGCCTGGCAGACGAGATCCCAGCACTGGTCAGGAGACTGGAGACATTGAAGGCGGGTAAAATATATCTGCAGAGACAGATTGACTGTGCCTACAAAATAAGGGCTGCTAAACCTTGGTTAGAGGAAGGAGTGGACAAGAAGCTGAGCGCACTGGCGAAAGAGCTCGCCGATAACGTACGGGAGACCGAGACTGTACTGGAGCAAATGGGACCGGTGGGAGAATCATACAGAAACCAGCAGCGATTCCAGGAATACCAGAAGTCACCATCATCTCGCTCTAGGTCTGAACCCTCTCAAGATGGCGGCCAGCAGTCCCATGCAAAGCCTATTCTGCAGCCAGCAAGTTTCCCTTTTAAGGAAGGGAATTTGTATGGGGAAGGAGCAGCTAATGCCAAGCCACAGCAAAGACCTGCAGCAGTTCCTGGCAAGGCACCACAAGTCCCAGCAACCAGCACCTTACAGCAAGATCATGGACCCCTGCCTGAAGTAGCATCTGTGCAGACACCACAAGTCCCAGGAAGCAGGTCATCTCATCAGGACTGTGGACTGTTACCTGAAGGTACTGGGGTAGCAGCACATTTGGGGTCTCAGGTTGTGAGTGTGTGGGACAGTCTGGACTCTGCTGTGCAAGTCACCAATAGTGACTATAATAACATTGTGGACTCTGCTGTGCAGGACTCTGCTGCCACTGACTGTCTGTCTAATGTGTCTGATATTATAGATAATCCTGTATATAATAATGGTGCAGCAGGGGAAAGTGTTTCTCTTTCTGGGGGGGGATCCTTCACCATCTTTGACATTAGACCCCTCTACAGTCCAGTCTCTGGAGTCTGGTGATATTGCAGACATAGAGGTTGATGGTGGGGGCGGACACAGCACAGTCCAATGTACAGGACTTTCCCCCTCTAGTTACTAATGTAGTAACAGAACCTCCTAGTGCAGGTGCTCAGCAGCCCACACAGCGCCCACAGGCACGCCAAGATGGCGGATCTGGCCATACCTCCTCTGGGAATGCCTGGGGCCGCGGTGCTCCTTCTTTTACGTCAGGCACGAACTATACAGGCCAGGCTTTCAAGAGGAGGAATGTAGTCAGGTTTAGGCACAGAGGTGCCAAGGAAGATCTGCCTGATAGAAGGTTTGTGGTCAGAGGGCTCCTATGTACCCAGATGGGCTTCCCTGCCGACTGACATCCTGGCAGTGATAAACCTTCCTGACCGCCAGGTGTATGATGTCAGCTTTAAGCTGATGTCTGATCTGGACCGTTTCTGGGCTAATCTCACCAGGTTAAGAGATACTGAGGGGTTGGGGAATAAGTTCAGCTTCATCCCCATCTCTAGGCCAGATACGGCAAATGTCACCATTGTATTCTGGAATGAGGCCATTCCCCCTCAGGACATTGTCATCTGGCTCAGGGAGACATTGCGACCTCATGTCCGATCTAACTAAAAACAGGGACGAAGACGGGATCTGGACTGGTGGATGGAAGGTCCTGGTTAAGTTGCGTCAGAACAACAACGTAACCCAACATCTGCCCAACTCATTTTTTATTGGCCGAGAGAAAGGCATCTGCTTCTATGCGGGTCAGCCACGCAGATGCTTTAAGTGTGGGAAGTACGGTCATATAGCGAGTGTGTGCACCATGGTAAAGTGCAACTTGTGTAAAGAAATGGGCCACGTGAGTGCTACCTGCCAAAAAATATTAGATGTAATCTGTGTGGTAAGATGGGTCATCCCCACAGGGACTGTCCTGATGCTTGGCATAACCTCCATAGGGATATCCCTGATGAGGACTTGCTGGCAGCGGCTGATGACATACAGGAGGAGGAGGGGGGTGCTGTTGTCAGGGTCAGTAGTCACTGAGCCAGAGCCCCAAACAGATACAGGTGATACCATCCAGGACCAAGCCCAGTCAGGACCCATTGAGGCGACCATGGAGGTTGTTGACCAAGTTGTACAACCCTCAGTGGCCATCTCTTCTCCTGCCCCAACACCCACCAGTACTAAGAGGAAGGGAAAAAAGACAGATCCAGCCGTAAGCCTGAGGGTGAGTGGACCACTGTCCAAAAACCAACTAGGATGAGAGTAGATAGAACGGGCGATGTTACTGCAACAGCAAATAGATTCTATATTCTATCAGAGTCAGACGGAGAAGAGGGACTAGATAGAAAGATCCAACAAATGATGGCAGAGTATGATGAGGGAACCAGAGGGCGATCCTCCTACTAAAAGGAGACCCCGCCGAGCTGAGGTGCAGTCTGAATCAGACATGGAAACAGCAGGTCACCAGGACAGCTCTGATTCAGATCTATGATGGAGGAAAGTGGATCTGTTTTAAGTTTGACCTATTTAGTTTTACTGTATGTTCTTTAAATTTTCTTCTCCAACAGGTGTGGACTCTTTAAGTTGATTTTGCTTTAAGTATTTTCTTGTTTGATCCTTCTTTGTACATGCAAAATGTCTGGAATTACTGAAAGAATTTTTGTTTAATTGTATTTATGTTTGTTTTTACTTTAATAAAAATTGTCTCCTATGTACAAGAATATAACTAATATAATACTGCTCCTATGTACAAGAATATAACTACTATAATACTGCTCTTCTGTACAATATAACTACTATAATACTGCTCCTATGTACAAGAATATAACTACTATAATACTGCCCCTATGTAGAATAATATAACTACTATAATACTGCCTCCTATGTACAAGCATATAACTACTATAATACTGCCTCCTATGTATAAGATTATAACTACTATAATACTGCTCCTATGTACAAGAATATAACTACTATAATACTGCCTCCTATGTACAAGAATATAACTACTATAATACTGCTCCTATGTACAAGAATATAACTACTATAATACTGCTCCTATGTACAAGAATATAACTACTATAATACTGCTCCTATGTGCAAGAATATAACTACTATAATACTGCTCCTATGTACAAGAATATAACTACTATAATACTGCCCCCTATGTACAAGAATATAACTACTATAATACTGCTCCTATGTACAAGAATATAACTACTATAATACTGCTCCTATGTACAAGAATATAACTACTATAATACTGCTCCTATGTGCAAGAATATAACTACTATAATACTGCTCCTATGTACAAGAATATAACTACTATAATACTGCTCCTATGTACAAGAATATAACTAATATAATACTGCTCCTATGTACAAGAATATAACTACTATAATACTGCTCCTATGTACAAGAATATAACTACTATAATACTGCCCCCTATGTACAAGAATATAACTACTATAATACTGCTCCTATGTACAAGAATATAACTACTATAATACTGCTCCTATGTACAAGAATATAACTACTATAATACTGCCCCTATGTAGAATAATATAACTACTATAATACTGCCTCCTATGTACAAGAATATAATTACTATAATACTGCCTCCTATGTACAAGAATATAACTACTATAATACTATTCATATGTACAAGAATATAACTACTATAATACTGCTCCTATGTACAAGAATATAACTACTATAATACTGCTCCTATGTACAAGAATATAACTACTATAATACTGCCCCTATGTACAAGAATATAACTACTATAATACTGCCCCCTATGTACAAGAATATAACTACTATAATACTGCTCCTATGTACAAGAATATAACTACTATAATACTACCTGCTATGTACAAGAATATAACTACTATAATATTTCTCCTATGTACAAGAATATAACTACTATAATACTGCTATGTACAAGAATATAACTACTATAATACTGCTCCTATGTACAAGAATATAACTACTATAATACTGCCTCCTATGTACAAGAATATAACTACTATAATACTGCTCCTATGTACAAGAATATAACTACTATAATACTACTCCTATGTACAAGAATAGAACTCCTATAATACTACCTCCTATGTACAAGAATAGAACTACTATAATACTACCTCCTATGTACAAGAATATAACTACTATAATACTGCTCCTATGTACAAGAATGTAACTACTATAATACTACCTCCTATGTACAAGAATATAACTACTATAATACTGCTCCTATGTACAAGAATATAACTACTATAATACTGCTCCTATGTACAAGAATATAACTACTATAATACTGCCCCTATGTACAAGAATATAACTACTATAATACTGCTCCTATGTACAAGAATATAACTCCTATAATACTTCCTCCTATGTACAAGAATAGAACTACTATAATACTACCTCCTATGTACAAGAATATAACTACTATAATACTGCTCCTATGTACAAGAATGTAACTACTATAATACTACCTCCTATGTACAAGAATATAACTACTATAATACTGCTGCTATGTACAAGAATATAACTACTATAATACTACCTCCTATGTACAAGAATATAACTACTATAATACTGCTCCTATGTACAAGAATATAACTACTATAATACTGCCTCCTAGCTGTGAGGTTGTGTTTCTGTAGCTCTCCTGAGTCTCCTGATGTCTGGAGAAAGCCCAGGGTGGGGTCACCCTGGGTGGGGCACCCCCTCCCCTACCAAGCCCAGGCTCCAAGGCCTACTCTGGGAAGCAATTCCCAGACAACTCAAAAAATGGATGAAAATCCAAAAGTCTTCAGGAATGAAAGTAATGTCCAGTGTGTCAGCAGTCCCAGTGCAAGCCAAGATGGGAAGAAAGTGATTGCAAGGAAAGCAGTAACAGAACCAAGCAGAGGTACGGTGCAACAACCTACCAATGTAATTGTACAGCATCCAGACAGAATGCCTGATTGTAAGAAGAAGCAAGCCGTGCAGCCTGTGCAGACGCCATTACAGGTTACAGGTGTCCCGTCCACTCCACCCTCCTGCAGACAGAGAACGTCCCTGGAGAAACAGACCATGCTGGAGAACATGCAGCGGCCTGTACTGGTGCGATCTGAGCGGACAAGATCTGGCAGTGGAAACTGCAAAACTGTAGTGAAGGCTGTGGATGAGACCAAAGTGAGACTAGCAGGAAGGCCTCATGGTACTAGTAGTGCGGTCACTGGAAACAAACCGGGACATAGTCCCCAACCTGCAGATTGTGGCCCCATGGCAGTGACAACAGCCGCAGCAAGCCAAAAGTCACAGGCTACACCGACCAGAAGCCAGACTGTGAGTAACCAGCCTGCAAAACTACCCAATAATGCACAGAGTGTTACAATGGCTGAGCGTGAACCTGAACTGCGCCTGGCAGACGAGATCCCAGCACTGGTCAGGAGACTGGAGACATTAAAGGCGGGTAAAATATATCTGCAGAGACAGATTGACTGTGCCTACAAAGTAAGGGCTGCTAAACCTGGGGTAGAGGCAGTAGTGGACAAGAAGCTGAGCGCACTGGCGAAAGAGCTCGCCGATAACGTACGGGAGACCGAGACTGTACTGGAGCAAATGGGACCGGTGGGAGAATCGTACAGAAACCAGCAGCGATTTGAGGAATACCAGAAGTCACCATAATCTCGCTCTAGGTCTGAACCCTCTCAAGATGGCAGCCAGCAGTCCCATGCAAAGCCTATTCTGCAGCCAGCGAGTTTCCCTTTTAAGGAAGGGAATTTGTATTGGGAAGGAGCAGCTAATGCCGGGCAACAGCAAAGACCTGCAGCAGTTCCTGGCAAGGCACCACAAGTCCCAGCAAGCAGCACTTTACAGCAAGATCATGGACCCCTGCCTGAAGTAGCATCTGTGCAGACACTACAAGTCCCAGGAGGCAGGTCATCTCAGCAGGACTGTGCACTGTTACCTGAAGGTACTGGGGCAGTAGCACATTTGGGGTCTCAGGTTGTGAGTGTGTGGGACAGTCTGGACTCTGCTGTGCAAGTCACCAATAGTGACTATAATAACACTGTGGACTCTGCTGTGCAGGACTCTGCTGCCACTGACTATCCATCTAATATGTCTGATATTATAGATAATCCTGTATGTGATAATGGTGTAGCAGGGGAAAGTGTTTCTCATTCTGGGGGGGATCCTTCACCATCTATGACATTAGACCCCTCTACAGTCCAGTCTCTGTAGTCTGCTGATATCATAGACATAGAGGTTGATGGTGGGGCGGACACAGCACAGTCCAATGTACAGGACTTTCCCCCTTTAGATACTCACATAGTAACAGAACCTCGTAGTGCAGGTGCTCACCAGCCCACACAGCGCCCACAGACACGCCAAGATGGCGGATCTGGCCATACCTCCTCTGGGAATGCCTGGAGCCGCGGTGCTCCATCTTTTACATCAAGCACGAACTATACAGGCCAGGCTTTCAAGAGGAGGAATGTAGTCAGGTTTAGGCACAGAGGTGCCAAGGAAGATCTGCCTGATAGAAGGTTTGTGGTCAGAGGGCTCCTATGTACCCAGATGGGCTTCCTGCCGACTGACATCCTGGCAGTGATAAACCTTCCTGACCGCCAGGTGTATGATGTCAGCTTTAAGCTGATGTCTGATCTGGACCGTTTCTGGGCTAATGTCACCAGGTTCAGAGATACTGAGGGTTAGAATAAGTTCAGCTTCATCCCATCTCTAGGCCAGATACAGCAAATGTCACCATTGTATTCTGGAATGAGGCCGTCCCCCCCTCAGGACATTGTCATCTGGCTCAGGAGACATTGCGACCTAATGTCCGACCTAACTAAAAACAGGGACGAAGACGGGATCTGGACTGGTGGGTGGAAGGTCCTGGTTAAGTTGCGTCAGAACAACAACGTAACCCAACATCTGCCCAACTCATTCTTTATTGGCCGAGAGAGAAGGCGTCTGCTTCTATGCGGGTCAGCCGCGCAGATGCTTTAAGTGTGGGAAGGCCGGTCATATAGCGAGCGTGTGCACCATGGTAAAATGCAACTTGTGTAATGAAATGGGCCACGTGAGCGCTACCTGCCAAAACATTAGGTGTAATCTGTGTGGTAAGATGGGTCACCCTCACAGGGACTGTCCTGATGCTTGGCATAACCTCCATAGGGATATCCCTGATGAGGACTTGCTGGCAGCGGCTGATGACATACAGGAGGAGGAGGCGCTGTTGTCAGGGTCAGTAGTCACTGAGTCTCAAACAGATACAGGTGATACCACCCAAGACCAAGCCCAGTCAGAACCCATTGAGGCGACCATGGAGGTTGTTGACCAAGTTGTACAACCCTCAGTGGCCATTTCTTCTCCTGCCCCAACACCCACCACTGCCAAGAGAGAAGAAAAGACAGATCCAGCCGTAAGCCTGAGAGTGAGTAGACCACTGTCAAAAAAACAACTAGGATGAGAGTAGGTAGCACGGGTGATGTCACAGCAACGGCAAATAGGTTCTATATCCTATCAGAGTCAGACGGAGAAGAGGGACTAGACAGAAAGATCCAACAAATGATGGCAGAGTATGATGAGGAACCAGAGGGCGATCCTCCTACTAAAAGGAGACCCCGCCGAGCTGAGGTGCAGTCTGAATCAGACATGGAAACAGCAGGTCACCAGGACAGCTCTGATTCAGATCTATGATGGAAGAAAGTGGATCTAGTTTAAGTTTGATCTTTTTAGTTTTACTGTATGTTCTTTAAATTTTCTTCTCCAACAGGTGTGGACTCTTTAAGTTGATTTTGCTTTAAGTATTTTCTTGTTTGCTCTTCCTTCTTTTTTCCTACCAACTTTCTGAATTTACTTAAAGAATTTTTTTTTTTCTGTTTTTTTTTTTTTTTTCTTTATTTTAAATTGCCTCCTATGTACAAGAATATAACTACTATAATACTGCTCATATGTACAAGAATATAACTACTATAATACTGCTCCTATGTGCAAGAATATAACTACTATAATACTGCTCCTATGTACAAGAATATAACTACTATAATACTGCCTCCTATGTACAAGAATATAACTAATATAATACTGCTCCTATGTACAAGAGTATAACTACTATAATACTGCCCCCTATGTACAAGAATATAACTACTATAATACTGCCTCCTATGTACAAGAATATAACTAATATAATACTGCTCCCTATGTACAAGAATATAACTAATATAATACTGCTCCCCCATTCTAATTTCCCTAAATTATCCCCCTAATATTATTTTTCTCCTTGTACAAAAATATATTTTTATTACCCCCCCTATGTACAAGAATATAACTCCTATATTCCTCCCCCTATGTCCAAGAATATAACTACTATAATACTCCCTCCTATGTACAAGAATATAACTACTATAATACCCCCCCCTATGTACAAGAATATAACTACTATAATACTGCTCCTATGTACAAGAATATAACTACTATAATACTGCTCCTATGTACAAGAATATAACTACTATAATACTGCCTCCTATGTACAAGAATATAACTACTATAATACTTGATCAATGTAGATGAAAGCAATCATGTAAGAACTATGTTATGTAAGTCGCTGCCATATTTCACTATTGTCACTATCTAGAGAAATAAACTAATGTGCGCTCATGAATGTCACTGAAGACCATTTGCCATCTCCTGAGGAAATGATACATCCCAATTCATTACAGATCTAGGGCTGCATTAACCATGTTAGCTGAGGGGAATATTAAGGTTTTCTATTAATTTATTGTCAAAAGGACATTAGAAAACATAAGACCATCATCAGTAAATGGTGTCTTCAAGAAATTAAAGCAATGCTTGATTCTCTGTGCCTAAATAATATGGCTATAAAGTGAAAGAATAATCGACAAGGCTCAAATAATACAGCCATAAAAATCTTAAAAAATACCACTATACAAATGGTCAAATAATATCTCCCAGAATGGTATATATTATAGTGTCATACACTGTCCAAATAATGGTGACATACATTCTCCCAATAGCGCTGCCATAAAATGCACAAATAAAGCTGTAGTGCCATAAAGTGTTGAAATAATGGCAGCCACATCCAGGTGCAAAATATTTGGAGAGGTGTCCTTGTGTGCATTCAGTTCTCTTCAGTCACTTCTGTTGGAGTTACAGAAACAACTGAGCACACCTGCTAGACAGGACAGTCTTAGTGCGGTATTCCCACCTTTGACATTTATGACATGGTCACAGGATATGCCATAATTATGGCTTCTGGGGGAGAACTTCACCCTTTGTAGTGTGATATGACCTGACAAAGAGGGAAGTCCTCCCTGAAATGCGTTATCAATTATTGGAATAAATTTATGCCACATTTGTAGTGTGATACAATCTGACGAAGTGCAAGGTCCTATCTGAAACGGTATCAATTATAGGAATGAATTTATGCCACAATAGGTAGTATGATATGATCTGACGAAGTGCGAAGTCTTCCCCGTAACGTGTTATCAATTATTGGAATACATTTATGTCACACTAGGTAGTGTGATATGACCTGATGAAGGGCAAGGTCCTACCCGAAATGCGGTGTAATTTACTAGAATGAATTTATGCCACACTAGGTAGTGTGATATGATCTGACGAAGTGCAAAGTCCTTCCCGAAATGTGTTATGAATTATTGAAATACATTTATGCCACACTAGGTAGTGTGATATGACCTGACGAATGGCGAAGTCTTTCTCCAAAACGCGTTACTGATTGTTGGAATAAATTTAATTTCCTACTGGGATTGGCTCAGATGGCACTGATGCTATGGAAGAGGTCCAGTATTTTTTCAAGGATCTCATACCCGCACACTTGACCTTACTGGAAGCCTCATTACCTATTGGATGACATCCTCACTCCAGGACAGCTGGCAAGATCCCATTATATTAAAAACGCATTCCTAGCCCAACTCATCCAGATGAGTTCTCACCGAAAGGGTGAGAGTGAAGACACATTAGTATTACTTTGTTTGCTGACCTATTACTCTATGAGAGCACCATCTCCTTTTTTCTTCTCTTTACTCCAGTTCTGTGACATAATTGTGTAATAGGTATAGGGCCCCACTCCGGGGAACTGAATCCACCAACAAAACAGAGATTTCCCAAGCTCTGTCCCAACTGGTAGACCCATCTGGTCTACCCATTTATGCCTGCCTTATTTTTATGGAAATGCTGCTTAAGCAATTCCCAAAAGGTGACAGAATAACTATTTAAGCAATTTCCTAATTCAAAGCAAGTAACTTCCAGGACCAGAAAACAGCAAGTAAACAAGTTAACTATAATCCTACACCGCTCTAAGTCCTTCACCGAGTCTAAGGCTACCCCAAGGTATTTACCAGAGCCCGCTGCAAGGTAGGATGGACTTTATGGCTTGAGACCCAGGTTGCATCCCCAGAACAAAGTGCCAGAAAGCAAGTGCACTTGCAGGCTAAGTACTAAACCACCAACTCCATTGCAGGAAAGAGAGTAATACACAGGCCGGGGTCAAAAATCAGGAGAGTACAGGAATAGCCAAAATGAAAGCAACGGAGTATTAGAAGCCTAGGTGGGCATAGATAAAGCCAAATCAGCAAAAGAAGGAATAACCAGGAGGGCATGCCAAAATCAATATATAAGGGAATCAACAGAAAACAGGGAAATGTAGGGAGTGAGTTCAGACAACACAGAGCCTGAAAACTAAGGGAATCACAGGCAAACAATAATTGTTAAAGTCAGGTTTAAATACCCTGCCTCAGCCCTGGATTACATTCTTTGGATGCCCTGATGGTCTCTGCATCTCAAATCACTGACTGGCTGAACCAACCCAACCAAACCTTGACTGGTAGGCATAGCAACCTTAAAGCAACAGCCATGTGTCAAATGCAAAATTTCCCCCAGCATCGCTATACAAAAGAGAATGATAACTAGTGGGTGGAGAAGCAGGAGTGCAGATATTTAGATTCCTTGTCTATTAGCAATACCCCAACTTTGAATTTCGTATACTCTTAGCCTTCTGTATAGACTGGAACTAACCCAAGGCATAACCTGAAGCTCCTGAGTCCCCACCAACCATGTGTCACTCATAAAACTAATGTCTTATGTGACAGAGTCCTATGAGCCGTCCAGGCACCACGGCACAGCTTTGACTGCGGCCTCTGCACCCCCCAGTAGATATAAGCTTCAACACTCTGACTTGGAACGCCCCTGCCATACACCACCATTTTAACCACCATCAAACTTTTTGTACCACTAAAGAACCAGAATTGTACATGACAATCATAAAAGAAAACCATAAGTGTAGAATATAATATAAAACACAATGAAAAAAATGAGTCAATTTCTAACAATACGATTATCTTCAGAGATAGTTAGTCTCCTACTATGAAAACACATTTTCCTGGAAATGAAGATGTAATGAATTCTGTCATTGCCATTGTCACCCTCAAGTTCTCAATTATTCAGATGAAGCCGCCAGTCAATTAAATATTCCTACACGTTCACCGCAACTTAGGAAGCGAGTCACCTCTGGAGGCTTTACCTCTTCCTGCCTGACAAATCTAACTCTTCCATCTGCTACATAAAAACAATAATGTTGCCAAAAGTGATGGAATATACTGTGTGGAATGTTCTTACCATGTACAGTACACGGAGGTGTTATATACACAGGAGTTTATATGGAGGTGTACACGGAGGTGTTATATACACAGGAGTTTATATGGCGCTTATAAAACTCACGCACACAGTTGTATTACGACTCTGTTTTATCGAGAGGTCAAAGATAACCTGAAGCAAAAGATAATTGATCCCAGGCACCTAAGCACATACTGTATGTCATGACTAATAGCGACTGCGGCATCTAAGGGGTCTGACTGACTTTTTCCCCTCATCTGCCACCCGATGCGATTGAGAGATGCCAATGCACTATCATGGTATGAGGCACGCAGGTCTGTCAACAATCTCCAGCTTTTAGGTGCTGTTGGAGGCAGGACCTAATAGGCTAGCTATCAATTACAGTGATTGATAGCCAGCCTATTAGGTCCTGCCTCCAACAGCACCTAAAAGCTGGAGATTGGTGAATAGAACATTGCATGATCTAGTCTACAGGGATACAAATAAGTTACAACACGATTAATAAAATGTCTAAAAACATAGAAGCAAACATAAAAGTCTCCAAAAATCTCCTTCATTATTATGCAAAACAAATTTACATATTTGATATTGCCAAGTCTATATGGCAAAAAATTTACACATTTAACAACCACAATGAATTTCACTAAAAAAAAAAAAAAAAAAATTGTGGCAGAAATGCAATTTTTTTGTTACATTGCCTACAAAAAACTGCAATATAGTAATCAAAAAGTGAAATGAAGTGATCAAAAAGATATGGTACCAATGAAAAGTACAGCTAATATCACAAAAAAAAAAGCCATCACACTGGTATGTCGATGGAGCAATAAAACTACTATGACTGGTTCAGGAGATGATAATTCCATAGGGAAACATTAATAAAATGCAGTCAATAAGTTATAGGCACCCTGAAATAATGTCAATGAAAATTACAACTCATCTTGCAAAAAACAAGCTGTCAAAAAGATCAATCATCAATGTAATACTATGGCTTTTCGAAAGTAACAATGAAAGAACTGAAAATCAAATCCTAAAGACCAAAAACTGGCTGCGTTCTTTAATAATATGGCTATCTTAGCTACATTATTAATACAGGCAACAAGGTCCAAATACAGTAATACAACCATGCAAATGACAAATAATACTACCATAGAGTGCTGAGCTATACACAGTGGTATACGTTAAAGTGTTGTGCATTGTACAAATAGTAGTGTCATACAGTACACAAATTGTAGTGCTATACAGTTTTTAAAGAAGACCTTTCACCACCTCCACTTACTCCAATTTACTGTATCTTTCAAAAGGTCCCACACCACTTATTCTGGCAGAATTAGGATTTTTTCTCTAGTCCCCATCATTCCCGAGCAATCAGTGCAGTTAGTTTGAGATCAGTTATGCTCCCTACAATCAGATGGGTGGTCCTGGGCAGGAGCAGAAAGACAGGAACCGCCCACCTGACAGTAGGGATCAAATCTGTGCTGAAACTAATAGCACTGATTGCTCGGGAACGGTGGGGGCTAGAGAAAAAAATTCCAACTGCACCAAAATCAGTGGAATGCCACCTATTTATTGATGGAAAGAGGTGGAGGTGGTGAAAGGTCCTCTTTAAATAATACCTCTACATATATGTCACATAACAGAACCAGAAGATACTCAAATAAGTACTTTCAGCTTTCTGTTTCCTTAGTGTTTCTAGGTCTTCAGTTTTAAGTTTCAGGTTTGTCCTACCATGGGTCACAATCACAGTATTGCATGCTCTACAACCAGTACGTTGCTTCTAGTGATGTCACGCTTTACTAAACCCGGGTGCGGGGCCCTGTATAGCACAAGCCGCCGTGGTTTTTTAATGACTCTATTTAGTGATAGATTAAGGCCGACAGCAAATTTGATGTGAACAGTTTAATCTGAATAATACAGAAAAACTTGAGTCATGTGAAGAGACTTTTCTGCCTCTTGCGTCGTCTCCAGCGGTCAGACCTTGGCGTGTCATGTGCTTTGTATTCCAGAGACTGTCAGGTTTAAAAGGTTTCCCAACCTGAGGGCATCTGTGCAGTCACCGGACTAATCACATTAACCCTGAACATGCTGCAGGTCTGCCTGACATTAAATTCTTATCTAACATGCATTGTGATAATCCAGACTGACCGGTCCATGTCATCTGAGGACCTAACCATGCCTGGTTCTACAAATACTGCACAGCTGGTGGTGCATTGTGGGATTAATAAACATGGGAACATGACAGTAGCTACACTTTATAGAAATAAAGAAGTTATCCAAATTTATCCCGCCACTGTACAGTACAGAGATAATACACAGTGATGTCACAGTACACATAATACACACAGTGATGTCACAGTATAGGGATAATACACACAGTGATGTCACAGTATAGGGGTAATACACACAACGATGTCACAGTACAAGGGTAATAAACACAGTGATGTCACAGTATAGGGATAATACACACAGTGATGTCACAGTACAGGGATAATACACACAGCGATGTCACAGTACAAGGGTAATAAACACAGTGATGTCACAGTACATGGATAATACACACAGTGATGTCACAGTACAGGGATAATACACACAGTGATGTCACAGTACAGGGATAATACACACAGTGATGTCACAGTACAGAGATAATACACACAGTGATGTCACAGTACAGGGATAATAGTATAGAGATGATAATAGTGATGTCACAAGCCCTGAATAACAAATAATCTATTAATTGAATAATAATGTACTGTATAAATGGAGCCTCTGATACAGATGAGAATACTGCCTTATATGTGCTCTAGAAACCAGTGATTTCAATTCTAGAAGCAATTTACAGACTTATCATGGATGTGATTATCCATGGGCAGTCAATATGTGTCCTGGGGTATACGGGCCCTTTGCCAAGAAGGAAGTCACCAGTATCACATATAGAACACAGTAGATTTAGGTTCAATAAGAAACTTTGCAATGGGGCCCAAGAGCTTCACATTACACCCCAACAAAGCAAAGAAAATTAATTTAGAGATCTCCGCGTATCATGCCTGGTCTGGTGGCTTTGGCTACAGCCCTTTCATCGATGTATTTTTACCAGCTCTGATCATCGTATTTCTGTTTTCTCCGCCGCTCTGCAATTTGTTCCTCAGATGCTCATAAGCAATTGGATTTTTAACACTTGACTTACCTTTAAAATTTCACCTCGTAGCAAAGGACAGTTCAGACCCTCTGGAAATCTGTGAAAGCAAAAATGTCACACTATCAGATGCAAAAAGGGAAATCTATACTCTGCTCACACAGAAGAGGTCATAGACAGTCACAGCACCTTACTAGATACTCCCAGCACCCTATTGAATAATCACAGCACCCTGCTAGACACACACACCCTACTAGACACTCCCAGCACCCTACTTGATACTCACAGCACCCTACTAGACACTCCCAGCACCCTACTAGACACTCACAGCACCAAATTGGGCACTCACAGCACCAAGGACAGGCCAACCATCTAATGGGCATGACTCTTCCCTGATGGCAGATGTTGGGGGAGATCAGAACTGGACAATTCAATTTCAACATGCCTGATCTTTTGGGAGAGGCGTAACTAAAGGCTCACAGGTCCTGGTGCGTAAGCTCAAAATGGCTGGTAATGAATGAAACTTCCTACAGCATAAGTGACTGAAAGAGGGAGAAAATGTGGGGCGTGTATAGCGTGCCACAGCAAGTTTTTGTAAAGTAAGTTCACTTGCGCTTTGGCTCCAACCATTACCATCCATGTCCGTATCGGCCCCCACACAGTTTAACATCCCTACAGAGACATGTATAATGTCCCCCTGAATATGCCCTCATCTTATAGTGTCCTCCTGAATATTGTCCCACCTTATAATGTCCTCCTTCTCATGCCCCCACAAAACCTAATACTCACCCCATTCCCCCACAGTCTCTCCCTTCTGGGCAGGGCCACTTTAACTACGGGGCCAATGGACACTTGCACCAGGCCCTATGGTAGCAGGGGCCACCTTGGGACAGTCCTGCATTTGCTGTCCTGTTGTTTTGGGCAGTGGGTCTAGGCTGTCGCAACTTGAGGACGCTGATGAGTTGAAGATAATGGTGAAGCAGGGGGTAATCCCATCTCTCTTCCGGGAGCTGCAGGTACGATGTGATGATGTCACTTACATCGCGCCTGCAACTCCCTGAAGAAACCAGGCCAGAGACAGCAGGGGAGCGAGGAGAGGTGAGTATTAGTGTAAATTATGTTTGTTTGGTAGGAGAGGGATACAATACTGTGGGGGCAACTGCAGGGGGGCTTTAAAATGTGGGGGCAGCTCAAGGGGGGACATTAAACAGGGCAACTAGAGGGCTAAATGAAACTGTGGGGGGCAGCTTCAGGGGAGCATTAAACTGTGGGGGTAGGAGGGGGGGGTGTGGCTAGCGCTGAACATGGAGGGTCGCATGTGAGCGGAGCTCCGGTTAGAGCCGCTCATCTATCCTGAGTTACATCCTGACTTACCGGTGCCCGGGGTAGCCGTCCGCAGGAACGCACATTTGGGGCCCTCCTCTTGGTCCCGGGACTCCCGTTCTGCCGGTATCCTCCTCCGCTGGGTGGTAGTCGGTGGCCGCTACACGTGGCCGGCGGCTGGACACTTTCACCTGCGCCGCCGGAGCCGCTCTGTCCGTGCCGCGGGGGCTTGGAGCTGCCGTTGTGGGGCTGCGCTAGTGGACCGGCCTGGAGCTGTGCGGGCACTGCTGAGGCCGCTGAGCCTGCTGTCGCCCGGGTGGCGGTTTCCCCTCTCTCCACGTGGTGGGCGGCCATCTTCATCCTGATCGGGTCGGCCATCTGCTGATGGGGGGAGCGCTGAGTCTGGAGTTCCTGTTTGTCACCCCGCTGACTGCTCTTCTGGGAGGCTTTTCTTATAATCCAGTGAAGGCTGCGGTATGTACTACTGGACTGTTGAGTTACCATATGTCCTCCTATAGTTCCTCCTGGCAGCCTATGTACTTCATCACTCCGCTACTGGCCTTCTTGGAGGCTTTACTTATAATCCAGTGACTGATGCTACCGGCACTATTGGATCGTTGAGTTACCATCTGTCCCTTCTTAGTTCCTCCTGGCAATTTGTCTATTTCACTGCTCCGCTGACGGCTCTCTCGTGGTGATATCGCTCATAATCCAGAGTCTGTTGCCATCGATACTATTGGACTGTTGAGTTACCGTCTGTCCTCGGCTGGCTGATTGGCCCTGGTGGCCCGACATAGAGGCTCCTACTGTGCAACTGCTATTAGCCAGAGACCTCGTTTATAATCCTCTGGGACCGGCCCGGTCTTGCTACCATCACACCTCCTCCTCTGCCAACATATCCACCCGTACGGAGCGCAGGAAGAGCGGCCGCCGACTCTCTAAAATGAGTCGCCCGCAATCAACCTCTGTCTCTGATCGCCTGAGGGGGTTCTCCACGGCAGCATCCTCTTCTACATCACCATCGCTTGAGGCAGCCTCTCCTGCCCTTCCAGAGGAGGACCCCGAGCCCACTTTAAAGCAAGTTACTGGACAGCTACTGGAGGCGATCCATGCCGGCACTTCCTCGCTGACCGGGAAAATTGAGGAGGTCAAAATCGACCTGGGCCTGCTCCGCCAGGACTTTCAGACCTTGCGAGGCAGGGTGCGTGAGGTGGAGGATCGGGTCTCTCAGGTAGAAGACACTGTTAACCCACTTCCTGCCAAGTTTCAGGAGCTGGAGAGAGCTGCAAGTTTGTGGACACAGCGTGCGGATGACCTGGAGAATAGATTGCGACGAAACAACCTCCGTATCCTGGGCCTGCCGGAGCGGGCGGAGGGTGAAGATCCTCGGGCCTTTGTGGAGGGGTGGCTGAAAAATGTCTTACCGGAGGCTCACTTCTCGCCAATCTTTGCAGTGGAACGGGCCCATCGGGTTCCAGTTAAGCCGCCGCCCCAGGGCGCACCTCCTCGACCCTTGTTGGCCCGTCTCATAAACAGCACGGATCGAGATACGGCGCTGCGGGCTGCACGCCAGGCCGGCGAGCTTAAGTACAACGGAGCTGCAGTAGCCATGTTTCCAGATTTCTCGGCGGCGCTCCAGAAGACCCGGGCATCCTTTGTGGCCGTTAAGAGGCGACTGAGAGAAAAGGCTATACAATACTCCATGATTTACCCAGCGCGTCTTCGGGTCGTCCATGACGGCAGGTCCCTATTCTTTACTTCGCCAAAGGATGTGGAGGACTGGCTATCTCTTCTACCTCGATCTCCGAGACAATGATCCTGACGGCGTGTGGTGAGAGGTCCGATCGGACCATACATAGGGACTTTATGTATTACGGGATGTCCTTGTTTATTGTATAAGTAGTTTTATGAAAAGTGCGGTTCTGTTATTATAGTATCCTGTAGCCTTATAGTTACCTGGGCTGGCGACCCCCGGGGTGCCGGTGTATGCTACTTACTCATGTGAACCTGGCTCTGTTGAATAGTATATCCCCTAGCCTATTGATCATCTATACCTTTAAGACAGTGCCCCGTATACCAACCACTTTGGGTGCACTTCTTCCCCCGTAAATTGTAGCCACGGTTAATTTAACGCATATTGTTTGTTTATGCCAGTAATATGTCTCACACCCTTTAGGGGTGTAATGGTTCATTTCGTTTGTATATGGTTCTTAGGTTGCTGCACACCACTCTGTGTCTCACTCAGCCACGCACTACACACTCATAGCCGGGTCACTTTTGGGGTCCTGAACTGCCATGATTACATTACATTCTTAGACGACCATGGCGTCCATTAGTGTACTATCTTGGAATGTGAGGGGCCTGGGCAGCCCACGAAAGAGGTCGTTGGTTTTTTCTCAGATTAGGAGGGCTGACCCGCATCTCATATGCCTTCAGGAAACTCATTTGGTTCCAGACAATTCCAGACGACTTCAGAAGCCATGGGTTCAGTGGGCGGCTCACTCTACACATACTTCCTATTCCAGGGGGGTGTCCATTTTGGTGCATCGTAGACTCAGGTGGGAGCCAGGCCTCATTGTAAAGGACCCCGAGGGACGATACGTTTTTGTCCAAGCCTGGGTTGACTATGTCCTGTATGTTATCCTGGGTGTGTATTTGCCACCGGCGTCTGATCTCGCTGTGCTCCAGCAGGCTGCACAGTTTGCGACCCGATTCCCTGGAGCTATTGCATTATGTCTGGGTGACTTTAACAAAGTTATGGATATTGCCTTGGATCGGTTCTCTGCGGAACCGGGTTCCCCCTCTCTGCCTCGCCCTACTACAATGGCCAGAGTGATCCGTTAATTGGGGTGGTTGGATTTGTGGCGGGTCTGGTTTCTGGAGGCCCGCACCTTTTCCTGTCACTCTGCCAACAGACATGCTCTGTCCAGGATTGACCATGTTTTTGGAAATACTAAAGCATATTCTTGGTTGCAGACCATATCCTATTTACCCAGGGCAGTGTCTGATCATTCCCGTTGTTGGTCCAATTAAACAGTAGTACGGCTGCTAAGCCACGACAGGGTTGGCGAATCCACCCATTTTGGTTGAAACTATTTGTACCACATGATCGAATACCTGATCAACTTCAGACGTTTTTGACCATTAATTCCCCAAACACTTCTCCACTCCTCTTATGGGAGACTATGAAGGCATATCTTAGGGGTTGTATTAAGTCCTCCATTTCCTTTGTAAAGAGGGAATCCTCGCTGTTGGAGACCACCTTAGCGACCCAGTGTGCCTCGCTCGAAGCCGCCTACGTGGCTAATCCAACTGATGAGGCTAGATCCCAATGGTTGCAGATGGGTAGACAATATCTGCATATACTGCATGACAAGGCACGTAGGTCTATGTTTTTTAGCAAACAGAAGTTTTACGAACTCGGTAACCAGTCAAGCAGCTTTCTAGCTCAACTGATACATCAAAACACAGCCTCACCCACAATACTACGAGTACATTCAGAGACGGGGGGAGGTACTGTCCAATAGCTTGGCCATTAGTGACAGATTTTATAGGTATTACAGTGAGTTGTACCTCTCCAAGCTTAGAGTCACTGACGGAGAGCTTGCTACCTATTTGGGTTTGATCCCCCTTCCTACATTGTCAGAAGACCAACGTGAATCTTTAGATTCCCCTTTTACGCTAGAGGAGCTATCGGGAGCCCTGGCAGATATGGCAAAGGGCAAATCACCGGGTCTGGACGGTATCCCGGTGGAGTTTTACGCCCAGTATGGGGGCCTGCTTCTCCCGGTGTTGCTTGAATGTTACATTGCTGCCTTTGTGGGCCGCAGTCTCCCGGAGTCCTTTTATGACGCCACCATTATCCTGTTACTTAAGCCTGACAAGGATCCGCTGGACTGTGGCTCATATAGGCCTATATCACTGCTTAATATAGATTATAAACTCCTTACTAAAATGTTGGCGAAAAGGCTAAATTCTGTTGTTCTCGACCTTGTCCATCCGGATCAGACAGGCTTTATGCCTGGAAAATCCACATCGGATAATCTTAGAAGGGCTCAGGTGATAACTCAGATTGGGGCATCATCCTCACATGACTGGGCGGTGGCTTCTTTAGATGCAAAAAAGGCGTTCGACTCTGTCGAATGGCCTTTCCTATTGCAGGTGTTGCGGGGATACGGATTTGGAGAGGGGTTTATTACCTGGATTTCCCTTCTATACTGTTCCCCTAGAGCGGCGCTGTCAATTAATGGCACGTTGTCTTCCTACTTTCCTTTGGGTAGGGGTACAAGACAAGGATGTCCATTGTCACCGCTATTGTTTGCTTTGGCGGTGGAACCCTTGGCGATACTGCTTCGGAATGACCCCATATATAAAGGCATATTGATAGGCACCCGGGAGAAGAGAACAGCACTCTATGCCGATGACTTACTCCTGTTTATGAGCGACCCCTCCCGGTCCCTGCCCAGAGCCATGGCTATAATTGACGAATTTGGTAATTATTCTGGCCTGCGAACCAATTGGACTAAGTCCTCATACATGCATATTGGCCGCGCATCAAGTGTAGCTGAGGGAAATGTGGTATGTGGATTGACTACAGTCTCAACTTGCAAATATCTGGGCATCTTTATATCTAGGGACCATAGGTGTTTTTTGGAACAGAACATTTTTCCACTCATCTCGCACTTTAGGGTTAAGTTTAATCTTTGGGCTACACTGCCTTTGTCGGTGGCTGGTAGAATCAACCTTGTTAAAATGATAGTACTACCCAAATGTCTATATGCTATAAGCCATTCTGCTGTGTCCGTGCCCCTTAGATTTTTTAAACAAATGGACTCCCTCATTATCTCCTTTATATGGGGAAACTCTAGATCTAAGCTTAGGTTGTCATCTCTACAACGACCAAAGCAGCTCGGGGGTACATCACTCCCTGATCTGTTTCTTTACTACCTGGCAGGACAGCTCCGTTTTATTAGGAAGTGGCTCTCATCTGATTCCCTACCGGGGTCCGAGGCACATCTGGCTCACCACCTGGGTTTGCGTAATTTGTGTCCGGTGTTGGAACACCCGGCCATGTTCAGGGGGAGATTGTTGCCCATCCATACCCTGGCTGGACAGGTCTGGCGTCAGGCGAAAAAGGTGTCTGCCTATTCTGATATACCTGCGGAGACCCCGCTTTGGCACAACCCTGGTCTGCCGACGTTATTTGCCCTGCCTGGCGCCCGGGCCTGGTCGCAGTATGGCGTGTCCTCTCTCAGTGACCTGTATATACAAGGTGTTTTTAAAACATTTGACTCGCTGAGCTCCTCCTATGGCATCCCTAGAACACAGTTCTTTAGATATCTACAGATTAGACATGCACTCTCTTCTCAGTTCCCGGATCGATTGGACAATATATCTGAGTATCCGCTTATCGGCATACTTCGCTCACAGGGCCCTGGGGGTTTGATATCTACTTTATATGCACATCTGATACATGCCAAGATATCCACATTGGACGCCACGGCCCTGACGCGGTGGTGCATCAATATCCCAACTCTCACAAATGAGATGTTTCAAGACATCCTTGAATCTCCTCAACATGTGTCACCTTCAGCTAACAACAAACTGGTTCAAACATATATTCTACACCAATGTTACTTGACACCTTCCCGTCTCTACAAAATGGGACGTCTGCCCAACCCAGGATGCCTTAGGTGCCCTTGTCTACAGTCAGACTTTTGGCATATGATTTGGGAATGTCCGATCATACAATGTTTTTGGAAAGGGGTCGTGGATCTCCTGGTGGAAGTTCTGGCTAAACCTATACCATTAACCCCAGAGATATGCCTTTTCGGTGTATTAGATGAAGAATTATGGCAACACCATGTTAGAATCCTTTTGAGGGAGTCTTTATTTTATGCTAGGAAAGCTATCGCACTGTGATGGATGGCTCCGAAACCCCCATCAGTATCTCAGTGGAAGAAACTTGTTAATACTGTTCTTCCTTATAACCAGATTGTGTATAAAGGGAGAGGGTGCCCTCAGAAATTCCATAAGGTGTGGGGAGCATGGTGCAATTCTCCGGTAACCCAATATACGGCTCCCTCATTGCGTTCTGCCATTCATTTACTCATGCCGTGAGGGGTGCGAGACACCGGGAGTATCCACGACCTCTCATTTTGGAGAGTATCCTTGTTGTTACCTTTGACTTATTGACTGCATGTTTTGTACATGATAACTGATGTATACTGTATTGTGCATGTCCTGATTATATCCTCTCTGTACCGAGTCTGAGTTGTGGGGTCCGGTGGGACGAGGGCCTGGCGAGGTGGGATGTGGTGTGTTGAGTGAATTTACATTTAAATTCTCGTTTTCTGGTGCGCAACATGTTATGTATTTGTTTTGATTCCTTTTCTTGTGTCTGATATGCAATTTTCAATAAAACGAGTTTAAAAAAAAAAAAAAAACTGTGGGGGTAGCTGGAGGGGGCATTAAACTGTGGGAGTAGCTGGAGGGGGCATTAAACTGTGGGGGTAGCTGATGGGGGACATTATAATGTGGGGGCAGATGGACAGGACATTATACTGTGAGGGCAACTGTAGTGGACATTATAATGTGGGGATATAACATGTTGGGTGACTTTAGGGACGTTGTACTGTGTGGGGGCACAAAAATAAACAAATGGACAAAGTCAAAGTGGAAATGGGTGGGGAGAAATTTATCATGGCGCTCACAGTCCATGGCATATTCTATCCCTTTTTCCGTCTTTTGAAAGTTGGGAGGTCACTGAGCAGCATTATATTGTATGGGGCCAAAAGGGAGGCATTATACTGTGTGAGGGTCACTAAGGAGCATTATACTATGAAGAGGCTATTGAAGGGGCATTATAATTTGTGCAGGTCAGGTATTTCTAAGTGGTGGTGATGGTGACCCATTTATGAAACCTTTGCATTGTCCCACCAATGTGTTAAAACGGCCCTGTTTCTGGGAGCAGGAGGAGCAATGAATGTGACATCACTACATCGCACCTACTGCTTCCAGGACACCAGGAACTAGAGGCAGGGGCCGAATGCTGAAGTAGGGAGCAGACCCTACTTCACCATAGTCAGGACCTCCCGACCTCTTGCCAACCAGGACTGCACCTGGACTCTGGGACAATTGGGAGGCATGCACAGTTAGAGAAAGAAGAGCAGCTCTGGAGGACAAACTGCTGCTTTATTAAATAAATTACAGTATTATACACATTCCTGATGACACGGAGGATTTATTACTCGGCTATACGATTTGCATATGTTGTCGCTAATATTCAAAATTATAGGGTGACAATAAAATGCGGCGGACAAATATGTCCAGAGCAAACGGAGGAAAGTACAGAAAATCTGTTTGAACTTTCTGAAAATGTTTTAATGGAATGTCACAATAATTATGTGTTGCCAAATAGCGCAAACCAATGCGATACGACAATTACAGTGTTCAGCTGCAACACACATTTATATCAAGAAAACGGCACCAACACAACAATCCATAGGAAATATCAATAATTCTACATCTTTAGAAACACATTTATTTGAATTAAACTTCTTAAAGCACATTTCGTGGTGTCATCCTTCAGTTACTCCTCCTGGAAATGCATGAATATATTGATAGCTGGGTGTTTAGTGCATCCCCACAGAGTCACACACTGTCAACAATGACTGACTAGTGTCACAGTCAGGATATGGTCCATTGACAAAGGGAAGGGTAAAATTTATTACAGGAGGAATAATGGAGGAACAACACCAAACAGAGCTCTTCAAAAAAATATGACAGAAGTTACAAAACAATATGGCAGGAAAATATTCCATAAAGTAATAATAAACTGATTATATCCTCAATGAGACACTATATAAGCAATTCCCTAATAAGCTACAGGTAACCATGAGGACCAACAGACAGAAAGTACTGTAGATAAGCTACATATAATCGTACACCATTCTGGTTTGCTGAGTCTTCGTTCCCCTGAGGTAATCACCAGAGCCCACTGCAAGGCAGGATGGACTTGGCTAGTTGGGACCCAGGTTGCGACACCAGAACAAGGTATCAGAAAAGAGGTCTATTGTGGGCAGGGAGAGAGTAATATGCAAGCCAACGTCAAAACCAGGAGAGTAGGGGAATAGCTAAAACAATAGCAGAAGGATAACAAGAGGTCTAGACCACAGTCAAGTCCAGGAGGTCACAGATAAGACCAAATCAGCAAGAGAGGTATAACCAGGAGAGCAGACCAAAGTCAGTAAACCAGGAAATCAACAGAAAAGGGAAAGGTACTGGGAGTGAGTTCACAGAACACAGAGCCTGGAAAACTAATGCAATCACAGGCACCGGAGCAAGGAAAGTGTCAGGTTACACTACCCCGTCTCAGCCCTGGACTGGATGCTGAAGTACAGCCCTTATTGGATCTGCATCTCAAATCTCTGGCTGGCCGAACAGACCCAGCCAAAGTTCTGACTGGCAGGCATAGCAACCTCAAAGCAACAGCCATGTGGCAAATGCAGATGCTGTACAGAATCTCCCTGAACATCGCTGCACAGAAGAGAATGGGATCGCTAATATTTAGACTCCTAACAACACTATCCTAACTGCCAAAGCCAAACGTCACTACTCAGTCCTCCTCCTCCTCGACCTCTCCTCTGCCTTTGACACAGTCGACCATTCCCTACTGCTTGAAACGCTCTCATCCCTTGGCATCTCAGACCTGGCCCTTTCCTGGATCTCCTCATACCTCACCAACCGCACATTCAGTGTCTCCCACTCGCACACCACCTCCCCGCCACGTCCTCTTTCTGTAGGTGTCCCCCAAGGCTCCGTCCTAGGACCCCTCCTGTTCTCCATCTACACCCTAGGCCTTGGCCAACTCATAGAATCCCATGGTTTCCATTACCATTGCTATGCTGACGACACACAGATATATCTCTCTGGACCAGACATTACCTCCCTGTTGTCCAGAGTCCCAGCATGTCCAGCAGCCGTAGCCTCCTTTCTCTCCTCCTGCTTTCTCAAACTCAACATGGAGAAAACGGAGTTCATAATCTTCACCCCTCCACGCACGGCCCCCCTACCTGACCCATCTATAAAAATTAATGGAACCATTCTCACCCCAGTCCCACAGGCCCGCTGCTTTGGGATAACCTCAGACTCTGACCTATCCTTCAAGTCGCATATTCAAACCCTCAACACCTCCTGCCGCCTCCAACTCAAGAACATCCACCGAATCCGCTCCTTCCTCACCCCTGAAACGACAAAGATGCTAGTCCACGCCCTCATAATCTCCGGCCTAGACTACTGTAACACCCTTCTCCATGGCCTCCCAGCTAACACTCTCGCCCCCCTCCAGTCCACCTTAAACTGTGCTGCTCGCCTAATACACCTCTCCCCCCGTTCTTCATCGGCCGCTCCCCTCTGCCAATCCCTTCACTGGCTACCCATCGCCCAGCGAATAGAGTACAAATTACTAACGCTGACATACAAAGCCATCCACAACCTGTCCCCTCCATATATCTCCGACCTAATCTCCCGCTACCTGCCCGCACGTAACCTCCGATCCTCCAAAGACCTCCTACTCCGCTCTGCTCTTATCTGCTCTTCACACAACCGTCTCCAAAACTTCTCCTGTGCATCCCCCATACTCTGAAACTCATTACCAAGACACATAAGACTGTCCCCCACAATCACAAGCTTCAAGAAGGTCCTGAAGACTCACCTATTCAGGAAGGCCTACAACCTCCAATAATACTACTGTCACCACACCACCATGTGTACAGCCCCTACCCCCACCTTCTGTCTCTATCCCTCTTCCCTCATAGACTGTAAGACCTTGCGGGCAGGACCCTCTATCCCACTGTGCCAGTTGGTCACTGTTAGTATTATCTGTTTTGTATATCTGGTGTACCGTATGTAAATCCGCAAATGTAACGCACCATGGAATTAATATAATAATGTACAGCGCCATGGAATTACTGGTGCTATATAAATATTAATTAATAATAATAAAATATCCTACCCTCAAATTAATACAGATGCATATTAGATATAAGATCCATCAACAGCAGCATGTTGTTGGTTTCCATGTAACAGAAAATATAATAATAATATATATTTTAAGGCCATATAGATAATATTCCTTAAAACTGAGCTTTCTGCTTGTTGTACAGTAAATTTATTTCTTGTTCACACATTCAGATAGTTCTCGCAGCATGCATATATTAACCGCGCAGATTTATGCAGAATCTTCAAAAAGAAGGAGTAAAACCTAGTGGATGTGTAAATAGGAGGCCGTCTGTCTACTGTGTATTACATTAGAATAAATTAAACTTTCAAGAGAAATTTCTCCAGAATCAGCAGAAAGTCGTTTCAGGGAAGAAAATTAAACTTTTTGGAAGTGAAACATTATTCATGATCCACCCTCTTGCTGATACAGTATATGGAGATTGGATGCACAACTCCTTACTAGAAAATAATAAGTGTGAAGAAGGCAAGGAGTAACCTAACTGCACATCCACCCCTCCTCCCCTACCCTGTCACAGCACATACTGTACATTCTGTCCATGGAATCCTCCTTGGCTTCATCCCGGCAGCTCTGCTGCACTGACACAATACAGATACAGTGCCTTGCAAAAGTATTCATACCCCTTGAACTTTTTCACGTTATCACCTTACAACCACAAACTTAAATGTATTTTCTTGAGATTTTCAGTGATAGACCAACACAAAGTAGCAGATAATTGTGAAGTGGAAGGAAAATGATACATGGTTTTCAAAATTTTAATCAAATAAAATCCTGAAAAGTGTAACATGCAAAAGTATTCATACCCCCTTTATCAATACTTTGTACAGCCACCTTTTGCTGCGATTACAGCTGCAAGTCTTTTGGGGTATGTCTCTACCAGCTTTGCACATCTAGAGACTGAGATTTTTGCCCATTCTTCATTGCAAAATAGCTCAAGCTCAGCCAGATTGGATGGAGCGTCTGTGAACAGCAATTTTCATGTCTTGCCACAGATGCACAATGGGATTTAGGTCTGGACTGTGATTGGGCCATTCTAACACCTGGATATTCTTTGATCTAAACCATTTCACTGTAGCTCTGGTTGTAGGTTTAGGATCATTGTCTTGCTGGAAGGTGAATCTCCTTCCCAGTCTCAAGTCTTTTGCAGCCTCCAACAGGTTTTCTTCCAGGATTGCCCTGTATTTAGCTCCATCCATCTTCCCATCAACTCAGCAGCTTCATTGTCCCTACTGAAGAAAAGCCTCCCCCAGCATGATGCTGCCCCCGCCATGTGTCACAGCGGGGATGGTGTCTTCAGGGTGATGAGCAGGGTTACTTTTCTGCCACACATAGCCCTTTGCATTTAGGCCAAAAAGTTCAACTTTGGACTCATCTGACCAGAGCACCTTCTTCCACATGTTTGCTGTGTTCCCTATATGGCTTGTGGCAAACTGCAAATGGCAATTCTTATGTCTTTCTTTCAACAATGGTTTTCTTCTTGCCACTCTTCCATAAAGGCCAGATTTGTGCAGTGTACGACTTATAGTTGTCCAGTGGACAGACTCTCCCACCTCAGCTGTAGATTTCTGCAGCTCCTCCAGAGTGACCATGGGCCTCTTGGCTGCTCCTCTGACCAGTGCTCTCCTTGCTCGATCTGTTAGTTTAGGTGGACGGCCATGTCTTGGTAGGTTTGCAGTTGTAGAATACTTTTTCCATTTTTGGCTGATGGATTGAACAGTACTTCTTGGGATGCTCAAAGCTTGGGATATGTTTTTATAATCTAACCCTGCTTTAAACTTCTCCACAACTTTATCTCTGACCTTTTTGGTGGGTTCCTTGGTCTTCATGATGCTGTTTGTTTACTAGTGTTCTCTAACAAACCACTGAGGCCTTCACAGAACAGGTGTATTTATACTGGGACTAAATTACACACAGCTGGACTCTGTTGATTAATTAAGTGACTTCTGAAGGCAATTGATTGCGCTAGATTTTATTTAGAGGTATCAGAGTACAGGGGGCTGAATACTTTTGCACGTCACACTTTTCAGATTTTTGTTTGATTAAAATTTTGAAAATCATGTATCATTTTTGTTCCACTTCACAATTATCTGCTACTTTGTGTTGGTCTATCACTTAAAATCTCAAGAAAATACATTTAAGTTTGTGGTTGTAAGGTGACAAAATGTGAAAAAGTTCAAGGGGTATGAATACTTTTCCAAGGCACTGTATCTGTACTTTAAGGATAACCAACCAAGGAGAAGCTACACGCAAACTTCTCCAGCCCGTATAAGTGACAGAATCCAATGAGTGATAATAAAGTTCCCAAAATAACATATTATAGGGTATAAAGGGTCAAGGAGCGACCTGATATCTACATCACTAGTAACACAGCTACTGTATATGTAGTACGTGACAAAAATAATCAAAAAGTCAACAACTGCTGAAAAACAGGAAATACGTATCTCCTTCGCAAGGGACAAGTCAAACATTTACAGAAGACGGCGCCCATCTGGTCGGAAGATACAATCGACCACTAATAATCTCTTATATATATAAAAATGAGTTTCTGTCTGTCTGTCTGTCTGTCTGTCTGTTCTTTATGCACAACCAAACGACTGGACCGATCCTCACCAAATTTGGCACACAGGTACATCAGGTGTCCGGAAATATTTTAGACTGGGTCTCAGCTCTAAAGGATGCACTGTTCCTGAGATACAGTATTCCCAAAAAATGACCAGCATTAGCTAATACAAGCCTGCATGTCTTTCACTCATTTTCCAACTGCCAACACACTGTCACATGTCCCTTATCAGCCAATAGAAGCAGGCGCTTAGTCTCCTCAGGCACACAGGTTTCCATAGCAACCAAGCTATTTATGACCTGTATTAGTCAATAGCAGTTCGCAGGTCCTTAAATATTCGGTCATATCACGTGTATCAGCCAATGTAAGTTCACATTTAATTTACCAGGTTTCCATAACAACACAGCCATAACTGTACCTAAACTGGACTCAGCGGCGCAACTAGGAATGGCTGGGCCCCAAGGCGAACATTTGACATGGGACCCCCCCGGCAACCGTCCCCCCCCCCCCCCGCACAAACTGCAGGCCTACACACACTATTATGCCCCATAGTGGCCCTTGCCCACAGTATTCTGCCCCATAGTGGCCCCTTCATATAGTATTATGTGCACTTCCCGCTACCTCTTAAATGTTGGACCAGATATCATGTGAGCCAGGCATGCATCGCGACGCATAATGACGTTGGACTGGCCCACCGATGTCTGGGACGTCACCAAGGAGGCCCGAAGAATGCTGAAGCGCAGGAGAGGTAAGTAA
The DNA here is from genome assembly GCA_947044405.1 of Leptodactylus fallax. Taxonomy (NCBI): domain Eukaryota; kingdom Metazoa; phylum Chordata; class Amphibia; order Anura; family Leptodactylidae; genus Leptodactylus; species Leptodactylus fallax. Next base: position 92,353 of record CAMRHE010000676.1, on the reverse strand, counting down.
CATTGTTTTTTATGTTCCCTCAACTCCTCGGGGCCTCCGATCATTATACTCTGGCGTCTGAAAAGACCCCAGAGTATAATGATAGCAGTGTTTGTGGGGTTCACGGCCCGCAGGCCTTACTTACCGATTCCCGCTCCTGCTCACAGCTGCCTCTGCAGAAGGTGAAGCGCAGGTGGCCGTGAGCAGGAGCGGGGATCGGTAAGTAAATAGGGCCCGTTACCAGCAGGTAACGGCCTATTTAAAAAAAAAATCATCAGGGGCCTGCCGGGACACCTAATGTCCCAGGCCTGTGGCAGCCGCTACCACTGCTACCCCGGTATTTACTCCACTGACTGGACTGCCAAACTGGATTTCAGTATTCTTATAAATTGAAACGTTTTTAAACTACTGATACCCCCTGCAGCAAAATGAATGGCTTCTGCTCAAGCTAATGACAACTCTCAGCAGACCCAAGCCCATCTCCAATCTGAAAAGGTATGTCACAGACAACAGCGAACTGTTGAAACAACCCAGCAGACCCAAACCCGTCTCCAATCTGACAAGGCATTGTCAGCCACATGCACACAGCTGCACTCCATGTTTCCATAACAACCCAGCCATTTTTCTTCACTGCTGTGGGTCAGCTTTAAAGGGGCAGGGCGCTTTGGATGTCACTGTTACACAAGGTCACATACACACAGCTTTACTCCAGGTTTTCCATAACAACTGATCACAGGTCTTTCACTGATATCCAAGTTGAGATACACATGATCACATGACGCTTATGGACCAATGGAAAATTCGCAGGTTCTTCAGTCTTGACATACACACAGCTTTACACCAGGTTTCCATAGCAACCAAGCTATTTATGACCCGAATGAGTCAATAGCAGTTCGCAGGTCCTTAAATATTCAGTCATATGACATGCATCAGCCAATATAAGTTCACATTTCATTTACCAGGTTTCCATAGCAACACAGCCATAAATAGACTGTACCTATACTGGACTGCCATACTGGATGTGAAGTGCAAAACTGGCCAATTCTTATGGGGCCACTACACAAACAAAAAATGAAATGTACCCGTGCGAAGCCGGGTCCTTCTGCTAGTATAATATAAGTCACACTATACCTGGTAGTATATAGTAAAAGCTGAAATCCACACGAATGTTGTGCAAAATGGACGTGAAAAATCAGAAATAGGGGGTCACTTGCACATAGATGGGGGTCCAGTGATCAGGAGGATGGGGGATTATTGCCCCCTGTCCTAAATGGAGTGGTGGTCAAGCAGAAAACACACTGCTCATTCATTTCAATGGGCATACAGCCCACCAATAGGGGATAACTTACCCAGCTTGGAAAACCCCTTTTAAGTACCGCCCCTAAACGCCTGCCCCAAATTTTCTGTGAATGGTCGGAGCCATCCCAACAAACAGTTGGCAACTATGTCATTCACACCTAGTGGCCCAAGGTATGTTCCTTCCCTTTCAGGATGGGTGGGAGGTAGTGAGGGGGGTCCTAGACCATCCCCCATTAATCAGAACGTTAGAGCAATATTCCGTAAGATTCTAAGATGGTAATACCCTTTTGAGATAAAACATATACCGTAACATTTCATTGCTTCTTGCTTCTTCCTCTCCTACAGAGACTGCAGCTGCATCTCCCTCCTTCCCCTTTCTTCTATTTACTATATAGAGGACAAGGAGATTTCCCAAACTGAGCAGGCAAGCAAAGAAAAGGGAAACTACAAGCTTCCGAAGGGGAAGAAGATATAGAAAGTTTCTTCAAGTCACATGTACTTTGATACAAAAAGTTCCAATGTGATCAACAATGATATCCTTCAGCTATGTAAAGCCACTTCTTCGACAATCTGTATTAAGTGAAAAATCATTCATGAAAATTTCCTTTCTAGAATTGGGTGAAAATGAATTTCACTGAACAGCTTGCACTGTGACAGCTGCGGTGACTCGCCCAGGCTTTATATCATTTCCCGTAGGAAAGTCAATATATTTTATTGCGCCCTGTTCATGAACAAGATCCCGCAAAGTCTTTAAAGAAAGCGATACAAAGGCGGCCTAAGTCAGTGATCCTGTGCTTTCCATATACAGTGATAAAACAACTCTGCTATATAGTGCCCTATATATCACAAGGTATATATAGTGCCCTAGTAATACTAATACTGCCATATATAGTCCCAGAAAAGGCCACACAAACTCAATACCAGATGGTGCATGGCTGTGCAGGATGCATTGTAGTTGTGTGAGTGGATGTTTCATTAGCATTTTGCACCTGTGTATTTCTATTACATCTTGCAATGGGGTCCTGCTTGTATCCTGCACAGCCATACACCATATGGTATTAGGTAAGTGTGGCCTTTTCTGTGATATGTTTTGTATATTATGTCTTTTTTAGTAATATGCCATATATAGTCCCCTAGTAATATTGCCACATATAGTCCCCTAGTAATACTGCCTTATATAATAATAATAATAATAATAATAATAATAATAATAGTCCTTTAATAGTCCCACAATGGGGAAATTCAGTGTGTTACAGCAGCAAAGATAAGATAAGCAGATACAAATACAAATACAACATGTACAGGAATTTTCCAGGTGAGAGGCATTACATTGATAGCAGACAGACAGATAGGACGTAGCGGGGGGGGGGGGGGGATATAACAGGCAGAGAGATATTTCAGTTCTCTGTATGTAATGATCTCCGCTTAGGTCGGTGTTGGTTGTACAGCCTAACCGCGGTGGGGAGGGGAAAGACTTCCGATAGCGCTCCTTCTCACACCTAGGGTGGAGCAGTCGGTCACTGACAGTACTGCCCAGCGCAATCACAGTCTCATGCATGGGATGGGAGTTATTCTCCCGCATGGAGCTCACCACGGACAGTATCCTTCTGTCACCCACCACCTGCACTGGGTCCAGTGGGCTCCCCAGGACAGAGCTGGCCTTTCTAATCAGCTTGTCAAGTTTATTTCTGTCCCTATACAGTACTCCAGTAATACTGTTGTGTATAGTGCTCCAGTAATACTGACATATATAGTGCTTCAGTAATACGCCACATATAGTGCTCCAGAAATACTGCAATGTATAGTACTCCAGTAATATATAGTGCTCCCGTAATACTGCCATACATAGTGCTCTTGTGATACTGCCATATATAGAACTCCAGTAATATAACCATGTATAGTGCTCCAGTAATACTGCCATATATAGTGCTCCAGTAATACTGCTATATATATAGTGCCCTAGTAATGATGTCACATATAGAGCCCTAGTAATACTGCCATATATAAGACCCTAGTAATATTGCCATATATATAGTGCCCTAGTAATGATGTCACATATAGAGCCCTAGTAATACTGCCATATATAATGCCCTAGTAATACTGTTATGACAAAGTCTGTAAAGCGCTGCAGAATATAATGGCACTATATATAAGTATGCAAAATAAACAAATATATAGTGCTGACATCTACTATGGCGCTATACATTGCATAGTGGCTGTGCTTGGTATAGCAGCTCAGTTCCATATACTGGAAAGGGAGTGAGCTGCAAACAGTCCATGTGATGAATGAATGTGACGTCACATGGATAGTGAAGTGGAAGTTCCGTTCACCAGAGCATTGATGCCACTTCACACAGCTCGGCTGAGGACGCCCCAGGTTTCAGATCTGATACTGCTAATCTATCCTATGGATAGCTCATCAATATGGAACTCCTGGAAAACCTATTAAGGCTGGGGACCCACATGGTGTAAATGCCGCAGTTTGGCCACGGTGGAAACGCCGCAGAAAAAAAAACAGCATTTTACAGTCACTGCAAAGTAGATCGGATTCTATTGAACCACACACTGCAGAAAAATATGCGCAGCGGAAACACTGCAACTTCCAAAACCGTTGCAGTTTTGGAAATCGCAGCATGTCAATTATACCTATGGAAACGCTGGCAGTTTCCCTATAGGTATAATGGATGCGTTGTCGCCACAGTTTTTCCCCCAGCGCTTTATTGCTGTGGCCTTCTATGTGGGGCCTAAATGTCACAATAGGAATTAACACAATAGGTGGACTTGTGAGCAGGCCGGTCACGGTTGTGAATATATACAAAACGTTACATTTTGGGAAAGTGAATGATGTAAATCTTCAATCAGAGGCAAAATATTTATGGGCACCCCTCCCCCTCTGCGTATGTAAACATGCGACCACAGCGTCACCGCCACAGCTGGCGTAATTCATCTGTAACTCTCAGCTGTTCATTTCTGTATTTGAAGGATACTGGTGCCAGTTCCTGTGGAGTACTGTCAGCTGTCAGTGCCAGCTCACCGCGCCATCCAGAAAACAGCACCGAAATCTGGAACATGTATGATTAGATGGATGGATGGATAGATAGATAGATGGATGGATGGATGGATGGATAGATAGATAGATAGATAGATAGATAGATAGATAGATAGATAGATAGATAGAGATAGATAGATAGATAGATATGAGATAGATAGATATGAGAGATAGATATGAGAGATAGATATGAGATATATATATATATATATATATATATATATATATATATATATATATATATATATATATAGATATGAGATAGATAGATAGATAGATAGATAGATAGATAGATATGAGATAGATAGATAGATAGATATGAGATAGATAGATATGAGATAGATAGATATGAGAGATAGATATGAGCGATAGATATATATATATATATATATAGATATGAGAAAGATAGATAGATATTAGATAGATAGATATGAGATAGATAGATAGATATGAGATAGATAGATAGATATGAGATAGATGGATAGATAGATAGATATGAGATAGATAGATAGATAGATAGATAGAT